>CM065732.1:16258332-16280832 GCA_033310375.1 Conus canariensis
AACAGTATATATGGTCAACTAAAACATCGGGCATTATTTGTGACCCATAATGAACATAATTATCTACAAATTTTCAGAAAGATCGGCCAAGTGCTTTCTGAGATATTCCATAAAGAAGAAAACCCGTTACAGACCGTTACAGTCGTTAGTAACGGCTATAACGGGGTAAACTAAAACATCGGACGTCATCCGAGACCCATAATGAACATACCTGCTAATTTTCACAAAGATCGGCCAAGTACTTTCTGAGATATTCCATAAAGAAAAAAACCGTTACAGGCCGTTACAGCCGTTACGTTAGTAACGGTAAACTAAAACATCGGGCATCATCCGTGACCCATAGTGAACATACCTACAAATTTTCAGAAAGATCGGCCGAGTACTTTTTGAGATAATCTGTAAAGAAGAAAAACCGTTACAGGCTGTTACAGCTGTTAGTAACGGTTGTAACGGGGTAAACTAAAACACCGGACATCATCTGTGACCCATAATGAACATACCTGCTAATTTTCACAAAAATCTGCTAAGTACTTTCTGAGATATTCCATGGAGAAGAAAAACCGTTAGAGGCCGTTACAGCCGTTAGTAACGGATGTAACGGTAAACTAAAACATCGGGCATCATCCGTGACCCATAATGAAAATACCTACAAATGTTCAGAAAGATCGACCAAGTGCTTTCTGAGATATTCTATAAAGAAGAAAAACCGTTACAGGCCGTTACAGCCGTTACTAACAGCAATAACGGTAAACTAAAACATCAGGCATTATTCGTGACGCATAATGAACATATCTACACATTTTCAGAAAGATCGGCCAAGTACTTTTTGAGATATTCTATAAAGAAGAAAAGGCGTTACAGGCCGTTACAGCCGTTAGTAACGGCTATAACGGGGTAAACTAAAACATCGGGCATCATCTGTGACCCATAATGAACATACCTGCTAATTTTCACAAAGATCAGCCAATTACTTTCTGAGATATCCCATGGAGAAGAAAAAGCGTTACAGGCCGTTACAGCCGTTAGTAACGGCTGTAACGGTAAACTAAAACATCGGGCATCATCCTTGACCCATAGTGAACATACCTACAAATTTTCAGAAAGATCGGCCCAGTAGTTTTGTCTGGAGCGAGTGGAACACATTTTGACCACGGACACACACACACACACACACACACACACACACACACACACACACACACACACACACACACACACACACACACACAGCATTTCTTCGTTCCCATTCTAAAGTACTCCCTGTTCTTTAAGAACTGGGAGTACAAAAACGAAAAAGTGATCATCAAATTGTATCAGCATCAGGCACTATTACAAGAGAGAGAGAGAGAGAGAGAGAGAGAGAGAGAGAGAGAGAGAGAGACAGAGAGACAGAGAGAGAGAGAGAGAGAGAGAGAGAGAGAGAGACAGAGAGACAGAGAGAGAGAGAGAGAGAGAGAGAGAGGGGTGGAATCAGGACGCACAGCTCCACAGACAGAGGGAGAAACAGACAGCTAGACAGATTGCGTAACGTAGAAAGCTAAGCTGTAGGTCAGTTGTTAGTTTGATTACCTCGGGTACTTAACAAGAACTCAAACAACAACAACAACAACAACAACAACAACAACAACAACACCAACAACAACAACAACACGACAACGACGACGACGAAGACAACGACGACAGCAACAACAACAACAACAGCAACAACAACAACAGGAACGAAGGCAACGAAGAGACGACGACAACAACAACAACAACAACGGCAACAGCAACAACGACGACGGCGACGACAACAGCGTCAGCAACAATTGCAACAACAACAGCAACAACAGCAGCAGGAGCAACAACAACAACAACAAAACAACAACGACGACGACGACGACGACGACAACAACAATACCACCACCACCACCACCACCACCACCACCACCATCCCCAAAATACTGACATCGTTGCGGATCGTCTCACCGTGTTATCTTTCTCGTAGTGTCAGTTGTCTAGAAGATAGATTATCTGTGTTATCTTTCTCGTAGTGTCAGTTGTCTAGAAGATAGGTTATCTGTGTTATCTTTCTCGTAGTGTCAGTTGTCTAGAAGATAGATTATCTGTGTTATCTTTCTCGTAGTGTCAGTTGTCTAGAAGATAGGTTATCTGTGTTATCTTTCTCGTAGTGTCAGTTGTCTAGAAGATAGATTATCTGTGTTATCTTTCTCGTAGTGTCAGTTGTCCAGAAGATAGGTTATCTTCCCCCTATAGATAGGCTATCTTCCCCCTCTTCCCCTCCCCACTCCATTTCCACTTTCCTATACTATGATTACTGCAATCTGTCATATCATTTTCGGTTGGCTGTAGACATTAAATCGGCATTTAATTAACTGTAAGCAGCAGCAGCAGCAGCAGCAGCAGCAGCAGCAGCAGCAGCAGCAGCAGCAGCAGCAGCAGCGACAACAACAATAACAACTAGATAAAATTAATCATTTACCTTTTCTGATGGGTTGATGCGTTTTGGTTAAAGGTATACATACCCATGATGGTGGTTGGTGGAAGATTTAATCATCCAGTTCTGCACCTCCATACTATTTAAGAATGCCTCTAATCAGACGGTCAGTGAGTATTAAACGGTAATTATGGTACACTTTTCCTAATACAAATCAAGTTTAATGCATCTCTATCAACACATTCAACAGCTATGAAAACTATGTTTTATAACGTGTTTACTGTGTATACGATTGTTACTCAGAACAAGGGGAGGGTGGGGAACAAGAGGTAGGGAAGAACAAAAATGTAGGGTGCGGGAGGGAGAGGGTAGGTGTGGGATGGAGAGAGAGAGAGAGAGAGAGAGAGAGAGAGAGAGAGAGAGAGAGATGGGATAGGGGGATGTGGAAGCATACTTACTTCAATGGGGTATCTTCCCTGAGAGAAAAAAATATTTCACCGTAAAAACACCCATTTCTTTTTCACGTAGCTTGCTGAGGCTTGGTGCGCATGTCCATGTCTGCCATATCGTGTGTGCTTCCGGTCCGCCATGCTCGTCTTCTTTCCGCATTTCTTCAATTTGTCACACATTGTGTACAAAGTATTTCTGTCATTTCAATCATCACAAAAGCTTCTTTTTGTACCTTCTGTAGTTTTCATTTGTTCCAACGAAACAAAAGATTGTGTTTGACAATCGTAGGTCAGGAGCATGGCTAAACAGTGTGTTTCAGGTGATTACATATGAAAAACAGCTCTTGATGAATGACGAAGACGTAAGACACGCGAATTTTGAGCATTTGTTTAAAAAAAAAAAATTCTCTGCTTTGCCGATGGAGACTTGTATTTCATAGACATCTTGAGAATCTAAAGATCAGTGGCTTAAAAAAAAGTAATTATGAGAAGTTTATTACAATGTCTTCAGAATGATCGGTTGATTGCTCGAAAAATAATAGGGAAAAAAGGCTTATAGACTTGGTAGAGAAGAAGCATAGAAGGGAAAACAGACGCCTCAGCGTTGGGTTGTTTGGGACTTTAGGCGATGGAAGACGGACAGGAGGGAGATTGCTGGAGTAAGAACAGAAAATTCCATGTCAATGTCTTTGAGGTACTAATCATTGAACGTAGACTGAAGACATTTTATCAGAAAATATGCAAAGAATAGCTTCCGATCTTAATAGAGAGTATACGTGCAGTTGCACTTTAAACACAAACAAAAAATTATATATTCTGTCACTCCTACTTATGCAATGAAATAGCCAACAGTACTTGGATCTGGTGTAGCGAATATATCCACACAGCGAGGAAGGTCCACCTATAGGCAGATGTCATAGCAAGGCGCATTTTCAATAAAAGATACAGAATAAACAGATAAAGCTTTTGAGAATGTATTTGGTAAACTCAGCACCGTGGTGAAAAAAAAATTCCATTCCTTTCACAGAATCACCACAGCAGCAGTGATTTGTAGTTCAGCACAGCTGTCAGCCAGAGCTTAGAACAGTGCCATAAACACAGCAGGTGGTGCAATATCAGCAGCAGCTTTGACAGCAGATTAGCTTAAATTTCTTCCAATGAAACAAAAGATCACAAAACCATCGTAGGCCGGGAGCATGGCTGAACAGTTTGTTTCAGGTGATAACAGATAATTATGTAAACCAGCTCTTAATGAATGACGAAGCCGCTAGACACGGGAATTTTGAGCATTTTAAAAAATTCTTTGCTCTGCCAATGGGGACTTGTGTTTCATAGACGTCTTGAGAATCTAAAGATCAGTGGCTTAAAATAAAGTAATTATGAGAAGTTTATCACAATGTCTTCAGAACCATCAGTTGATTGCTCGAAGAATATTAGGAAAAAAGGCTCATAGACTTGGCTGATAAATGTCCATAGATATACAAGGAATATGGCTCCGCGTTTGGTGGTTGGGGACATTGCACGATGGAAGAAAGACTGGAAAAAGATGGCTGGATAAAGAATAGAAAATGCCATGTCAATGTCTTTGAGTTACTGATCATTGAACGTAGACTGAAGACTTTTCATCAGAAAGTATGCAAGGAATAGGTTCAGATTTTTCATAGAGAGTATACGTGCAGTTGCGCTTTAAAAACAAACCAAAAATTCTAAACAAGCTCAAAGAAAACATGGGGTGCTCTCACTCCTACTGATGCAATGAAACAGCCAACCGTACTTGGATCTGGTGTAGCGAACATATCCACACAGTGTGGAAGGTCCATCTATAAGCAGATGCCGTAGCAAGTTTTTTTTTTTTTTTTAATGAATGACACAGAATAAAAAGATAAAGCTTTTGAGAATGTATTTGGTCAACTCAGCACCGTGGTGAAAAAAAGAATTCCATTCCTTTCACAGAATCACCACAGCAGCAGTGATTTGTAGTTCAGCACAGCTGTCAGCCAGAGCTTAGAACGGTGCCATAAACACAGCAGGTGGTGCATTATCAGCAGCAGCTTTGACAGCAGACTGTAGAGTTAGTGGGAACAGAACAGATGGCCAAGTGGCCATACATATGAACAGATGGCCAAGTGGCCATACATATGAAAGGTATGTTGGAGCTGAACACACTACCATCAAAATGTAAAGAAAAACAATATGGAATGTTCGTGAACTTTCAGATGTCTTTGCAAATCAAGAGTCACTTCGAAAGCTTGATCTTAAAGCTCTAACATTAACACTACGTGCGTTGTTGCCTCTAACCACAGCTCCAAGCTGGTGCACAGACTATTCGTTTGATTAGCATATACTGCATAAGGTTCGATTAACGTTGTTGCAATATTCAGGACAAAGACAAATTCATTGCAGCATACTCGACCTGTGGAAGTTCCTGGAATGCTGGAGTTGTTGAAGCATGTGGATGAGGAACTGTGTGTTGAGCAATGTTTAGAGGCTTCTATAGCCAAATCTGTGGTTGGTAGGAATAGCCAAGGTGAGTTGCTGTCTTAACGTTAACCATCTGAACTCATTTCTGAGGAGAGTGTCTGCAGATGAATAAACCGCATTTCCGAATCTTAAATAAATGTTAGCGAACCGCCCAGAGAACGTGGACAAACGAGTCACAAGACGAAACACAACTAGTTTCGACCTCTTAGGTCTTCATCAGGTGAGACATTAACGAATAAAACAATGAAAATTCACTTAGCTTTGATCGCTTCAGATCACTTGGTAGGGTTCAGCGCAAGGAAGAAGGCGTTGAATGAGAACGAGGCTGTTGGAAGGGCCAAGTGGCCATACATATACATCCCTTCCAACAGCCTCGTTCTCATTCAACGCCTTCTTCCTTGCGCTGAACCCTACCAAGTGATCTGAAGCGATCAAAGCTAAGTGAATTTTCATTGTTTTATTCGTTAATGTCTCACCTGATGAAGACCTAAGAGGTCGAAACTAGTTGTGTTTCGTCTTGTGACTCGTTTGTCCACGTTCTCTGGGCGGTTCGCTAACATTTATTTAAGATTTGTTTAGATTTCCGCCTGCAGTCCTCTCGCTTTGCAACTAGACGCATTTCCGAGACAAGATGGAATCCGTGAATCTTACCCCCCCCCCCCCCCCCCCCCCCCACCCCTTTCGCTGCTTCTTCTGCAGTGTAATCACAAGAACTTTGTATATCCTTCACTTTACATGACAGTCATCAAATGTTGAGACAAACGGCTTGGAACTGTTTTAAGAATTGTCCTAAGAATCTCATCAGTTCGTATGTTGAAACACGAAATAGTCAACTTTTCTGCATTGATTATGTCAAAAGCATCGAAAATCTGTGACTTTGTGATATGTGTCAGAAATTTCGTTCCAATGTTTTGTCAACTGAAACTAGATGCTCTCAAAACTCATGCTTCAACAAAATGCGTATGTGAGGATACAAACATATCAAGAGGTTATGTTTTATCTGAGGGTTGTGCCTCTCAGAGCATACTTACCATGTTTATCAGGCATGTCTGCAACTGATGTCTTTTGTTCTGATACTGATCTTGTTTTTTAAGTTACCTCTTGTTTGTTACATAGTCCAGTTAGGTATGTAACATGATGTTGACGGTTTTTTGTGTGATTATATGTAAACACACACACACACACACACACACACACACACACACACACACACACTCACATGCACATACGCACGCACACATGCAGGTTAGTAAACTCTCTCTCTCTCTCTCTCTCTCTCTCTCTCTCTCTCTCTCTCTCTCTCTCTCTCTCTCTCTCTCTCCCCGTCAGTTTGATGTGTAATTGATACTAACGCTTTTTTTCTGTTTCTTTTTTTTTGAGAAAGAAAAGGAAGCAGCGAACAAGAAGAGAAACACTCTCATTAACAAAATAAATAAAAACGGGGTAAAAAAAAAAAAAAAAAAAAAAAAAAAAAAAAAAAAGAGAAGATTGAGAAAGAGAAAGCAGGAAAGAAAGAAAGAAAGAAAAAAAGAGATTGAACAAATCAAAACAACGGCCGATCAGTTTTGAAACACAACCAGCAAAACAAGTGAAGTCTAATCTGAACCCTTCACTGACCTTGACCTTTGACCTAGAACTTGAGGAGTTCGCGAAACAGTGACTCCGCCATGCGAAGGTCAGACGTGCGATGCATGCAGCCATAGCCCCTTCTACTACTTTCCGTCCTTTCTTTCCAAGTGTTTACCACTTTTCATCTTTATCATAGGTTTGTTTTAAATACCTTTTCTTTTTTATGCTGTTTCTAACGCGTATAGGCTACTATTGTTTTAACCGATTTTTGTTGTTTTTTCTATGGGATTTATGTCAGCAACGTTTGGGAGAGAGAGAGAGAGAGAGAGAGAGAGAGACAGACAGACAGACAGACAGACAGACAAGCAGTGAAGCATGGTCTAAGGGAGGCATTTTCTATGTTTGTAGAAACTTCTTTAGTTTGAGTTTTCTCCCTTACATTTAGTTCATCGGATTTTTTCCCCCAGTGATTGTTTCCAGTCCGACCTTCTGTTGCCGAGTCCTGCTTGCAATGATCTGTCTGGGGACGGCAGAAAAAGGTTGAATGGCTCGTCTCATTGCCCAGTTTTACATAAGGGGTGACAGGTAGTTAGTTTTGGTGAATATGATGTGAGATGTGTAAGGGGTTGATTTAGACTTCCTAATCTTTAAAATTGAACAGTCGTGGTGTTTAGTTCCTGTCACGAGGGCTGTCCCGGGCAGTTTTTTTTCCTCCAATGTAAATATTGTTTTGCATTTGTTTGAACAGACTGGCCTGCTCTAAAGTCGGAACTTTTTCCTGCTAGTTCCTCATCATCAAATGCCAGAGTACCCAGCTGTGATGTGTGAAGGTCTGGAGTTCCCACGCAGTGCAATCCAGTTACAGTTTCAGTCTCATCAAGGAGGTGTCTCTGCGTGCAGACTAGTCCATATACGCTGCACCACATCAGCTAAGTTTTGAGACCACACTGCGCATGATTTAAAGCTGATTGATAAATGAATTGATAACCAAGAAGAGATATTTGAAAAAGAGGGTCTCGTGGCTACGACTTAGCAGATGTCTGACCTACAGCATCAGCCCAACGCGCTGGTCAGACCTTGAGTAACCTGTCTAACATTTTATGTGAGTGTGGTGAATGTGCACGAAGGTGAATGGAATCCAACAGAATGGTGGATAAATTCTTCTCGTTCTGGCAGTGTTCAGGAGACTGCAAGGTTATATCAAGGTGGCGGAGGTGGCCTGTCTATCACTGGGCGGATTACTCACCTACAGAGGCATGCGTGGAGAGAAACGCAGACAGACTGGATGCTTTGTGCAAGTGCAGCTCCCTACTTTTCCCGGGCCAAGCTGCTGTCAGCGGCTTTCAGCGAGGACCACGGGGCTGACACACTGGCTGCTGCCAGAGGAATGTCTCCCTGGGCTGAAGCTGGGACAGGGTCACGCGCTTCTTGCACGTGGAAGGAGTCAGTAGATTAGTCGTATCATTCATCTGTGGTCACACGCCACAATTAAGATTTTTGCACTATAACGCTATATAATTCATGTAAGCGTTTTGAGGCCTACGATCAGTTTGAGCCTGCATTTCATGTTACACTGATACATGATCATAGAACACCTCCCCACCAATCATTTCCCTTGTTTGGGGGGATTTTCACCGATGAAATCACAATAATTAATTACATGATCTTCCTCTTAGTTGACGTCACATTTCAGGACTCTGCACTCACTCGTGACCCTATCTTTGCGCCAGCTGTAAACCCCCCAAAATAGTCCCATTCCTTCGATTTTAATCTTTCCGCTCGGAACCAGCTCGCTTGTACCTTGATGGCCATAGGGAAGAAAACGAGAACCAGCTTTCAGACAAGAGTTCTCAAAACAATCTAACTGCACCAATCTGTAAATACTTGACTTTTTGGGCAAACCCTTGGTGCATTAGTAGTTGTTGGTGTGCAGCCAGTGTAGGTGGAGTGGCGGTGTGTTGGAATGAGCGGCTTGGGGGCGGGGAAGAGGAAAGATGGTGTCTCTGGGAATGCATGAGAAATGAGATGGAGAAAGACTTGTCTCGCGCAAGGATTTCTCATAAATGTCACAAATGTTTTGTTTGTTTTTTTCTTTTGTTTTTTGTTTGTTTCTGATGATGATGTTCTGATGTGAATTGTCTTTGTCTGCTGGGGTCACACACACACACACACACACACACACACACACACACACACACACACACACGCACGCACGCACGCGTGCGAAAGCGCACGTGCAAGCACACACACACACGCAAACGCCCTTGCATAGGCTACACACAGGTGCACGCGCATGAGCGTGCACACACACACACACACACACACACACACACACACACACACACACACAAGCATACACACACACGCGTGCGAAAGCGCGCGTGCGAGCACACGCACACACGCAAACGCCCTTGCATACTCACAGGCACACAGGTGCGCGTGCATGAGCGTGCAACACACACACACACACACACACACACACACACACACACACACACACACACACATAAGCACATGCCAACACCCACACAAGTATGCACTCGTACACACACACAAACGCGCGCGCACGTGCTCACACACGCACATACATACAGTCGTGCATAATGCGAACATGTATTTCAAGTGCATTCACACACAAACATGCACACAGAGAGACAGACAGATCCACACACACCAACACACACACACACACACACACACACACACACACACACACACACACACACACACACACTTCACAGTCTTATCAGTTTGTTCATGGATTCTGTGAACTGGGTTGGAGGTTTTGTGGCTATGCATGTCCACTAGAGGAGCGACACATGTGGTGAGGAGGTAGCTTTGTGTATTATCCATATCAAAGGATGAAAACTGGCAAAAGATGTGAGAGACTGCCTGCCATCTTTGATCTAAACTCATCTAAACTTCTTTATTACCCTCTCGCACATACACCCTTCCTCTGCTCACCCTTCCTTCAAACAAACGTACTCGCCTGTTCTCTACTCCCAAACACCCAGACACTCGGAGGCTCGCTCTCTCTGTCTGTCTGTCTCTGTCTGTCTGTCTCTGTTTGTCTGTCTGTCTCTCTCTCTCTCTCTCTCTTAAAACACACACACACACACACACACACACACACAACACACACACACACACACACACACTCGGTCTCTCTTTCTTTTTCTCTTCTTTTTCTCAATTTCTATACGAAGGGGAAAAAAAACCCATTGAGCCTTATGCTAGGGGCAAGATTTGTCTCCCTTGTTTTAGTCTCTACTTCTCGTGGCTGTTCCTAGTTCTCCATCTGGCTACACGCCACAATTAGGATTTTGCACAAAAACACTATAATATAATTCATGTTAGCGTTTTGAGACCTACCCTAAATTTGAGCCAGCATTTAATGTTACACTGATAATTCCTGAAAAGAACAAGACGCCACCAACCATTTTCCTTTGTTTATGGAAATCTTTACCTATGAAATAACAAACAGTCTTCAAATACATGGCCTTTTCTTCTGTTGATGTCACATTTCAGGCCTTTTGCGCACAACAGTTACCCTATTTTTGCGCCAGCTGCAAAGGCCCAAACAGTCCCATTCTTTTTGTTTTAATCTGTTTGTTTGGAACCAAATGGCTTGTACCTTAATGGCCATATGAAAGAAAATGAGAAGAATCAAGTTTCAGACGCAAAACTTCTCAAAGCAATCTAATTGCGCTAGTCTATAAATACTCGACTCCTTAAGCAAGGCCTTGGCGCATTATTATCCTTTTCTTCTTTTTGTACTCCCAGTTCTTATAGAACAGGGAGTACTTTACAATGGGAACGAAGAAATGCTGTCTGTGTGTCTGCCTGTCTGTCCGTCCGTGGTCAAAATGTGTTCCACTCGCTCCAGACAAAACTACTGGGCCGATCTTGCTGAAAATTTGTAGGTATATTAATTATGGGTCATGGATGATGCCCGATGCTTATTTTACCGTTATAGCCGTTACTAACGGCTATAACGGCCCATAACGGTTTTTCTTTTTTATGGAATATCTCAAAAGTACTTCGCCGATCTTTCTGAAAATTTGTAGGTATGTTCATTATGGGGTCACAGATGATGGCCCATGTTTACTAACGGCTATAACGGCCCAAAACGGTTTTTCCTCTTTATGGAATATCTCGCGCGTATTCAAGATAAACTGGGAGTACGTTTATATGCTTTGCATATTGTTTCTGTTTAGTGTGCAGCCATCTATCTACCACTCTGTCTGCTTACCGTTCTGTCTCTGCTCTTTCCCTTCTCTCTCTCTCTCTCTCTCTCTCTCTCTCTCTCTCTCTCTCTCTTCTGTCTGTCTCTCTTTCTCTGTCATGGTCTCTGGCTACTCTCCGACAATAACTTCTTATGCATTGTTCTTCGTCATTGTTAGAGCCCCTCGCGCACTGAGAAAGAAAACCTGATGCTAGTTAACGTATCGCTATCACTTTCTCTGTCCCTCCTCGTATCATCTCTCGCCCTCCCTTCCTCACTTCTACATCCTCTCCCTCTCCTCCTCTCCTCTCTCTCTCTTCCTCTCTCTCTCTCCTCCTCTCCTCCCTCCCTCCCTCTCTCTCTCCCTCCCTCTCTCTCTCTCTCCTCTCTCTCTCCCTCCTCTCCCTCCTCTCTCTCTCCTCCTCCCTCCCTCTCTCTCTCTCCTCCTCTCTCTCTCTCCCTCCCTCTCCCCCCTCTCCTCCCTCTCTCTCTCCCTCTCTCTCCTCTCCCTCCCTCTCTCTCTCTCTCCCTCCCTCCCTCTCCTCTCTCTCTCCTCCTCCCTCCTCTCTCTCTCCTCCCTCCCTCTCTCTCTCCTCCCTCCCTCTCTCTCTCTCCCTCCCTCCCTCCTCTCTCTCTCTCTCCTCTCTCTCTCCTCCCTCCCTCTCTCCCTCCCTCCCTCTCCTCTCTCTCCTCCCTCCCTCTCTCTCTCCCTCTCTCTCCCTCCCCCCCTCTTCCCTCCTCATCTCCTCTCCCTCACTCTCACTCTCTCCCTCCTCCCTCCTCCTCTCCCTCTCCCTCCCTCCCTTCCTCTCCCTCCCCTCCCTCCACTCTCCCTCCCTCTCCTTCCCTCTCCCTCCCTCTCACTCTCTCTCTCCTCTCCCCGCAAACACCACCTGTCAGCCTGGCTCATCTCCAAGTCTGCCCTGTGCACACTGCAACAGACTATCCAGTCTGCCCTGTGCACACTGCAACAGACTATCCAAGTCTGCCCTGTGCACACTGCAACAGACTATCCAAGTCTGCCCTGTCCACACTGCAACAGACTATCCAAGTCTGCCCTGTCCACACTGCAACAGACTATCCAAGTCTGCCCTGTCCACACTGCAACAGACTATTCAATGCCAGGATCGGCCTGATCAGCCATCTTCGTACACGCACCACCACCCAGTGATAGCAGAAGTCGTGGTCATCATCGCGCGTGAAGGACAAACACTTGCTTGGTTTCCACAGGATGTTATGAAGCAATCGCAGAGAGAAGAGAATTGTGCAGCTCGCCTCATTTTTAAAGTTCTAAGAAAACAAATAAATGAATAAATAACTGACTGAATAAACAAAAAAAGAGGAACACATCGCTTCTCTGCTTTCTGTTCTGAATTGACTTTCAGATTCCAGATAAGATCTGCGTGCATTATTACAAAGTCAGGACTGGCACATCACCAACACATCTGTCTGAACTTGTCCATCTGTTCATCCCTTCACGTTTTCTCTGGTCTTCATAAGAAAAAAAAAAGACAACCAATGTTAGGTAGGCACTCCAGGTCTGACCAGGGCATTGGGCTAATGCGTAGGTCAGACATCTGCTAAGTCGTAGCCACGAGACCCTCTTCTTCAATTGTCTCATCTTGGTTGTTAATTCATTTACCCATCAGCTTAAAATCGTGCGTAGTGTGGTCTCAAAACTTAGCGGATGTGGTGTAGCGTATATGGACTAGTCTGCACGCAGTGACGTCTCCTTGATGAAACTAAACTAAACTAAACTAAACTCTGTACTTCAAAGGATATGTGGATCTCTAGCGAAAGCCCACGCATCGAAACGAGTCATAAGATTTAAGAATTTTCTCTTAGCTTGGGTAGGCTTTGTTGTTTTCACTTCTGTTTCCAGTTCTGCAAGGTCCATCACTGTCTACTCTCAAACCCAGGGTAGAAACTCATTTGTATTCAAACCCTGTTCTTCGTCCCTTCATTCAACTCGTAGACACAGTGCCTGGTACTTACATGTCACACTGTTTGTGATGAGACCCATGGGACCCTCTTTTTAAACTCTCTTCTTAAACTCTACCTACCATTCTCTCTTCCCCACCCTCCTCTGACCCCTCTCTCTGTGCAGTTTTGTTTGTTTGTAAGCTTCCTTCTGTGTCACCATCCCCCATCTCATTAGTACTTTTATGAATAGTTTGCTTTCATTGTAGAATTAGATTACAATGTTGCTATGTTGAATTGTCAGTATGAATGATATGTGTTGAAATAATGTGTGCATGACAAGGACAGATTGTAAGACTGGGTTTGGCCTAAAATCTTCATCCTTGCGTATTAAAGATCAATCAATCAATCTCTTCTTAGTCGTTAATCCATTTATCCATCAGCTTTATATTCTGTGCAGTGTGGTCTCGAACCTTAGCAGGTGTGGTGTAGCGCATATGGACTAGTACGCACGCAGTGACACTTCCTTGATGACATTGTAAGAGAAACTTGTAATGTCTGCTTCTCTCTCTCTCTCTCTCTCTCTCTCTCTCTCTCTCTCTCCTCACACACACACACACACACACACACACACACACAATCACTCACTTACTCACTCACACACAGACACACACACAGACACACACACACACACACACACACACACACACACACACACAATCACTCACTACTCACTCACACACAGACACAGACACACACACACACACACACACAACACACAAACTGTACAAAGAACAATAATTCAATCCTTTGGAGCTATGGATAGCTTTTACTGTTCCTATATGGCAAGGTATCAGACTCAAACAAGGTACATGAATCAACATCGACAAAATGACCTCAAACAGTTTTAAGACAGTGCAATACAATAAACCTTGACAAGCTAAATGAGTTTTTTCATGTTACAGAAAATTCTGCAAATCATTCTTGTAATATTCAATAAAGTCTCTTATCAATTCTACGCTTTAAAAATTTAATGTGATCCGTCATAATATACCTTCACAGTTTAAAAGATATGTACAGGAGAGAGAGAGAGATAGGGGGGGGGGAGGAGGGAGAGAGAGAATGAGAGACAGAGAGGGGGGGGAGGGAGAGAGAGAAGAGAGAGAGAGAGAGAGAGAGGCCAGACAGACAGACAAATGGATGGACAATATGAATTGAAACTAAAATCATTTAATTTGTGTTGTGTTCCCAGTTGAAGTGAGAATTAATTTTGACTAGAAAGAGAGAGAGACGGTGGGAGTTACTTGTGATTACTTCTGTACCACCCACATGAAACGGACATCGTTTAAATGAGCAACGACACCATGAAACACAAAGAAAATAAACAATCTGGAGTACTGAACGGAAACGTGACTTTTCGGATACGTCTCAGAACATTGTCTTAGTCACAGTACCTGTCTGCAGTGTCTCAATCAGCTGACTTTCCGACGACATTTTCTTGGAAGGACGGGCAAATTTCCTCAGTTGATTTCTTGACAACACCCTCCAGAACAGCAACGCCCTGTTCGTGTTGATCAACATATATGTTACAGGAAACTGCCGTTGCAAAATGGCGACTGCCTCATCTAACTGTCGGTCTGCAAACATGCGAACCATCGCTGATTTTTCCTTCGCCACGTCAGCGAGTCGACGAAGATGCCACTCCAGATGCAGACATATTTCTTTGTCAGGACCAGACCCAAAGAGATCAACTTCGTATATTCTTCCTTGCGCAGAAGGGAAATGACCCCCGCATGACAGCAATGTGACGGGGAAGTTATCCCCCTTGCCATGAAGCGCCAGCTCTCTGGAGGCCGCCACAAAAACGCGATCTCTGAAGTCGTTGATGATGACGTCAGCGTTGTCAGGCATGATCCTGAAGGGTTGCCAGTTGAGGAGAATCCGTTGCTGGGGGAAGAGGTGGGAGAGATGGGAGGGGGGCTGACTCAGCATGGAGTGGAGGTGGTGGTGGGTCAGGGGCTGGAGATGGTCTGTGGGACTGACCGGTCCGCTGGACAGCCCCTTCCTGACCTGGTCCACGTCCACCTCTAAACACGCCTCCTTCTGTAAGCAGCGGAGAAGAAACTAGATCAACGTGGGCGAGGGAAATTCTTCTGGTCTAATAATAATGATAATAATAATAACAATAACAATAGCTATGATGATAATGATATTAACAAAGACAAGAATGACAATGAAGATGAGGATACTACTACTTCTACTACTTCTTCTTCTGATTCTTATTGTTTTATTATTGTTATTATAATAATGGTGATGATTTGTAGTGGTAATAGCATTGTTATTATAACTAGCAAACCCGTCATCTACATGGGAAGCGATAAACCCTGGTCCTTGCAGTACCAATGGCATCAGACCTTGAAGGAAAACGGCACAAACGAAGCAACAGAAGAAGAACAGGGACAAAAACGAGGAGAAATAACACACCATTTTTTTGTGCTGAGAATGTAAAATAACTTAGAAAAAATTAAGTGGGGTTATGGGCTACAAATTAATTGTCAATATTCTTGTATAAAGAGAAAGGAAAAGTGTAATACGTACAAAAAGTGAACGGGAAAAAATAACAGCTTTTGTTTTTAAGTAAAATTATAGAAAAAAATTTTTTTTTTTTTTAAAAATCACCGGCCCACGCATGGTTCGAATCAATGGCCTCCATGGAGGCCGGAATGCTCAGTGGTAGAGCGCCGGACTCGTAATCTTGGTGATCCTGGGGTTGCGGGTTCGAATCTCTGCCGGGGCGTTTTGGTACAGGGTGGGGGGTGTCCCTCGGAGTTAACATTGGTTCTGACTCCATTTCCCGTACAGTCCTTCCAATGAGACTATAAACCGAGGTCCTGTGTGTGAACGCACGCATAACATCTTGTACACACGTAAAATCCCATTACCAACTTTCGGAAGAGAAGGCCAGTTTGGCCGTTGGTATGGATGACACGTTATACATAGCATGCACCTTCCCCGAAGTTGGAGTATGGCTGCCTAAATGGCGAGATAAAAAAAAAGGCCATTCACACAAAACTCCACTCCCTTTGTTGGGTTGATGGCATTAATCCTCGCTTGTCTATACAGGGAGTGTCCGCAGGAGTATCAGCCTGCGTATGCAGAAAAAGAAAAAAAATGGCCTCTATGTTTTTAACATGGCGCTCTAACCAGCCGACATAAATAATTGGCTCAGCCTGCCTTTCTTGGCTACCTTTACGTTTATAACCATCACGGTTCTGTCCTTCAAATGAACTATTCCACATGGTAGGGAAATCCATCACGGTTCTGTCCTCCAAATGAACTATTCCTCATGGTAGGGAAATCCAAGCAATAAATCCATAAGTGGAAGAGACGCATCAGAAATCTTGGCAATCTAGAACAATAGAATAATTCTTAAGCCGAATTTTGTATAGGCTACGATGTGGTAGCTGTGAGGAATTGAATGTGGTGGAGCAAAATGTATCTCGCAAGTGAGAACTGCGTCATCCCTGGTGAAGCCTCTCCTCTCAGTCTCGCTCATTACAGTGCTTCGTTGATTTCTGGAAAAGTGCTCTATGTAAATTCGCACAGCCTGTGTGAAAGGTCGTAGGTCACTGGTCAGCAGAAAGTCTTCAACATAAAAGAGATGATTGGAAAAAGTATAAAACCAAGTAGTTAACGTGACTGTAATCAAGATCTACTGGCTTGCTTAAATTTGAAGTCAAACTGTACAGTTGTTCTGTTCAGCACGGTATATCAAGGTTGCTAACGACGGTGATAACGACATTAACATAACAATGATGATAATGATAATGAAGAACAAATGATGATGATGCAGATGACTATGATGATAACGACTCTAAAATGATAAAAAGAAAAACTTGAGTTACAATAGTTATAAGAACAATAATGATAAGAATATCAACAGGGATATTTATAACAACACTATTGATAGCATTATAATCACCAACAAAAAAATTAGTCTTGTCAAACAATTTTATTATTTCAAGTGGGTTTTGCACATTGTTGTGCTTTTTTCACGTTTCTTGTCATAAACAATGTTCTACTTAATTCCTCAAACTTACATGCACATGTTCAATACAATCATCAATTAACAATGCCATTCTACGTTCAAATACACAGTCATCAACATTAAATTTAACAATGCCATTCTACATGTTCCAAATACACAGTCATCAACATATTAACCAATTGCCATTTCTACTGTTCAAATACACATCACATAATGATTCTACGTTCAAACACATCTCAACATAACAATGCCATTCTACTGTTCAAATACACATCATCAACATTAACAATGCCATCTACATTCAAATACACAGTCATCAACATTAACAATGCCGTTCTACAGTTCAAATACACAGTCGTCAACATTAACAATGCCATTCTACTGTTCAAATACACAGTCATCAACATTTACAATGCCATTCTACTGTTCAAATACACAGTCATCAACATTAACAATGCCATTCTACTGTTCAAATACACAGTCATCAACATTAACAATGCCATTCTACTGTTCAAAGTTAATGTCACTGTTCTTTACACAGTCATCAACATTAACAATGCCATTCTACAGTTCAAATACACGGTCATCAACATTAACAATGCCATTCTACTGTTCAAATACACAGTCAACATTAACAATGCCATTCTACAGTACAAAGTTAATGTCACTGTTCTTTACACAATCATCAACACTAACAATGCCATTCTACAGTACAAAGTTAATGTCACTGTTCTTTACACAGTCATCAACATTAACAATGCCATTCTACAGTACAAATACACAGTCATCAACATTAACAATGCCATTCTACAGTACAAAGTTAATGTCACTGTTCTTTACACAGTCATCAACATTAACAATGCCATTCTACAGTTCAAAGTTAATGTCAATGTTCTTTACACAGTCATCAACATTAACAATGCCATTCTACAGTACAAAGTTAATGTCACTGTTCTTTACACAGTCATCAACATTAACAATGCCATTCTACAGTTCAAAGTTAATGTCAATGTTCTTTACACAGTCATCAACATTAACAATGCCATTCTACAGTACAAAGTTAATGTCACTGTTCTTTACACAGTCATCAACATTAACAATGCCATTCTACAGTACAAAGTTAATGTCACTGTTCTTTACACAGTCATCAACATTAACAATGCCATTCTACAGTTCAAAGTTAATGTCAATGTTCTTTACACAGTCATCAACATTAACAATGCCATTCTACAGTTCAAAGTTAATGTCACTGTTCTTTCACCTACTGTCACTTTCAATTTTATTGTTTATTTCATCAACATGCGCCGTCACACATTTTCTCTCTAAATCACTATGTTCAGCTTCAAACTCAAGTTTCACAACAGATAATATCGCATCGCTACGTACAATCGAAGAGGCATCACTCGAAACATAACGGTCAAAAATAGAAACCACATTTAATACGTTTACTGATTGTGTGTTATTGTGATTGAACACGTTTTCGTCCACACCGATGTCGGTGACAACCTGCACAGAATTGTCATCGCTTCCAGTCAGCATCGTGCACTGCCCCAGTCAAAGTGACCTCACGTGAAATGAGAACAGGCAATCTGTGCGGTGATAGCTCACATTTTGCCTCCCTCTGATTCTGATACCAGGACATTTTCCAGTGACAGGGCCGGCCTCACTCCTGTTTTAGTTCTAAAAGGTTGTCACTGACATCCAGACCGATTTTGTTTCACTGTTAATCACAATGTGATCATACACCATGGACACTTTCACGCCCTATGATCTGGCGGACTTCAGGTGTAGGTTGAATTTCTTTCTCTCTGGTCCCCTTAACTCGAAAAGTCTTTCCCCACAAATATCTCAGGTCCTTTCAGCGTTTGTCTGGTACTCAAAATCTTATCATTATCCTTCAAGAATGTGCATCGTGCTACTGTTGGCGAGTTTGTCTTTAAGCTCAGACGATGAACATTATTGAAAAGAACTTCGTCTGAAAGTTTCAGCTTATCCGTAATCAAAGTGTGTACCAGCTCTTCACATTCCGGGCAAGACTCGCTGTCTTTACGAAGAATACAATGGATTATGATGTTCTTTCTCTTCCATATTCCTTGCAAGTCGTCTACTTGTATGTCCGAGGACTTCATCATACAAAATGAGTCTGGTGTTTTCTTCTTCCCTTTACACTGTCATTGTTGTGTTTCAAGGTAGACACTTTCTGCTTCACATCAGTGTTTTCGTTCTGGAGATAAGAACACATTTCTTTCACTGCTTGCATGTCCTCACTCAGCAGCTCAAAGTTACAGGTTACGTAATTCAAAATGGCCACAATATCGTTGTTGTGTTGTCGTGCCCTGGCTAAAAGACTCCAGGGATCATCCGAACAGCCAAAGTACTTGAACACTATGGTACAAATGCATCAGCTAGGGATGCGAACATTACGTGTGTGACCGTTTTTGATTACCCCGCCACGTGGGCAGCCACGCTCCGACTTCGGGGAATTTTGGAGACTGCTAATGTTATGCTAGGAGCTTGTCACAACTGAGGACAATCCTCGCATAACTATGCAGAGCATAACAACATTTGGATGTAGCCTTGGTGTTCTAGCCTTTGTCCATTGGCCTGACACAGTCTCAAGCCAAGGCGGACAACATCCTTCAGAGTGGGATCGGACGGAAACACAGACACAGCAAGCGCAAAATTTGATCCTTGTCTTTTGTCTTTGCGGGAACTTCTGGACACGTCCAGAGAGGTTTCCCGCTAGCTGTCTTAGCAAGGGCAGGTCTTGGATTCAGTTCTACGTCACCACACCAATGGAGCCAATTTCCATAACAAACTAGAGGTGGCAACAATCCTGGAGTGACACCGTCAATGCGCGATCTCATCTTCAGCGCCCACATTCTCATGACGGATTTAAATTTTGTCCGTCGCAAGATGGACATTGCGAATACATGGGCAAATCCATGACCCACATATATGAATGTTAATGATGCAGAAGGGATAGTCCCTCACAAAAGTCGCTGCCAACTGCCAAGTCACAACAGCACGCATATACCCAGGCGAAAAAAAACGGCGAAAAAAAAGGCACAAGACTAAACAAAAGTGTCACGAGAGAGAGAGAGAGAGAGAGAGAGAGAGAGA
The DNA here is from genome assembly GCA_033310375.1 of Conus canariensis. NCBI lineage: Eukaryota > Metazoa > Mollusca > Gastropoda > Neogastropoda > Conidae > Conus > Conus canariensis. The sequence goes on from CM065732.1 coordinate 16,278,585, forward strand.
GAGAGAGAGAGAGAGAGAGAGAGAGAGAGGATGGACGTGCGATGCTGATCGTTACCAAACCCACAAACAACACCTCTTGCGTAATTCAAAAATAACAAGTAATAATTATTCCTATGTGGACGACACATAAACACACAAAAAAGTAGACATATCATCTAACCAGTAAGAAAAGCAATCACGATGGGACTCTACAGAGAATCGTTCTCTTGCAAGTATGAGCATCCGTTGTGTGTGTGTGTGTGTGTGTGTGTGGAGAGGTGAGAGAGAGAGAGAGAGAGAGAGAGAGAGAGAGAGAGAGAGAGAGAGAGAGATCACGCCAGTGGTGAGCGGATAAAGAAGTGTGTAAAATGTATGGATGTCTTTTTTCTTCCTATACTTTAACTACCGTTGTGTGATGCCTATCAGGATGTTGAATGTGGTGTGCGTGTGTCTGTGTGTGTGTGTGTGTGCGCGCGCGCGCGTGCGTGCGTGTGTGTGTGTGCGCGCGCGCGCGCGCGCGCGTGTGTGTGGTGTGTGTGATCTGTATGAATAAATAAATCATAGAAAGAATGGAATGAAAAATGACAGAAAAAGCAACACAAAATTAAGTAAATGTGTTAATAAACGAACAAAGAATCAAAGAAAGTACATAAACGAGTAAATAGATAAACGCAGAAATAAATATATAACTTGGGACAGAATTGATCATCGTGAACACAGACCTTTGTCTTGAACTTACAGGCAAACACATACACATGAAATACTTATCTACACACACAGTCACACCAACCGACTCACCTTTCATAACACACACACAGTCACACCAACCGACTCACCTTTTCCATAACAATACTGTAAGCCCTCAAAAAGCGCTGACGAAACTTGTCCAGATTCGACTTATTTGTAGTAAAGACCACGTGACTGATGTTGGTTGACGTCATGACCTCTCTCAGAACCCGTCGATACAATCGACCGTACATTCCTCGACCTCTGTACTCTCGGCTGATTCTGGCGGCTAACGTCATGACGGTCTGCCCGCCGTCCAACACTCTGGTGCTCAGGAAACCGACCTGCGGTCAGTGAAGAGAACAGTGAGGACAGTGTCACACACACACAGCAACCTGTCAACGCACTATACATTCTTATTCACTTATCACCTGTCACTTATCCTGGAGTCTTGAAGACTTTGGGGGCACCACAGAAGACTTCGCAACCAGCTTCCTCCATTCCTCCCGGTTCTCAGACACTCTTAGGCAGTTGCTGAGTGTGAGGCCAGTCCATGCACTGATGTTGTCTACCCATCTCTTTGTCTTCCTCTCCTTCTGCCTCCTCGCACTGTTCCTTGTAGAATGGTTTCGACAAGTCCTGTTGATCTTGATACATGACCATACCATCTCATTTTCGTTCTTTTCACCGTGGATAACAGGTCTCCCTATGGTCCAGTGGCTTGCCTTACTCTGGTCTGGACCTCCAGGTTGGAAAATGTGGTCTTTGTATGAGATGGCAAGGATCTTGTGGAAGCATCTCATCTCTAATGCCTGAATCCTTCTCTCAAGTTCAGCTGTCAGAGTCCACGTCTCACAGGCATAGAGAAATACGGCAATGACCAGGGAGCGCATCAGTCTGATCTTGGAACTGATCGTGACGTTTCTGTCATTCCTGAGGTCCTAGTTTGGCCAGCGCTGCTGTCGTTTGCACAACTCTGTGGAGCGCTTCAGGTTTTGATCCCTCGTCTGCCTTGATAGGGATGTTACGCTGATGCCATTCGTGATATTGGTAATCAGTTTTTTCTTTTCGGCGCTGATCTCCGTGCCGAACGCGGCAGACATATTCTTATTGAAGGGGTCAATTTTTGTTTACAACTTGCTGCCTGTTTTTCAGTGGCTACTGTTACACGCTTGCCAGTTGGGATGTCATGAGTTCGAGTCTCATCATGCCTTCGAGAGTTTGGCTGAAAATAGCTGACCAACACTGCAGGTGTCTGCATCTCCCGGACCTGGTGAAAGCCATGAAAGAAAAGATAAAATAGAGATCTGACATATAGTCTCAAATCAGAATGGAATTTCCATCTTGATCATCTTCATTGGTGATTATAAACAAACAAACAGAAAGCACCAAACATTCACAAACATTCCTCTCAAATTTGACACAATGACAGGAAATACAATTATGTCATATCTAATGCAAATGACGAACATGGGGTTTTCCATTCGAATAAACTGGTATACAAAGAAATAACATTGATGAACATCCCCATCGCCATCCCGTG
>CM065732.1:16288332-16308332 GCA_033310375.1 Conus canariensis
AACCGAAACTTAAACGTGTTGAAAAATATATACCCAAGTACTTATAGACATTCACGACTGGTATAGGCATTCCATTGTACATCCATTTTTCCCGTGCAGCGAGATGTCCACCTTTCCTAAACACTATGATATTACTTTTTGCCATGTTTACTTTCAATTGGAGTGACGCAGAGGCTCTTTATAAACTATTTAATTGATTTTGGAGACCAACTATCGTTTCTGACATTATATAACGTCGTCAGCTAAGAGGAGGATGAAAATCTCCAACGCATCGTTTACAAACTGAGCTCCATGCTTACCATTATGTATTACTTCTAAAGTTAATTCATTAATAAACAGAAAAAAGAATGGGACTACAGACATCCCCTTGTTTAACTCCCAATGTACAGTTTATGTAGTCTGTTAGAGATGATCCACATCTCACTCTCGCTTTCACAGAGTCATACATGCTCAAAACACATTTATATAATTTACCTCGGATTCCATGCTTCACCAAAACTGGCCACAAAACACTCCTGTTGACAGAGTCAAATGCTTTTTCAAAATCAATAAAAGCCACATATAATTTTCGATTTAGACAAAACTGTTTTTGAACAAAGGCCATCAAAGTAAACATATGATCTATAGTCGAATAATTTCGTTTAAATCCAGCTTGAAATTCGCCTGTAATATTATTCTCTTTGACCCATTCTTGAAGTCTCCTATTAATAATAGCACTATATAATTTACTGCCGATGTTGCACAGCGAGATCCCTCTGTAGTTGTCTGGATTATTAACGTCACCTTTTTTATATAATGGGAGAACAATAGATTCGGCCCAACTTTTAGGAAACACACCCTTATCAAATAGAGTATTAAGAAATTTTGTGAAAAAGTTCATCACCAGATCGGATTTGCATGCATTTTTTATCATTTCACCAATGATCCCATCTGGACCGGCAGCTTTTCGATTTCTCAGTTTACTTAAAGCAAAAATGATTTCTTCATTCGATATAGGGCGATTTAAATGACTATGATTGTCGTCGTCGTTATCACTCTCATCTCCTTGCCCTATATCGTTGTCAATGTCATAATTTCTTTCAAGCAATTTCTTAAAATGTTGAAACCAATTTTCCAGACTGATATTATATTGGGGGTGAATTCGTCTTTTCTGAATTTTGCGCATTGTCTCCCAAAACTCCTTTTGGCACTTAATGGAGGCGACTAATTTATCTAACATAATTCTGTTAAATGCTTTCTCTTTTTTCTTCAAAAGATGTTTATAATCGCGTCTGGCATTACAGTACTCAACGTGATCAGGTACAGATAACGTTCGACGGTATTTAATTAACAATTTACGTGCATTTCTTTTACTTAAAAGACATTCCTTATCGTACCAGTCTTCGCCAACTTCTTTTTCATTTACATTAATCATCTTCCTCATACATTCCGCAGCGACTTTTAGACAGCTGTTAAAAACAAGTAAAGCTTCATCAACATTAACCTCAATGAGACTGATTGCCATGTGTATCCTTTGCTGAAATTCTGGTGAATCCATTGCATTATGAAACAAATCCACATGAATATCATTCCAGCATTACTTTTCAACCAAATTGACAACATTATGTTCTTTCACAGAGTGGGGGGTTAAGCTGTGTAAATTAATACATAATACCAAAGGCATGTGGTCAGAATCAACACGTTCACCCACCCATAACTTACAATCATTGAGAAGTGTTGCAAACATATCACACGACATTATAAAATAATCATTCACACTGCTGCCACACTCAGAGATGTATGTGTAGCAACCTTTGAGGTCGCCCTGACACAAACCATTTAAAATGCACAAATCCAATGCAGTGCACATATTTAGTAACATCTTACCATAACTATTTAACACGTTATCTTCTGAATTTCTGCCCACGTGTAATGGACCACTCAGATATTGGTTTTCAAAAGAAAATACAGTTTCATCTAAGTCTTGAGAAATGTTGGAAGTACGACCATTCATATCCCCACTTAACATTATATAAACGTCACCAACAGAAAGCAAGCAGTCACATATAAAATCTTCAAGTAAAGCAATACCATTGTCATGATCAGTGAAATAGTAATATGGCGAACCTTCTGGCGGTACATATGAACACACATACAAGACATCTTTAATTGTACCCAAAATAGATTTATTAATAATGAAAGCGCAAAAAATGTCTGACTGAATCTCCAGAGGCTTTATGAGTGAACAGAATTCTTTTCTAATCAGACATACTAAGCCCCCAGATCGCCTTCCACGAGACGTAAGTTTTACGGCTGGTTTACACAATTTTTCATAACCAACAAAAACAGACGATTGGAAATCTTCCATAAACGTTTCACTCAAGCATACAAAATCAAAAGAAGTAACAAATGAAATAAAATCTTTGTCAGATAGTTTAGAGAATAAACCATTTACATTCCAGTGAAGAAAAGAAAAATCTTTCGATTTATTGACAAGAGAAGAAGAATTTAACACATTCCTATCAACACGATCAGGTGACACAGTACACACATCTTCGGAAAACAAGTCAGACGGGTTTTGTGACACAGATTCAGAAACATTTGAAACACTATTTACATTTTCAACCTGGGCAACGGTTGAACGAAGGACAGAACACACCGCGTTGTTACCTGTCTCATGGATAGCACGTGCTGGCAGCGTGTCAGCCACACCGCACTGTGGCAACAAAACCGGTGTCGTCCCAAAGTTTGTTCCATTTACAAACACAGTAAAATTACCCAGATGAATTGTGGGCCGGCCGTCACCCTATCTCAGTTCAACCAGTTTGTCATCGCGGTCCACAGTGAACTTCTTCCCATCGATCAGAAGGTGGTCAAACACCATCGAGGCTCTCTTACCCTCTGACCTTGCTTTCTTTAGATGTGGTGTTAACCGTCTCCTAATCTCTCTTACTGAAGCAGAGAAGTCCTCTCCAACGAAAACCTTTGTCCCTTGTAGTTTGCCCTTAGCTTTTAGCACAGATGTCTTCTGTTTATAGAAGACACACCGGGCAATAACTGGCGAGTCAGGCTTGGAGTTGATCCGGTGAACCCTGTCAAACTGTACGTCCTCAGAAATTTCTAACTTATTTTTGATCAAGTCCTTCACCGTACCTTCACAGTCCATCGGAGTCTCGTTGTCTTTCCGTGGCAGGCCGTAAAAGATGAGGTTGTTGCGTTTGGACCGTCCCTCAAGGTCGTCCGTCTTCCTCTCCAAGACGTCCAGTCTCCTCGTCAGGTCCTCGTTCCTCCTCTGTAAGTCGTCGTTCTGCTGACGCAGACCCGTGACTTCACCTCGTAGTGCCCTCAGCTCATCCTGCATGGCCCCGTACTCCACCCGTAGGACTTGCAGATCTTCTTTCACCTCCGAAAAGCGACTGTCCATTCTCAAACCCATGTCCTGGATTATGCCCATGATGTCAGCATTGGTGGGTTGTTGAGGAGAGGAGGGTGTCGTCCGTCCGCTGTCCGCCGGCGAAGTTCCAGACTTGTCCACGCTGACCCTGCGTCCTGAGCTGCCGAGCCGGGCCTGCTTCAAGTCCGTCCTGGGTCCTGGGTTCTGCTCCACATCTCCACAGCGTAGAAGGAGTCCGCCCCAGAAAATTAAGGTGAGGAGCAGGCCTAGGGCTACACCGTCTGTCCTCGTTCGTGGTGACAGCATGGCGATCTGCATGGCCGTCTTCTTCCTGGCTCGCTTCAACGTGAACGCGATGTAAATGTGGACAAAGGTGCCACAACTCGTTCGGAAAACGAGTGGTGCTGATGGCATGGTACCTGATGGTGGTACTGGCAAGAGTTGAGGGTGGTACTGTGTGCAAGTCCGTCAAAAAATGAAGGTAACTGCAGCGCGATGCAATGCGTGACTACTCGACTGAAATGCAGTTCACGATCCCCCGTTACACGTATTTTTGTTAGAAAAAAAAGAAAAGAAAGGCAGCATTGGAGGTCATTTACATTACATTATCACACCAGAACAAAGCACATTAATCAACATCAACATAGTTACCTCAACGTTGACAAAGCTGAATAAGCTTTTTTATTTGACAGAAGAGTCTGCAAATCATTCTTGAAATACTTAGCCGTAACCAAATTCGCATACTGAATAAACTTAATCAGTCATAACATGGTCTCTGTAGTTCGAAAGGTATGCGCAAGAGAGAGAGAGAGAGAGAGAGAGAGAGAGAGAGAGAGAGAGAAGAGAGAGAGAGAGAGACTTTTTTGACACTTTGATATTTTATTGTCATTACCAAAGAGGTCTTTTGACAAGAGAGAGAGAGAGAGAGAGAGAGAGAGAGAGAGAGAGAGAGAACGAACGAATTTTATCGCCCCCAAAGGGATTACAGACCAAGTAGTAAACTGTGTCATGGGATAATTGTGTAAACAGAGATTTTATACAAAAACTCTTAAACTGATGTATTTGTACAGACAGCCAGACCTGCATTTACTTTTTTTTTCAAGTTGCTGTATCATGATCTTTTGTCCCCAGCTCTTTTGCTTCATTCCATAGGAATATGTATAAGATTGCTTTCACTTCAAATGAATGTATTTTGAAGATGTGATTAAAAATGAGACAAGCAGTATCTTACGCGCTTTCTTGTCTCTTTCTTTCGGCCCTTCTTCGGTCGATGAGGAGGAGAGCCCGGTCTCGAAGACCTTTGGGCTGGCGTTCTGCCAATCCTGGCTGATCAGCAACTCGGATCTTCATGCCAGGCCAATTGTGGTCCTTCCTGAAGGGATTGTAGAGTGCGACCTCATCCATGAGGGCATGATCCATTTCAGTGGTGTATGGTGTTTTGGCTGTCATGATCTTGGCTGAACTGAAACTGACGTCAAAAGAAAAACAGGTCACAAAAAAAAAAAAAAAAAAAAAGACACAGAAAATACATCTGGGACATGAAACTATTTTGAGCAGAAAATTTCATTTATTAATTTATCAGCATATTGTCCTTATTTCTCAAGAGCATGTACTTGATATCATCATTCAGTGTAGAAGACAAATTTCTTAATTCGTTTAACAATACATTCATCAAAAATATTTAATGCGTTTGTGGCAAGATTTCAAGCAGTCACATCATTTTATACCGATATGTAATTTAAAACCTGTTGTCCCTCAATTTACAATAGAGCCTTTGTCTGAAAGTAGAAAAAGAAAAAAAAATCTCTTACTTCCAGTACAATGTTATTCAATAGTCAAGTTGGTAATTTTTGTAATGCTGGGCGAGTTCATCTCATACACTCACCTACACACACACACACACACACACACACACACACATAGTATACATACAAAACATGCACACCCACAAATACCCACCCGCACACACAAACACATAACCATACAAATACACACACACGCAGACATACACACGCACACACACAGTGACATGCAGACACACACAAAGGTAGATACACACAAACAGATACACACACAGTGACACACAAATTTTATAATATACACACACACACACACAAGCACCTGTAGACAGACCCACACACTGACACAGGCCGAAATAGACGCACACACACGTCCGAGTCGACACACGCACACGTGAAGACAAAACACACACGCTCGTGAATCACACCCATATCGATTTACTAATAATATATCAAGACACTATTAAGCAGAAAACACCAAATTTAGATAAAATGCGCACTCTTACCAACAAATCTGTGAAGGAAACGAATGGAGGGCAACTGCGAAGGGGCTGCACTCACAAATACAGGGGAAGCCACTCTTCCAAAGTACAGCAGACGACTCCGGACGCTGCTAACACGCCAACATAGAACAGCGGGGCTGTAGGGCGGAAGCCGCGTTTGACGTCACCGACGAAGACGCCGATTGAACGAAAGTCGCCGCTAAAGTTCTCTATTATTGAACTCGCGTTCCTCGATTCAAGACGGGATCCGCCATTGTTGTTTTGACAGGGACGGCTGGCTTCAGTCGTGGGACGACGACGGTGTTGCTGCCTTCACCTGTAATTTTCCAGCTTGACACTGTGTTCTCGGTTAGCAGGGCGTTCAGAGCTGTCCCCACAGTCGCTGGAAGTCCAGTAACTGGCATTGTCAAAGACTAATCGAAAATAATGTTCGCAGCTTAGACAAATGGCGCCCTGTCGCTTCGTGTCAAACCACGTGACCCCCCCCCCCCCCCCCCCAGAGAGAGAGAAAAGACAGACAGACAGACAGAGAGAGAGTGAAGGAGATATGAACAATATAGAATGAATCAAAACTAAAATCAATAGAATTTCTAGAACGTATCTTTTGTTCACAGTTCAGCTGAGAAATAGATTTGACCAGAATGCGAATGATTACTTCTGTGCCTCCCACAACGAAATGCATATAGTTCAAATGAGTGACAAGATTACCACATACAAAGAAAATATTTAGTTTAGAGTGTTTAACAAAAAACAAGGATTTTCAGGTACGCCTCAGATTCTCATGATTTAGTTTTCTCCAGAAAAAAACAAAATAAAAAGAAACTGGCAGTCACTGTGCACATCTGTAGTCTCTGAATCCGCTGACTCTCCGACGACTTTTCTTCAAAAGAAAGGGCAAATTTCCTCGGTTGATCTATTGATAATACCCTCCAGAACAACAATGCTGTGAGCGACTGGATCAGCATATCTTACAGGAAACCGCCCTTGCAAAATGGCAACTGCACCGTCTAATTGTCTCTCTGCATATATAAGAACTATCGCTGATTTTTCTTTTGCCACTTCTACGAGTCGACGAAGATGCCACTCCAGATGCAGACATATTTCCATGTTAGAACCAGTCCCGAAAAGATCAATGAAATAGGCTCTCCCTCGGGCAGAAAGGAAATGACCCCCGCATGACAGCAATGTGACGGGAAAGTTATCCCCCTTGCCATGAAGCGCCAGCTCTCTGGAGGCCGCCACAAAAACGCGATCTCTGAAGTCGTTGAGGATGACGTCAGCGTTGTCAGGCATGATCCTGTAGGGTTGCCAGTTGAGGAGAATCCGTTGCTGGGGGAAGAGGTGGGAGGGGGGTTGACTCAGCATGGAGTGGAGGTGGTGGTGGGTCAGGGGCTGGAGATGGTCTGTGGGACTGACCGGTCCACTGGACAGCCCCTTCCTGACCTGGTCCACGTCCACCTCCAGTGTCGTCTCTTTCTGCAGGGGACAGACATGATTTGGAGTAGTTAGCACCATGGACACTCTCTTCTTGTTTAATGTTCATACTGCCTACAATGCCAATAATGCTAATAATGATGATGACATAATAATAATAATAATAATAATAGTAATAATAATAATAATAACAACAGTACTACTTTATTTGAAAAGAGAGGGGGTTAGTTACCGCCAAGGACACAGACAAACAGAGTACACGACTAGACACAATGCATTTCGACCTCTTGGGTCTTCTTCAGGTGAAAACAAATAACATTTAGGACAGTGACAAGAAGAACATGTAAGCCACTTAGCTTGAAAGCCAGAAAGATAACAATACTACTGATAATATGAATGCTTGTGATAATAATGTTAATGCTAATAGTAATAATAACAATAATGATAATAATAATGCTACTAGTAATAACAATGAAAACAATACTCTACTACTACTGCCACAACTACTACTACCAATGATAACAATAATAATTATAATAATGATTTTGATAATGATCAAAATAATACTTATAATAATAATGAAATAAAATTATGCGAATGTGGGTTTTTTTCTGCCCCGACCGGCTCCTACCCAGAGTTGAGTTTGCTGCGGACTCAGTTGGGAAGACTGGGACCACACAGTCGAGTTTCATCCACTTAATGGATGCGTTTCTGAGAGTGTTGCTCAAATTTCCTGACCAACACTGCAGGTGCTTGTATCTCTCGGGCCTGGTTGACGCCGGGATATATTATGAAAGGAAGCGTAGAGTACAGCCCTGTCATGTAGTCTCAGACCGAAATGGAAATCCGTAGCATCACCTTAATCATCCTCATTCTCATTGATCAGCATTTAAGAAAAAAAAAGTCTCAAATTCTGTGGCCCTTCATGCCCTGCTCTCATGGTGACCTCAAATTCGATGTCCTCTGCACGTCTATGGCCTTGGTTTGGTTCCGTCGGGGTCACCGGTATCGGCGAATCCATGGGGGCTGTCGTAAGACGGACGTGGTGGCGCCCTCCGGAGGGAGAGCTCACTCACGCCGGCTCCGCGATTAAGCAATTATTGTCGTCAGTAGAGGGCTTAGTAGGTGGTGTCCTGCGTACGTTAGATCAGAACAGGCGCCACTGAACACCACCGAAGTGACTCGGCAGCAGTGCAGTGTCTCCTCCGGTGGGTTGCCTCTTGAGGACTTGACATTGACTGCTCCCTGTGGATTGCTGGTGCCGGGGCTGCGGCGGGGCCGACCGGGCTGTGGCTGTGGACGGGGTGTCGGAATGAGCGGCGTGGGTGCACTGCCTCTGAGGTGGCGCAGAGGTTGGGACAGCAAAAAAAAAAAAAAAAAAAAAAAAAAGGATTACGCGAATGATAAGGATATGGATGATGATGATGATGACGATGGTAGTATAACAATAATAATAATGATGGTAGTGGTATTGCTGATAATCATAATAATAATAATAATAACAATAGTAATAATGATAACAATAACAGTAATAATGTTAATAGCAATAATAATGATAAGAGTAATAACAACAACAATAATAGCAATAATGATAATAACAATAATATTAATTTAAAAAAATAGCAACAATGATAGTAATAATAATGATAATAATAATAACAATATCATCATCATCATCGTCGTCGTCATCATCATCATCATCATCATCACTATCATTAGCATTATTATTGTCATTGTCATTATTATACTGGTATTACTACTGTTATTATACTTAGCACAACGCATGATCTACATAGATAATACGGTACACCGAATCCCGATCCTTGGAAACTAAACTGCGTCAGAGCTCAGACAAAACGGCATAAACATTATGGAAGAAAAAAAAAAAAAGAAAAAAAAATTGAACGAAAGAGATACAACAAAAGAAAGAACAGTTCATGAAATGAAAATCAAAATGGAATATGAAAATGGGGAAGTGAATATCTGTGCCAAGGTCAGGGAGCGTGTGTATTACCTATTGCTCAACACAGAGTCCTTTGTGCCGAGACACGAACAGAACTTAGAAATGACATAGGCGTATTGGCCAGATCTTAACTATAAAATATTGTTGTATAAGCAGAAACAAAATGCAAAGCATATAAACGTACTCCCAGTAAGTAGTACAAAAAATAAATTATATATATATGTAGAAAGAAACTCGTGGAGAGCGTGGCAGCAGAGAGTCCTCAGAAGAGAAGCCCCCTTCAAGCAAGTGTTTCGGCCCTTATCTCCTGACACTCTAGGGGGGTTGGGCCACACCCGGTTCATGACTCCGGATGTCCCTCTGCTGCCCCTTTTTTTTCCCATCTTGGGACGAGCCATGGCTGGGATTCGAACCCATGACCCTCTGGACATGCTCATTTTCTACTTAATGACTCGCGCTTTAACCACTGAGCCACAGGGACACCTGATATTTGTAGGGAAATTAAGCCTTATGAAGTTCACTTTTGTTCCTCCTTGACCAGATCCAGCTTGAACACTTCTCTGCCGCTTCTGCCATTGCTTTCAGGGCTCTGGTTTTTTCCTTCCCTGCAACTGAGAGCTGTTTCATGAGGCTGTATGCAGACGTTCCTACAAACCCCCTAGCTCCAATTTCTGCAGTGAGGACTTTGACCTGATAGCCTTCTCTCCTCAGGCTGTTTGCCAGATCAGCATACTTTTCAGTCTTGTAGATTTGAGCTGCCTCCATTCTGTTCTCATATGGCACCGTGAGCTCGATCATGATCAGCTGCTTGGTTGACTTAGAGTGGACTACTATGTCTGGTCTCATGCCACTCTTGCTGATGATCTCTGGGTGACTCTTCCATTCTGGGAGGTCTGCAGTGCACTCCCAGTCATCTGCCCCGTCCAGCAGACTCTGCCTGCATGTTTCGAGTGGCACTGTTGTTCTTGGCCATGATTTGCTGCCTCCTGCCGTGAAGAATGTTGCGGGTGCTTTTGGAGTCCTGATTTTCCCTTTTGTGGTGTTGGTACTAGCCCAGACTACTTGTACAATTTCTTTGAGCACTTGGTTGTGCCTCCATGTGTACCTTCCTTGAGCCAGGGCTACTTTACATGAGCTTAGGACATGCTCCACTGTTTGTTTTTCATGGCAGAGGGGGCATGCAGGATCGTCTGTTTTCCCCCACTTCACCAGGTTTGCATTTGAGGGCAGAAGGTCATATGCAGATCTGAGAATGAAGCTGATCCTGAGAGGGGCCATGTGCCAAATGTCATTCCAAGTGAGACTTCTTTGGAGTGCATTCTCCCACGTTGTCCATTGCCCTTGCTGGCTCTGCTGGACTGCTTTTTGGAGTCTTTTTTGGTCTTCTTCTTTTCTCATCTCCTGAATCATCATGTCTCTTTTGGCTTTTCCTTTGGCCTTTGACCACCATTCAGTTTTGGTCACCCCCAGTCCCTGTCTGTTGGTCTGTGTGTGTCCTGTTATTTCTCTGATCTTGAGACTTTCTTTTGCAGAATCCATCGCCTCTTGAACTTTCCATTTTCTGCCTGTCTTCAGCTGGGGCTTAATTGCTTCTACCACCTTGTCTCCTGAGTCCTCCAGCATGCTTTGAAGTCTGATCTTCCCTGCTTTGTATTCCTCCAGGATGGATTTCAGGGGTAGTTTCAGCTTTGCTTGGCGACAGTACAGCGCTATGTCAGTCAGACAGGGTGGGACACCAAGCCATTTCCTTGTGAACTTGTTGATTTTGGCTTCCATTGCCTCCACTATGCTGGTGCAGATGTCGTATATCATCAGAGGCCATAGCAGCTTTGGTATCAGCATGAGCTGCAGACACCAGACCTTGTATTTGCCAGGGAGCCCACACTGGTCAATGGTCTCCAAGCCTTCCTCCGCCATCTGCTTGGTTTCTTTTGCTCTTTGTGTGTCTTTCAGCGTATCATCATACCATCTTCCAAGGCTCTTGACTGGTTCTTCTGTGACTGTTGGAATGGCCTGGTTGGCAACACTGAAGACCACAGATCCGGCCACTTTTCCTTTCCTCAGTGAGAGACTCCGTGATTTCTTTGGCTTGAACTTCATTCTGGATGAGGCAACTATGTCGTCCAGCCTCTCCAGCACATGACGTGTCTCGTCTTCTCTGGATGAAATCACTGTAGTGTCATCCATGAAGGCCTTGAGAGGAGGCATCTTGTATCCATCGCCAAGGTCTGTTTGTCTCGCGTTGTTTGTTGCTGCTTTCAAGATGAGTTCCATTGCCAGCACGAACAGTATTGGGGAAATTGCACAGCCCATTGCAATACCCACTTCCAAGTTGATCCAGTCTGTTGTGTACTCCTTGGTAGAGAACCGCATTGAGAAGCCATTGAAGTACTTCTTGAGCATGTCTATATATATATATAAATCAGTCACCACAACACTTTCTCCCCTTTTGGTGGTAGAAATATTGTTTGTAAGAGAAAACAACAACAAAAAAAGTTCTTCTCTACCCTGCGGGGAAATGAACTGAAGTCGCCCGCTTGGCATGCGCGGATACTAACCACTATACTACCGACAAGCTTACAAAATGTCGTTACACTTAAGTTTATAAACCGTTATTGCGTAAACCGTACATCACAAAATTATCATTTATACCCGTTAGTAACGGTTAGTAAAACATCGGGCATCATCCGTGACCCATAATGAACATAACTACAAATTTTCAGAAAGATCGGTCCAGCAGTTTTGTCTGGAGCGAGTGGAACACATTTTGACCACGGACACACAGACACACAGACAGCGTTTCTTCGTTCCCATTGTAAAGTACTCCCTGTTCTATAAGAACTGGAGTACAAAAAGTTTTCATAAGAATAAAACGTGTGAAGGGGATATCACGGCTTTTGTTGTCGTTCAGTGAATAATAGAAAAATGAAGGGAAACAAATCATGATCCCGTGTATGGTTCCAAACAATGGCCTCCATGTTTTCCAGCGTGAACCCTCTATTCAGCCAGCTGATGGACCCGCCCTGGACTTTTGGCTACTTTACCTTGAGAATACTACAGTTCTCCTCTCCCAAGGAACTATTTCACATGTTGGCAATATGTAGAAATACATTGTCATCTCTCTCTCTCTCTCTTCTCTCTCTCTCTTCATCTCTCTACTCTCTCTCTCTCTCTCTCTCAATGTCAATAAAACATCTCTGAAGCTCTCTCTCTCTCTCTCTCTCTCTCTCTCTCTCTCTCTCTCATCTATATATATAAAATATAGTTTTTGATTGATTCAGATTTCCATAATTTTCAGGCGCCGCTCCACCGTGGAATCCGTTCAAGCAGACAATGCTCACAATAGTCCGCATACACTTAAAAGAAATCATAAGTCTTGAACTGGGCTGCATTCTAATATTTGTTTTTGTATAAATTTTCGCCCTGTTTTGGGGCTTCATCAGACAATTGCAATCATAAACTAGTTCTAGTTGGTCAGCAGAAAATCTTAAGCATGAAAGAGAGGATTAGAAAGCATACAATTATGTAGTTAATGTGAGCGGAATCAGTCTCACTTAAATTTAAAGTGAAGCTGTTGAAAGAGTACAGGTCTTTACATTCAAATTGGTTATTTTGATTATACATCATCAACAATAACAACAACAACAACAAAAAAAACAATAGTAATACTAGTAATAATAATAATCAGAACAACAACACCAACAACAACAACAATAATATCAACAACAACAACAACTACAACAATAATAGTAATAATCATTATTATTATTATGATAATAACAACAACAATAATGAAATGATGATGATGATAATGATGATGCTGCTGCTGCTGCTGATGATGGTGATGATGATGATGATGCTGATGATGATGATGATGATGGCGGCTCAATGACGATAGCAAGAAAAAAAAAAACCTCAATGACAATACATATAATAACAACAATGATGACTGAGTATCAATAAGAACAATCATGAAAAATAGTGTTGATAATAATGTGACCCACAACCACCATAATAGTCTTACATCACAATTGCAATATTCCAAGTGCTTTTTTTTTCTGGTGTTGCATTTTTTTTTTTTTCAAACCTCTTTAAAATATTGTTCATCCCATTTTCAAGCTGCAGACCACTCTCAGGCCACAACTAAGTGAAAAAAAAAAAAAAGAAAAATGAAAAACCTTCTCCCACAAACTGTTTTGAAAAAAAAAAAAAAAAAACGTTCTATATGTTCTGAAGTAACATACCCAAACAAAGTTCCTGTAGAAAGTGTCGCCATACATTTGAAATACCATTACCTTGTATCGTATCAATTGTACGCCATAGAGAAGCGAATGGTCGCTAACGAAAATAAGAAGAAAATCTTGTACGGTAATAGTAATGATGTAGACAGTAATTGCTAGAAGGATACCAAGGAGATGTCAGACCTCTGCCGAGGTTAAAAAGATCGTTGAAGGGTCCCTGGTCCACAGTGACACCACACAACAGCACCAACATTTAATTGAGTCGTCCTTGGGACAGACACACAAATTCGTTAAATTGGTATGGAAGACAGATAAAGAGACAGACAAATAAAAAATCGAACAGTTCAAAAACTTCTAGAAGTTGGTAAAAAATATGATATCTCGGGTGGGGATAATAGTGACAACAACAGTAACAACAACAGCAACAACAACAACAACAACAACAACACAACGACGACGACGACGATGACGATGAAGACCACGACGAAAACAACAACAACAACAACAACAACAACAAAACATCCTTCTTCTTCGTCTTTTTTCTTTTCTTCTTCTTCTTCTTCTTCTTCTTCTTCTCTTCTCTCTTCTTCCTTCTTCTCTTCTCATCTTCTCTTTCCTCTTCCTTTTCCTTTTTCTTTCGTCTTTTCTTCTTCTTCTTCCTTCTCTTCTTCTCTTCTTCTTCTTCTTCTCTCTTCTTCTTCGTCTTTGTCGTCGTCGTCGTCGTTGTCGTGTATATACAGGAGAGCAGACTTCATCGAATGTGTCATAGCCATGGTGAAATGTAAAGTCAGTGCACGTGCTGCCCCAAATAGACTTTGACCCAGAGTTCCTCTGAAAAGAATGAAGCTGTCTTCTTCTAAACATGGAATCTGTCGGATTTCACCCAACTTTGCTGTTCGAAGTTTAGCTTCATAACCTCCACAGGAATGGATCCCGTCAGTATTTCTTCATTATGGTCGTTATTTTTGAAAACGGTATGGACATTCTGATTGTCTGACAAGCATACTTGGTTCTAAAGATTGTTCTGTGTATCTCGCTGCTTGCTAAGGAAAGAAAGACTAGAAAGACTGAACGACTGCACGAAACAAAGAAAGCAGGAATGAACGAAAGACAGAAAGATAGAAAGAAAGAAAGAAAGAAAAAAAGAAGGTTTCCAGGAACCAAAGAAAGAAGGACTGAAAAAAAAGAAAGAAAGAAAAAAAAAAGAAAGAAGGTTTGCAAGAATCATAGAAAGCAGAACTGAAAGAAAGAGAAAAAAAATACAGAAAGTTTTAAGAACAAATTGAAGAAATTAAGAAAAACTGAAAAAAAAGAAAGTATGAAAGAAAGGAAAAACGAAGGAAGAAAGAATGAATAAATGAATGGAAGAAACAATGGAATGAAAATGGACAGGAAGAAAACCACAGAGAATTAAGTAAATGAATTGGAAAAACAAACTAAGAAGCACATTCATTAATTGATGAAATAATGAAATGAATAAATGTATGATTATAAAGAGGAATAGATATATAAATGAAGACAGAATTGATCATCATGAACACTGAACTTTTATCTTTTTTCCAGCAGGCAAACACTCACGCATGAAATACTCATCTACACACATACAGTCACACAACACACCTGCTCCACAACAATACTGTACTCCCTCAAAAAGCGTTGGCGAAAATTGTCCAAATTCAATTTAGGCACAGTGAAGACCACGTGACTGATGTTGGTTGACGTCATGGCCTCTCTAAGAACCTGTCGGTAGAATCGACCGAACATTCCTCGACCTCTGTACTCTGGGCTGATTCTCCCGGCTGACGTCATGACGGTCTGCCCGCCGTCCAACACTCTGGTGCTCAGGAAACCGACCTGCGGTCAGTGGAGAGAACAGTGAGGACAGTGTCACACACACACACACACACACACACACACACACACACACACACACACACACACACACACACACACAGCATCATGTTAACACTCTGGAGCAGTGCTTTCTTATCAAGGCCATGAACACTGCAGGGCAGGTCATCCACACCTCCACACGCCGATCGCTCAATGTCAAGCACGGCTTGGTCAGCTTCAGATTCAACAGATTCAACGCGCCCATCTTTTTGACCAGATAAATGATTGATCGTTCCTCATTTTCGTTGTCTTGAGTGTTGTTTATCTTGCCTGAAGAAGACCTAAGAGGTCGAAACGCGTCGTACTTTGGTCTGCAATTCGTTTTTTTTCCTGTTATCTGGCAGAGTTAGTTCAAGTACCTTTTAAAACTGACTGAAGAGGCTAGTTGTTAAACACAACTTGCTATCGTTTGGGGCAGTGGTTAGAGTCACACGCTTGCCAGTTGGAATATCGTGAGTTCCAGTCTCGCCAGATACATTCATTCTATTCTGTGGGATGCATCTCTTAGAGTGTAGCTCGAAATAGCTGACCAACACTGCAGGTGTCTGCATCTCTCGGACCAGGTTGATGCCATGAAAAATCATGAAAGGAAACATAGAGTTTAGGCTTGCCATGTCGTCTCAAAACAACAAAAAATGGAATTCCATCTTGAGTACCATTTACAAACAAACGTGAAAGACAAAAATTTTTTTAAACTTCTTTCAAATTTGACACAATGCCAGGAAGTACAACCCTGTCATCTACAATGTGATAAACATGAGTTTTTCAAATTGATTTGATTTTTCTTTCCCCTCCAGAACTACCAGTCTGTTCCAGAACTGCAGCGAGGGATGACAAAGAGCACTAAGCGGCAATAACCGAAGGCGAAACTTTTTTCTCCTGTTACTGTCAACTGACAATAGATTTCGTAAATGTGTGTGTGTGTGTGGTTGTGGTGTGTGTGTGCGTGCGTGCGTGCGTGCGTGCGTGCGTGCGTGTGCGTGCGTGCGTGCATTTTGTGTGTGTGTGGTGTGTGTGTGGCAGACAGTCAGACAGGTAGACAGACAGACAGACAGATAGATAGATAGATAGATAGATAATAGATAATAGATATATACATAGATAGATAGATACACAAACATTGCACAATTATGTGAACACGAACATAAATTAACAAGATTGTACAGAGAAATTGTAAAACAAAAAATAAATAAAAGTTCTCCACAGAGCCGTACCATGTGGTAGCCATTGAGCATATGTTAAAAAAATTATCACAGCTACATCATTTAAAATTCCAATTTTAAGGCACAAACAATCCAAATTTCACCACTATACCCATACCCACCTCGTATCTGTTAAACTGTTCCATGACCAAACTCATCACAGAGAACTGCTGATCAGAAGATGGGTACTATACAGGAAGACATACTCACCACTTTGCCCTGCTTCTGATACACATGACCCTTGACCCCTTCACCTTCCACCAAGGACGTGAAGGCTGCAGGCAGGTAATCCACACCCCCATACACTGATCGATCAATGTCAAGGACGGCTTGGTAATCCTCCACTGTGGCCGTCCTTAATGTCTCATCTCCGGCAAGAACTTCAGTAGACACTGACGCCATTTCAGCAAGGCTGCACTGATCAGACAAAACAGAACAATGGTGCAAACAATCCACTGATCAGACAAAACAGAACAATGGTGCAAACAATCCACTAATCAGACAAGACAGAACAATGGTGCAAACAATCCACTGATCAGACAAACAGAACAATGGTGCAAACAATCCACTGATCAGACAAAACAGAACAATGGTGCAAACAATCCACTGATTAGACAAGACAAAACAATCTTGCAAACAATCCGTTGTTTTGTCACACAACAGATCAGCGGATGGAAAAGGCTGGGGCAGATAGTATTCTTTTCGGATATCTTTTTTCATTGCTTCGATACGGCTCTTGTGAACTCTAGACCTCATACTTTATTTTGAAAAAAAAAAAACCATACAACTTATAGGGATTTACAGAAAAACGAGTAACCAAACAAAAGTAAACGGACAAACCTGAAGAATATAATATTCCTTTGAGGGAATTAGCATGAAAAAGAACAAAAACGTGGAGAAAGTAAAAGTATATGAATTATGTTATAGGTTTTGTTTTTCTTTTTTGGTAGTTGTGTCTCTGTTGAAAAATCACTACGATGTGTACGTTTGCACACACACACACACACACACACACACACACACACACACACACACACACACACACACACACACGCACACACACACACACACGCACACGCACACACACACACACACACACACCGATCGTTGTGTGGAACAGAACCAGAGACCATCTGTCCTCAACTACACTGCTACCTGTACGGTCTGTCTCTGTCCATGCCGTTTTGTACTTTTTGTTTTTGTTTGGCACAGCGACCCACTTACAATCTCCGCTACAACCAAGTGCCACTGACACCTGGCACGTGCGGTATCATCAATGACTCATCCAGAAAAAGATATTCCTTCTACAGCAAAGTCACCATAAGAAACCGACACAGAAAACGTCAACTGTTTTATTTGTCTTCCAGATATGTTTACTTGTTTATTTGTCTGTCTGTCTTCCTGTCAAAGATTGTACAAAAAGCAAGTGAACAGATTTTTAACAAAACTTGGTGAAAAAATGTAATATGGACGAACCCTTTGAGCGAGATGCCAATGGAAAAGTTGGAAGATCAAGGTTTAAACCTTCCAGTCCTTGTCCATGAAACTGAAATGTCCTCCTTCCAGGAACTATCTGTTCTGCCTCGTTAATCTCCCACCAATGGGTTTTATCGCTGGGAACATGTCAGAGCGCACGATGTTACAGGGGCAGGCAAACAATGCGACATTAGGGCGTTCAACAGTCGAGAAGCCACGCAGCTGTTGACAGACAGCAGTCGGAATTCTGAAATCGCTATCCACACTGATGATGTAGCAAAGCAGCTGGTGCACGCTGCTCTTATTTGTTAAAACACCAACAATGCATATAAGCCAGCAGATGTTTGTATGACTCAACTCGTGATATCGCTTTTAATACATCTCAGTTTACAGGCTTAAAACTGTGTATAAATGGAAAAAAATCAGCAAAAATAGTTCAAGACAAAAGACACAAACAAACAAACAAAACCAACCAACCAACAAACAAAAAACCCCGGAAAGTTTAGTATTGCAGAACACAAGAAAAGGAATAAAACAGGCTATTATTAGTGGAAACCAGTCGAAGTTGCAAAGAAACACACACAAAAAAAACAAGGTGAAGAGGACTGAGAAAGATTGCATCATCAGTGCAAACCAGCCAAAGTGTAAAGAAACGGACTGAAACCAGCCAAAGTGTAAAGACACAGACTGCATTATCAGTGCAAACCAGTCAAAGTGTAAAGACACAGACTGCATTATCAGTGCAAACCAGCCAAAGTGTAAAGACTGCATTATCAGTGCAAACCAGCCAAAGTGTAAAGAAACAGACTGCATTATCAGTGCAAACCAGTCAAAGTGTAAAGACACAGACTGCATTATCAGTGCAAACCGGCCAAAGTGTAAAGAAACAGAATGCATTATCAGTGCAAACCAGCCAAAGTGCAAATGAACGCACAAAACAAGATCAAGAGTGACGCCTATTGGATAGATAATCCCAAACAAGAACGGGAATTTTACAACAAGAAATGTTTCCTTCAGATAGCCCCCTAAAACAGACATAATAATGCTCAAAACTATACTTGCTAGACGTCTCCCAGGAGGAAAATGAAGAAGACACACGTATCACCTATCACTTATCCCGGAGTCTTGAAGACCTTTGGGGCGCCACACCACAGAAGACTTCGCAACCAGCTTCCTCCATTCCTCCCGGTTCTCAGACACTCTTAGGCAGTTGCTGAGTGTGAGGCCAGTCCATGCACTGATGTTGTCCTCCCATCTCTTTCTCTGTCTTCCTCTCCTTCTGTCTTCTTGCACTGTTCCTTGTAGAATGGTTTTGGCAAGTTCTGTTGATCTTGATACATGACCATACCATCTCATTTTCGTTCTTATCACCGTGGATAACAGGTCTCCCTATGGTCCAATGGCTTGCCTTACTCTGGTCTGGACCTCCAGGTTGGAAAATGTGGTCTTTGTATGAGATGGCAAGGATCTTGTGGAAGCATCTCATCTCTAATGCCTGAATCCTTCTCTCAAGTTCAGCTGTCAGAGTCTACATCTCACAGGCAGAGAGAAATACGGCAATGACCAGGGAGCGCATCAGTCTGATCTTGGAACTGATCGTGACGTTTCTGTCATTCCTGAGGTCCTAGTTTGGCCAGCGCTGCTGTCGTTTGCACAACTCTGTGGAGCACTTCAGGTTTTGATCCCTCGTCTGCTTGATAGCGATGTTACGCTGATGCCATTCGTGATACTGGTAATCAGTTTTTTCTTTTCGGCGCTGATCTCCGTGCCGAACGCGGCAGACATATTCTTATTGAAGGGGTCAGTTTTTGTTTACAACTTGCTGCCTGTTTTTCAGTGGCTACTGTTACACGCTTGCCAGTTGGGATGTCATGAGTTCGAGTCTCATCATGCCTTCGAGAGTTTGGCTGAAAATAGCTGACCAACACTGCAGGTGTCTGCATCTCCCGGACCTGGTGAAAGCCATGAAAGAAAAGATAAAATAGAGATCTGACATATAGTCTCAAATCAAAATGGAATTTCCATCTTGATCATCTTAATTGGTGATTATAAACAAACAAACAAACAAACAAACAGAAAGCACCAAACATTCACAAACATTCGTCTCAAATTTGAC
>CM065732.1:16315832-16323332 GCA_033310375.1 Conus canariensis
GTGGTGAGAACACCACAGTATTATGGACTGTGGTGTGTCTCTATTTGACGCCAGGAGCACAGACACAACCAGCCGTGTCTCCCTGATGAGTTCCGACCCAGCGGACGAAAGGCCTCGGAGCAGGCAATACAAATATATCTGCCTTCAAAAGGGATTGCGATGGTTCCCTCATGAAGCTAGTGAGAGTTTTCATATCTGTAACATATTTTCTTAACTTCATGTTCCCAGTTTTTCCATCTTCAACCCCCTCCCCCCCCCCTCCCTCCTTAAGTCCAAATCTTTGCCAAGTCATTACTATGAAGACAGTTCAGTTGTTGGCCTGCGCTTGTTTTTTCCCCCACTATTAGATTGTTCGTCTATGTATTTGTCTGACTTTATTCAAGTTTAAAAGGCTGTGCCAGTCTTGAATAAAAGTTACTCTGAGTTAGGTTTTCTTATGGGAGCAAAAAATACCCCACTTGTTTATCGTTTACCGTTCCCTGCCTCATTTCATTTCCGATTTTATCTGGGAATGATTGTCGATGGTAAATTAGTTTTTGATAACAATGTTACTAAAATCCATAAAAATTGCGTCAAGAATATTCTATTTGCAAAAGCTACGAAATATTGGTGTTAACCCTGTAATCTTACAAACTTATTACAGATGTTGTGTTGAGTCATTGCTCACTGCTTCTTTTATGTGCTGGTATGGAAATTTGGGTGTGAAGAGCAAGCGAGTATTGAATGATGTGGTGAATGTGTGTAGCAAAGTGATTGGAAGGAAGCAAGTCGGAATGCAAGAACTGTATGACAGAGTGGAGAGGAAAGCAAGAAAGATTGCCAGTGATGATAGCCATGTTTTAGCAAAATATTACGAAATTTTACCATCTGGACGTCGTTTTAGGACCCTTAGAGTCAAATCTAGGGCGCAAAAAACTTTTATACCCAGGTCGATCCATCTTCTAAATTCATGATGTCTTTTGTACCACTTTTCATGCTTAGTGATGTGAGAGAGAGAGAGAGAGAGAGAGAGAGAGAGAGAGAGAGAGAGAGAGGGGAGAGAGAGAGAAGAGAGGGAAGGGGGGAGGTAAGGGGAGAGAGAGAGAGGGTGTGGGGTGGTTGAGGGTGTGTGTGCTTGTGTGAAGATATGTGTAATGTGTATTTGCATATAATATGTGCTTGTGTGTGTATATATATATATCTGCTTGGGAGTGTAAGCCTATGAGTGTGCTTGTGTAAGTGCATGTGTATGAGGTTTTACAAATGATTATAGTGTGTGTGTGTGTGTGTGTGTGTGTTGTGTGTGTGTGTGGTGTGGTGTGCGTGCGCGTGCGTGTGTGTGTGTGTGAGTGAGTGAGTGAGTGTGTGTGTGTGTGTGTGTGTGTGTGTGTGTGTGTGTGTGTGTGTGTGTGTGTGTGTTGGAGGGTGGGGGTACTGGACTGTACATGTAAATTCTATAAGTGGCCACTTGATTGTGATGATTCTTGTTTTATGCATGTTGTCTTGTTATACTGTTTATTATGCACCTATCTTAATTTCTCATCTTTTGAGATAATAAAGTATTCATATCATATATCATATCATGGTAATAAGAATAGTACTACTACTAAAGATGATGACAATGATAATAATAATAATAATAATAATAATAATGATAATACTAATAGCAATGACAATGATAATAACAATAGCAATAATAATAGTAATAATAATAATGATGATGATACTGATAGTAATGATAATAACAATAACAATAATAATGGTAATAGTAATGGTACTTCTAATAATGATTATGACAATGATGATACTACTACTACTAATGATAATACTGATAGTAATGCCAATAACAATAATAGTGATAATGATAATTATAATGATGATAATAATAATGCTAATCATCATCATCATTATAACGTTGATGATGATAGTAATAATAATAATAATAACAATAATAATTCTAATAATGATAATAATGATAATGAGAAGAAAGAAGAAGAAGAAGAAGAAGAAGAAGAAAAAGAAGAAGAAAAAGTAATGAAAAGGACGAAAGTAACAAATGAAACTGTCATTACATGAAAAAAAATAATGATAAAATAATCAAGGTTCAGACATATCACACCTTCTTTCCCTCCCCCCCCCCCCCCCCTCCTTTCTCTCCATCACAGCACGTGGAACACATGACACATAGAACCACACATACTGTCTATCGCCACTACCAACGCGCGCACGCACGCACGCACACACACACACACACACACACACCACACAACACACACAACACACACACACCACACACACACAAAGACGAACAAATTACGAGACAAAACACGACGCGTTTCTACCTTTTAGGTCTTCTTCAGGCAAGATAAACAACATTCAGGACAATGAAAACGAAGAATAAGCGATCACTTTTCTTCTCAAATTCGGCCGCAAGATTATTTATCTCGCCTGAAGACCTCAGAGGTCGAAACGCGTCCTGTTTTGTCTTGTAATTTGTTTGTCCACGTTAACTGGCGGATCTACTTTAAATTCCTTTTAAAATTGGTTTCAGTTTCAACCTGTAGTCATCTCACTTTGAAACTTCTTTGATGTTATCGATCAACTTCCACTGTGGCTTTTTTTTTCCCCTTTTCTTTTCTTCTGATTTTAAGAATGATTCTTATCAGTGAGTCCGCCAAAAACAAGGACGAACAAGTTACAAGACAAAACAAGGCGCGTGTCGACCTCTTAGGTCTTCGTCAGACAAGATAGATACTATTCAGACAATGAAAACAAAGAAAGAGCAATCACTCCTCTTCTCAAAATTGGCACAAGATGCGACGTGATTGCTCGTTCTTTGTTTTCATTTTCATGAACGTTGTTTATTTTGCCTGAAGAAGACCTCAGAGGTCGAAACGCGTCGTGTTTTGTCTTGTAACTTGTTTGTCCTTGTTTTTGTGTTTTGGGGGAGGACTCACTAAAAAAATATTCTTAAAACTTGTTTGAATTTGCGCCTACAGTCACCTCACTTTGAAACTTATCTTTTCTTCGGAGTTGATAGTGCCGTTAGTGCACAGGTCTCCCGTGCATAAACGCTTTTTTTAAATTCGCAGGTGACGTAATAGCTGATCAATGTCAGCCTTCTCTCATGTATTCCACCATTTGTGGTTCTGTAACATTGTGGGCCTGTCCACATCCATGATGTTCGGAATGTAGCAGTTTGTGTCCTGACTCCATAGAAATATTGGTGTGTGAACACCCACGTTGTATAGAATATAACAGCATGTGTCATAGCTCTAAAACAGTAGGCCTACCGTTGTATGCGCACTCAAGAGGTACGGATAAGAGTTGGCCAACTTTGTTAGTTGTTTACTTTTTTTTTAAGATAGGTTAGCCTTTTTTTCAAAACTCTTTACAGACACCGTGTTTAAGTTTCCCAAGAGACTGTTCTATGGTGAGCTGCAAGAAAGAAAGCGTTCCCATGGGGTAAGAAGAAACGCTTCAAAGACACCCTCAAAACATCCCTGAAAGCGTTTAACATCAACCCTGACACTTGGGAATAAACTGCTATGGATCGAGCTAGATGTCGCTACTCTCCCCACAAATGTGTTACGTAAAGAAAGGACAGCTGCAGCGCAACAGAAGCGACAGGCAAGGAAAGCCCGCGCCAGCAAGCAAGAGCAGGTCTCCCACATTCCCTATCCAAGCTGTCACCGCACATTCCGTGCACGCATCCGTTTGATCAGCCAACTGCGTATCCACAAATCATCTGCCCCCCCCCCCCCCCTCCCCCCCCTCAACCCCAAGGTGACTCAAGCGGTCCTCGTCGACTCGACTGACGAACAACAACATTAAGTTTCAACACGATGTTGCGAAAACCGACCCAGGTGACTGACTTACTTAGACTTAGATGCTCCCATGTCTTGCGACGCATGAGGCAGTCAAGGCGCTCCACTGTGCACGGTCCTCAGCCAGTTTGCTGGAGTCACTCCATCCTCTGTCTACGAGTCTGAGGTGTCTCTCCACTGTCTTTCGCCAGCTCATCCTGGGTCGTCCTCTTTTTATCTGGCCT
This sequence comes from Conus canariensis, assembly GCA_033310375.1. Taxonomy (NCBI): domain Eukaryota; kingdom Metazoa; phylum Mollusca; class Gastropoda; order Neogastropoda; family Conidae; genus Conus; species Conus canariensis. Next base: position 16,319,863 of record CM065732.1, read on the forward strand.
GCTGGGGTCCATTTAATGGCCTGGTTTGCAGGTCTTGATGAGGGTAATCTCAAGAGATGACCCAGCCAGTGGAGGCGCCGTCTGCAGACGATGGTTGACACGGGAAGCTGTTTGGACCTCTCCCTGACGTGTTCATTTAGTATAAGATCTGACCATTTGATGCCCAAGATCTTACGTAGGCACTTAGTGTCAAAAGCGTCGAGTTTCTTTTTCTGGGTGGTCTTCAGTTGCCAGGTTTCACAGCCATATAACAGCGCTGAAATCACACTGGAGTTATAAAATTTCAGTTTGATTCCAAAGGAGAATTTCTTGCTGTTCCATATTTTGTTCAGCCGATTGATCAAACATCATAATACATTTCACGTCATCACTGATGATTGTGACATCAACACTAACAATAACCGATAGCAAATAACTGTTGTTCCATATCATCACTGATGATTGTAAGCGACATCAGTATTGATAACCATCAGTATTAAACAATTCAAGTTCTCAGTCAGTGCTCACAACTGTAAGTAACAACCACACTCAAAAAGATTCAATATTAAACAACTCTTCCCCTGACTACAATGAACACTCTACATGACACAAACAATGGTGACAATATTAACTGCAGAATACTGACAGTCATTTGAATTTGTATGTGGTTACTTGTTATGCTCGAAGGAAACATATTTGTGGAAAACGTCCTCACCTGTTTCATGCTCCATATCAACTAAGCGTGACCTTGCACTATATTTTTGGTAGCATTTGTATTTCGCCTTGCGTTCTAGGGAATTTCTTAATTTACAATTCATAAAAACTATGGGTTATGAGGTATCTTGTTACTGTTACATGGTAAATCCTTTATCTTAATCTGTAAACTGTCATTTTGCACTACAACAATGACATGTCCTATGGAGAACATTCGATAAAGCTGGTGGATTATATCAAGCACCAGAATTTGCTGTTCGTCTGACTCTTGTTTCTTTAATGATGTCATGCTTGCCGGAGTCGTGCCACACACGCACACACCACCGCCAAAGCAAACTCCGCAAACGCGCGCAGTCACTCCTTTCACCCAAGGTGCGTTAAATAAATACACAACACCGAAAAGTTGGTTTTTTCCTTCCCCTCCTCCTACGGGAGAACAAATATAATTAATACATACAATGCTCAAATCAACTTATCCACGCCTCCTCTCCAATTGGGGAGGACACAAAATAAACACAGACACAAGGAGGTAACACCAAATAAATACAAACACACCTCCTCTCCACCAAGGAGGCAACACCAAATAAATACAACACCCCCCCCCCCCCTCTCTCCACCAAGGAGGCAACACCCAGTACTGTTTCCCCTTCAATTGACACGTTCATAAAACATGGGGTCTATGTCACTATCCATCATCACCGTATCTATATCATATATCATTAGCTTATAACCTCAACACAGGAAAACAATCAAATCCAGTTCACAACAGTGGAGGTCGTAAAGTAGAGTTATTACACCATGGGGGAATGCGCCAGAGTCATTCTTCATCAACATGGGGAAATACGCCAGAGTCATTCTTCATCAACACAGGAGAATGCGCCAAGGACATTCTTCATCCACATGAATCCTCCTCCGTGAGGAAGGGTACTGCAGGCGAGGTCCGCCACCCGTCCCAGGCTGGGGTCAGGTCCGGCACCTCCGCCACCTTCAATCACTCCCACCCGTGGCCCGGCGTGAGACAGGCAACCTGTCAACACACTCGGAGCCACGTGCAGTTCTACAATAACTAAGGAGACTCAGTTCAACATGAAGCTGTAAACAGTAACCTTTTCTTGTAAGTTTTTACTTTAAATATTACTTTTCCTTTCTTTCCCCATTCTTTTATAAAGAAAGGTTACAGGTGTAACCACACTGGTTCTTATTCTTTTCTTTTCTTTTGAATATAAATGTTTTCTTCAATTTCCCCCCAAAGATTTCACTTCTCTCCAGTTAAACATTAATGACAAAAATACCTCAACGATGCATCAGCCTTGCATCGGTCTTCAATCGCCGTAAATAAACAGACCATGCGACTCCCCCGGCTGGCGTAGAGCAAGTGATTATAAGATTTTCTAGCTAAGTTAAATAACGCGCGCAGCGCTCCCAAGCAGTACTCACCCCGGGCCACTACCAATAAAACAACGCCGGACAATCACATGATCTTTTTTCCCCTCAATACCCCAATACCGCTGACGTTCAATCTTAAAACACAAAACAACATGTGCACACGACACCTTCACACATCCTGTGCACATGACAAATGACTTGTTATTAACTGAAAAGCTAGGTTGTTTTTTTTTTTCGCAGTTTACTGATTTAGATCTGCTTCCAGTACAGAGACGGTGTGCCATGGCAAATCAAAAGGACGCCAAGAAAACTGTGTTCCAAGAATGGATATTAGATCATCACACCGTTTTTCCGTGAACATCTGAATAACTGCTTTCTTCTCCTTTGCCACTTCCGTTATTCGCCAGAGATGCCAGAGCAGATGTTTAATCATCCCCATCAGGACCTGAGCCAAAGACATCAATGTGGTACACTCTTCCACGCTGACAGCGGCAATGACTTCCGCACGACAGCAAGGTCATGGGAAAGTGGTCTCCCTTGTCCACCGAAGCCACTTCTCCATCAGCCGCTACTAACACACGACCCTTACAGCTGTTGACGATGACGTCAGCATTGTCAGACATGATCCTGAAGGGTTCCCAGCTGAGGAGAATCCGTTGCTGGGGGAAGAGGTGGCGGATGTGGGAGGGGGGCTGACTCAGCATGGAGTGGAGGTGGTGGTGGGTGAGGGGATGGAGGTGGGCAGTGGAATGGACAGTTCCCCTGGTCAGCTCCACTCCAAGCTGGTCCACATCCATCTCCACAGAAACCAGCGCCTGTCAGCAACATGGACAAACCAACAATAATAATTCAGATACTAGAGACTGACATATCACCTATCACCTATTTTTGAGTCTTTGAAGACTGTTGGGGTGCCACAGAAGACTTCTTAACCAGCTTTCTCCACTCCTCTGTCGATCGATTGATTGGTCTATCTACTCATCTAAAGTGAAAATGAAACACCTGAGTCTGCCGTCCGCTTGTGAAATTGACTGATATTGACTGCAAGGCAACAGATGACGATGATGATGGTTTGGTCGTTTCTTATGACTAGTACCAGTCTTCGGGTACTTGTTCAACTGTTGCTTTTGGTGATGATGAAGGATGAAGCCCGCCATTGCTGCTACATCTATTTCATCATTCGGCGGGTATAGGTGCCATGGTCATCATCAGGACAAGATGGAACCATTTTTATCACGAGGTGATTGTCTTTGCACGTGGTGTTCTAACATTTCTCTGGATATACAGGCATGCTTGGTGGGTTTTGTTGCTGTTGCTGCTTCTTCTGCTGCTGCTGCTGCTGCTGTTCTTGTCGTTGTTTGATGATGATGATGAATGATGATGATGATGAT
>CM065732.1:16328332-16338332 GCA_033310375.1 Conus canariensis
TGTTGTTGTTGGTTTTAGTGAGACACACAATTCTATTTTAACTTGTTAGCGAGGCTACAGTTATTGGCAACAAGAGAGAGAGAGAGAGAGAGAGAGAGAGAGAGAGAGAGAAGAGAGAGAGAGAGAGAGAGAGAGATACGGATACGGATACGGAAAGTTTAATCATGTTTAGGCCATTGCCCCTCATGAAGGGGTGTATATACAAACAATTGTCCAGTCTGGCATTTAGAATCAATGACATCATTCGTAATACACTTTGCAATAATTTCAAGAGATGAGAATAGAACGCAATTTGAAAGCCTTGTAAAGATAGATTGACAAATTTCTGATCGTTTTTTCATGTACACATGCCATAAGCAACGCTAATTTGAACTGATTTGGAACCTTATAATATTTCAACGCTATGTATTGTGCTCTTAAGTCGCTTAAAATAGGACAACATAGAACAAAATGTACCTCATCTTCTTTCTCTCTTTGACAAAGTGGACATAGTAAGTCACCTTCACTGTGTTGTCTATGACGATTACGATGTACTTCGATTTCAGAAATACCAAGCCTAAATCTTATCAATACATGCCTCAAATATCTGTCCAAATTGAGTAATAAATATGTTTTAGCATCCGGAATAGTGCAGAAGGTTCTGTAAACGTTAAACCTGTCACTGTTATTGATATGGTAATTCCAATCCTGCCATCTACACAAAATTAACCTTTCCCTAAACGTTTCCAGAAACTCGCTTATCCCTTCTACCCCTTGATTGAGCCATACATATCCGAATCCAAACATATACAATTTACAGCGAACATTTGAAGCCCAGTTTTTCTTGTCACGCAAATCTAAATCGAAAAGCATTCTATAGGCCTTACACGGTAGTCTACATTCGTCCATCCTCGTCAGCTTTAGCCAATACCTGACACACTTTACAGCTGAATTTATGTAAATAGGATATCGATTTGTTTCTCCATACGCCATGTCATTAGGTGTTCTCATTTCTACTCCCAAGAATCTCTTAATAGCAAATAAATGTACCTTTTCGCAATGGAGTGCTGCATTGTCAAGGCCCCATAACTCTGCACCATACTGAACAACAGATTGAACCTGTGAGTCAAATAACTTAAAAAAGGAAGAAGGAGAAGAACACTTTAGCTTAAATAACTTTTGTAAAATACACAATAACGCGTTTTTTGCTCTGCTACTGAGATCACGACATGCAACAACAAAACTTAACTTTGTTGAAAAATAAATTCCTAGGTATTTGTAGACATTCACAACAGGCATAACAATCCCGTTGTAGGTCCACCTTTCTCTAGCAGCTAAATACCCCCCTTTTCTGAATACCACTATATTGCTTTTATTCATATTGACCTTCAGCTGCAAAGCAGCAGCTGCACGTTGAAGACTGTTAATCTGCGTTTGTAATCCAGTGGCAGTCTCTGAGAGTAAGGCCACATCATCTGCCAGTAGTAATATGAATAATTCAAAGTAGTCAGACGTAAACATTGCACCATGCCTCCCTCTTCTCATCACCTCTAATGCTAGTTCATTAATGAATAAAGAAAACAGGACAGGACTGCAGGCGTCTCCTTGTTTCACTCCACGGGTGCAGTTGATATAATCAGTCACGTTACTTCCGCATTTAATTCTGGCTTTGACATTGTCATACATACTACGAATACACCTAAATATCTTGCCTTTGATGCCATTTTTCAATATTATGGGCCATAATAAGTTCCTTTCAACAGAGTCGAAAGCCTTTTCAAAATCAATGAAGGCTACATATAATTTACGATTGAAACAAAACTGTTTTTGAACGAGTGCCAATAATGTAAACATGTGATCAATTGTGGAGTAACCTTTCTTAAATCCTGCTTGATGTTCACCAGTCAGATTATATTCTTTTATCCATTCCTGCAGTCTGCTATTAATAATTGTGCTGTAAATTTTACTGCTCGTATCACACAGTGAAATGCCTCTATAATTGTTTGGATCATTAACGTTACCCTTCTTAAACAGGGGCTGCACAATAGAGTTGGTCCAATTGTCTGGGAACACGCCTTTATCAAACAACGTATTAAAAAGCTTTACAAAAAAGTCAACAACTCGGTCCCCACCATACTTCAACAACTCACCAATAATTTCATCCGGTCCGGCAGCTTTTCCATTTTTTAACCTATTTACAGCTAGTAGAACTTCTTCATTTGTTATTGGAAGGTTTATAAAACTAATTTCCTCCTCATCGATATCATTGCAATTTCCATATGAATTAGTAATATCTGTTGTTACTTCTAGTTCAAGCAAATCTTTAAAATGTTTGAACCAGTCATCGACTGTTAGACTATTTTGAACACGTTTTCTTTTAAAGGATATTTTACGCACAGTTTCCCAAAATTCTCTCTGATTGTTCACTGATGAAATAAGTCTGTCTAACAACATATCGTTATACTGTTTTTCTTTTCTCTTTATCAGATGTTTGTATTCTCTTCTTGCTATGCAGTAGGCATCACTGTCTTCTTTTCTTCTCGTTTTTCTAAGAATAGAGAGCAGCCCTTTTGCCTTAACTTTGCTTAACCTACATTCTTTATCATACCAATCACTGTTTTTGTCATACTTTGTTAGATTAATTCTCTTTTTCATACAACTTGCTTGTCTTTTGATCCAGTCATTAAACAGATGCAAAGCACCATTGAAATCATGATCAATTAAGTTTGTGGCACGATCAAGTACCAACAGTGTTTCATCTGATGTCATTTTCTGAGTATAGACTGACCCTAAATCGTTGTTCCACACAAACTTTTCAATGACCTGGTCTATTTCTGTGGGATTTACTTGCGATCTGGTTTTCCTTTCAGAAAATCTAAAATTTAATTCGATAGGCAAATGATCTGAATCTATTCTCTCTGAGATCACCATTTCACATGAAGACGCAAAACCGAAAAACAATTCCTTAGACAGAAGAAAGTAATCATTAACGCTACAACCTGCTTCTGATATGAACGTATAGTTGCCGTCAGCATCCCCATTACATGTGCCATTTAGAATCCACAATCCAAAGGTTGTGCACATATTTAACAAATATCTTCCATAATTATTTATACCATTGTCTGCAGACTTCCTCATGCCTTTAGCAGAAAAAGAACAATCATAAACAAGGTGATCATAAACATCATTTTCATCAAAGATATCTGGACAAATGTCAGAAGTCCTACTATTCAAATCGCCTGACAGAATTACATGCACATCCTCAAACTCAAGTAGAGAATCAAAAAGACATTGTTCAAGCTCACTAATACCATTTTCAACATCAAAATAAGTGTAATATGGCGAACCTTCAGGTGGAATATAAGTACATACATATAACACATCTTCCATAAAGCCAAAAACACTCTTATCAACCAAAAATAAAAGAATATTTGGGGAGTCTGTCTTGATTTCATGGACATAGGGTGCAAGTTCAGTTTTAATGAGACATATAACTCCACCAGAATGTCTTCCTTGTTTTGAAAACTTAACTGCTGGTTTACAGAAAACAGTATAGCCCGGAAATACTAAGTTTTGGAAATCCTCTACGAAGGTTTCGACAAGACATATGAAATCAAATTTTAACAAAAAGGGAGTAAAGTCTACATCACTGAATTTAGATAAGAGTCCATTTACATTCCAGTGCAAAAAAGAGAAGGAAACATCACAAGCTTTATCATTTTCACAACCATCAAAATGTAACACACTTTCATTCTCACTGACATCTTTCCTTTCACCCCTCAGTGTGTTCCCCTCCAATCGTTCACCAGACACATCATTATCACCCCTGTCCTCTCTTTCCGAGTTAACGTTTTCCTTTTGAGATGCCCCCCTCTTGCAACTTCCACTGTCAGTTTGTGTGTCACGTGATACTGATCGGTAAATGTCTTCAACTCTGTTTACACCACAAATATCCATGTTATCAGTTTTAGAACATAAGAAGGTCGCTTCGCCTGCATTAACACAATCAGTCATATTCATATCAACAAGAAGATTTTGATCAATACAATTAAACATAAATTCTTCCTCCACATTTACATGTGACCCCCACCCCACCTTTGCGCGCTCAGTATTTACGACGTCAACGTCAACCGGTTCACAACACAGTTTCCGCACACCACTGCCATCGCACCCGGCCTTTTGGCGTTCTGCACAGCTAGCACGTGCAGATCTGTAGGATGACACCGGTGTCGAGCTGGGCTGGCCTCCCCCCTATCTTGACTCTGTAAGAGCTCCCCCTTCTCCCAGATAGTACTTTTTCCCCTCAATAAGGAGGTGATCGAAGACCATAGTCGCTCGCTTGCCTTCCTCTCTGGCCTTCTTTAGATGCGGGGACAGTTGTTTTCTTACGTCTCTTACACGTAGAGAGAAGTCCTCGCCAACGAACACCTCACTTCCCTTCAGATTACGTTTGGCCTTTAGAATTTTCTCTTTGTCTCTGAAGAAAGTGCAGCAGGCGATGACGGGCGAGTTGGATTTGCCGTTCAAGCGATGGACCCGGTCGAACTGAACATCTCCAGTCAGTTGTAATTTGTCCACTAGCAGGTCGCCGACGATGCCTTCACATTCAGCCGGCGTCTCGTTCGGCTTACGAGGAAGACCGTAGAAAATTAAGTTGTTTCGCTTGGAGCGTCCTTCTAAATCATCGGCTTTACGTTCTGTGTCCAGCATCCTCTTTTTCAAAGCTTCGTTTTCTCGACGAAGATCAGCCACTTCTTCTTTCAGGAACTGAATCTCTTCTTGTAACCCAGCAAAACCGTCACGAATGTCCTTAATGTCATCTTTAATATTGTCCACTTTGCTGTTCAGATCCTGCAGCATAGACACGACATCCATGAGGGTGGGTGACTCAGTAGGCTTGGAGGTTGTTGGCTTGCTGGCCGAGGAATTTGCTGCTTTCTCAGTACTGGCTCTCCTGTCAGAGCTCAGGCAGGTCTGGCGGTAGCTGTCCTTACGTGGCCCAGGATTTTGTTCCACGTCGCCACACTGGAGCAATAAACTACCCCAGAATAAAAACGAGAGGAGGCAGCCTGCCGTTACACCGTCTACCGCCGTTTTCAGTGTTAATGTCTTCACGCGCATGGCGACGCTAATTTCCACTCTCTTCGCCATAAATGAGAGAAATACTGATAGAAAGCACCCACATCTTGCCCTAAACTCGAGTTGTGATGAAGGCATGATGCTTCATAAAGGTACTTGCCACACACACAGTCGAAACACTTTCCAGATCCGGTGCAATTAACAAGCAAACACAGAGCTAATTAATATACGTGTCGCACTCCTGAATGCTGCTCCGAGAGAGAGAGAGAGAGAGAGAGAGAGAGAGAGCATTATGTTAGGACAAAAATTAATAGTTTTTGGAGATTCTATTAGCCAGTATTCCATTAAAATCATTGATCTCTCTCTCTCTCTCTCTCTCTCTCTCTCTCTCTCTCTCTCTCTCTCTCTCTCTCTCTCTCTTTTGGTGTTCTATCCAAAAAGAAAACAATGAAGTGAAATCAGTAGAGAGATAGAGGGAGAGAGAAAGAGAGAGAGAGAGAGAGAGAGAGAGAGAGAGAGAGAGAGAGAGAGGCATTATGTCGGACAAAAATTAATAGTTTTTGGAAATTCTATTAGCCACGTATTCCATTAAAATCATTGATCTCTTTCTCTCTCTGTCTCTGTCTGTCTGTCTGTCTGTCTGTCTGTCTGTCTGTCTGTCTCTCTCTCTCTCTCTCTCTCTCTCTCTCTCTCTCTCTACTGATTTCACCTGGGGGCCTGAGAAAAAATGGCGGCACGTAAACAGGTCTTGTACGGCGGTGTATTTATTTTCATTGTTTATTCAGTTGTGTCGGATCCCGACAAGTCGGTTTTGTGTGAAGCAGTTCCTGTTTAAGCAGTAGAGTAAAGAAAACAGACAAGATTTAGAGAGTTACAGGGCAAGAACTGGCACATTTTGTGCGAGCAGGAGGTGGGGAGTTGCATTCTGAGATAGAAAGGCGTGCCAAGGTAGGCCTACAGTGGATAGCACGGGTGTGTCATCCAGTGATGTTGTGACGGCCTTTTTCTCCTGTGCCTTGCTGGTCGCAGTGTTGTGGAGTCTTGTGTGCAATGTGAGGCAGTTGTTTATTCAAGAACAGGCATCGTTGGCTAAGTGGATAAACGGAGGGACAGTTCTGTATTCAGACAGTATGTCGTGTGTGACTGACTGTGTTCGACACGATCTGTTGTTGATGATATCCATACAAGTACCGCCAGTCGTCGCATTCGGCTGTGTTGTGAACAAACTGTTTTCCATGTGGCAACTGCGTCTCAGTGGTGACATTGAGGATAACCCTGGCCCCAACCCTTCTCCTGATCAAACTGGTAAAGGTGAGGGTATAAACGGAAAAGCTAGCTTACCATGTGACACTGATGAGTTATCTAGGATAACTTCTGCAATACACCAACAGATGGGTTTACATACCCAACTGATCAGGGAAGATTTAAACTGGATTAAAAACGAACTGAGTGAAATAAATGAAAGATGGAAACGGATAGATGATAGGTGTGACAAGTTAGAAAAAGATCAACAAGACCTGTCAGACAGTGTGGCAGTGCTACACGAGGAAGTGACTAAGGGGAGAACAGAAACTGACCAGCTGAAAACATCAGTACAGGAGTTGCAAGAAGATTTGGGACGTGTTAGATCGGAGATTGATAGATTGGAAGGTTTCTCGCGACGGGACAATCTGAGATTTTTTTGAATTCCTCAACTACGTGACAGGGAAACTTTTGACATGAGTGTAACAGCAGTGGTTGATTCTCTCAACAACATTGACGGCACTCGAACATGGACACATGAAGATTTTGTCCGGGCACACAGAGTGGGGCGGGCAATAGAGGGGCAACCTAGACCAGTGATTGCAGGTTTCACACGATGGAAGGATAAAATATTGATATTAACAAATAGAGATCTGCGCGACAGACTAAAACAAAAAGGCATTGGTGTAGCCAACGATCTGACACGGCAACAAGCTAAAATTGTGCCACAAGCACAGAGGGAGGGGAAGAGGGCCTTCTTTAGAAATGGGGAGATGGTAATGGGACCAGCCAGACTAGATCAACACACATCTACAAAGGTGACAGCAACGGAAGTGACAACGGCGGGCGACACTGACAACACGGCTGTGTCATCAGCTGACCGACTGCACGGCAGAGGGGGCGGGACGTCATCGGGTCAGGGCTGACTGAGCGATGCTGGTGACCGGTGCGAGATGTTCTGCCACGGTGCTGAGACCACGTGCGGCGACCCGCTGACCCGGTATGCTGTGCAGCGAGACGAGGATGTGGGTGGTGGAGGTGAAGGTGTCTCTGCACGGGATATCCGTGCTTCCCCCCTCCACCAGCCAGCTGACAGTGGCAGTGACGGTGTCGGGAGAGGTTCCCTACACGTGGAAGGTGACTCGTTGATTGGCTACGCCTTGCGGGAATACAGACGTGGTGACGGGACGCCCATTCAACAAGACCGAGACGTCACAGGCAAGCCCAGCAACTCCGTGTTGGGTAAGCCGACCTCCGGAGCGGAGTGGAGCAGCGGGGATTCCCCACGTTATGACACACTACCGGCAACCCCAGTGATGTGCGTGATGGTACACGAGGATCGGCAAGCAGACAGAGCGGTCTTCGTGGGTACCTTGGTAATCAACATAGTAACAGTGTTGGCCACAGGCCACTAGGCAACAAGAAATCCAAATAGGACAAGTTCGATCATTCAGTGTCCTGGTCCTTTCTTAACTATAATGTTGAGAAATTATATAACCAATTAGATAATTCGTCATTCATTAATTATGTTAATTCATTTGATTTTGTATGCCTTACAGAAACATTTGCGGACAAGTCATTTGATCTTTCATGCGTGTTTAATGATTTTCTTAGATTTTGTTGCTCCAGCTCAGAAACTGTCACACTTTGGGAGAAACTCTGGTGGTGTACTGTTGCTGGTTAGAAAGTGTCTAGAACAGTTTGTAGAAGAAATAAGATTAGACTGTGCAAATGCTATAGCAATTAAGCTGAAAAAAGGTGTGCTTGGTACTGACAAAGATGTAGTCTTAGTATGTTGTTACATTGTACCTGAAGGTGGTCCTCTGTACAATAATACCGATCTGAAAGATGGAGTAGTTATATTGGAAGAAAGTTTACTACGAGCAGTGGGTGATGTTGACTTTCGAGTCATGATTTGTGGAGATTTGAATGCCAGGACAGGCTCTAGCCGGTCGAAATGCGAAGATATGGTAAACTTTGAGTGTTTTACTGGGTTTTATGATGACCATTTAGAAGACAGTTTCCGCAGAAACTCAAAAGATGAAAATGTAAATAATTTTAGAAGATCTTTGTTGGACGTTTGTTTTTTGCTTGATCTTGACATTTTGAATGGGTATTGCAATGGAGACAGAGATGGAGAGTATACATTTGTTTCACCACATGGATGTAGTGTTATTGATTATTTTCTTGTTCCAGAATGTTTTTCTCAAAACTGCAATATGATTGTTGATGATTGTCTTGAATCCTGGCATTTGCCAATAGAAATGATATGGCAAAACGGAATGACAAAAAATACCCAAGCTCAAGAACCTGTTGTTGAAAAAAAAATCTTTTGGTCAGAGGAGAATGCTGGAAATTTTGAAAATGAGCTGAATTCCAATAATTTTAAAGAACAGCTTGAAAATGCCTACCAGTTGTTAAATGTGGATGTCAGCAGATGTGTGAATATTTTTGTTCAAGCAATGTATAGTGCTGCTGCATGCATGGTGAGAATGGTTAGTAAAAGAAAGAAAAATCAGGATGAGTGGTTTGATTATGAATGTGATCAGAAGAAAAAAGAAGTGAAGAAGCTACTCAAAACTTTCCAAAGGAACAAAGCAAAAGACAAAAAAGAAGAACTGAAAGGAAAATATGCTAGTGAGCGGTCAGATTATGTTAATTTGAAGCGGCAAAAGAAACGTGAATTTGATCAAACAAAGATTAAAAAAACTAAAATACTCTATTAGTGATTCAAAACTATTTTGTCAACAATTAGAACAGTTAACAGAAAAAGGACGACTTATAGCGATATAACTATAGAGCAGTGGTTTGGGCATTTCCGCAATATTTTCAATTACCCTGAGAATATAATTGAAAACAATGGAAGCGTTGAATTAGAAGCTAATGACTTTGAAGACCCGTTATTTAATGATCCAATATCTAGAGAGGAGATTGTTAACAATATAAAAAATTTAAGATCTAGAAAAAGTGCAGGTCCAGACATGATCTTAAGAGAAATGCTAAAACATTCTAACACACTTGTAGTGGAATTTCTGATAGTTTTGTTTAACAAGTTATTTGATGAAGGAACCGTCCCGCTAGACTGGGGTAAATCTATTATAATTCCATTGCACAAAAAAGGTGACATCAATAATCCAGACAATTATAGAGGTATTGCCCTTACCAGTATATTGGGAAAAGTTTATACAAATATTCTAAACAGACGATTAACTAAATGGGCAGAAACAGAAGAAAAAATAATTGAGGAACAAGCGGGATTTAGATCAGGCTATAGCACGATCGATCATATTTTAACGTTATTTTCTCTGGTTCAAAAATATCTTCTCAGACACAGCAAATTGTATGTAGCATTTATAGATTTCCGTAAAGCGTTTGATTATGTTAATAGAAACTTGCTGTGGACCACATTGCGCAAAGAAGGTGTAAATGGTAAAGTTTATAGGGCCCTTGGAAGTGTATACAACTCGGTGCTTGCTTACGTCCGAGATAAAGGTATGCATTCTGACTTATTTGAATGCCCACGTGGAGTTAAACAAGGATGCCTGCTAAGTCCCCTGCTGTTCTCATTTTTTATCAATGAACTTGCTACGGAAGTAGTTAAAAAGGGAAAACATGGTGTTCAGTTAATCCCAGGTGCTATTGATGTATTTCTGATGTTGTTTGCGGACGATGTTATTCTTTTAGCAGATACTACAGTGGG
>CM065732.1:16343332-16345832 GCA_033310375.1 Conus canariensis
TTAAAACCCGTAACAACTGAGAACGCCTCTGTTTCACAACACATCAATTATAAGCAGGCTAACTGGAATCTTTTGCAGCAAATATTTCAAAGGAGCTCCAGGAAACTGACATTCTTCAAAGTCAAATCCCAGCAGAATCTCTAACTAATACTTTGATTAAGTCTTCAAAAATCTGTCTTCTGGTGTCTTGCGATAAACTCCAACTGCCGAAAACACCTTGTTTATTTCTGATCGACAACAAATTTCAAGAGAACGCAAACGGGCTCAGCGTCGGGTATTCCAAAGACCTTCAGCTCCCAACGCCCGAGCCCATCAAAGACTCCAAGGCAAAACGAAACACACTTTTAAAATCAGTAAACGTCAGTCTTGAAAAAACTTCTGCTCCTGGCTGACATGTAAAACATCCAAGAATAAAATCTGGAATATCATCAAGAAAATCAAAGGGAAGAACACCAACCCGTCAATTCATTAACTGAAACTTACCGATGCTCTGATAACTGACAAACAAGCTGTTGCCAATCTGCTGGCCTCCACCATTCAACAGAACTCACCATCCTCAAATAAATTTGCAGCCTTTTTACAAAACAAGCAACTCGGGGAAAAATCTTCATACAATTTCACTTCCGACTACTCTGAAGTGTACCTTTTTCAATTGATGAACTGAAGTCAGCTCAGAATGGGTATTGCAATGGAGACAGAGATGGAGAGTATACATTTGTTTCACCACATGGATGTAGTGTTATTGATTATTTTCTTGTTCCAGAATGTTTTTCTCAAAACTGCAATATGATTGTTGATGATTGTCTTGAATCCTGGCATTTGCCAATAGAAATGATATGGCAAAACGGAATGACAAAAAATACCCAAGCTCAAGAACCTGTTGTTGAAAAAAAAATCTTTTGGTCAGAGGAGAATGCTGGAAATTTTGAAAATGAGCTGAATTCCAATAATTTTAAAGAACAGCTTGAAAATGCCTACCAGTTGTTAAATGTGGATGTCAGCAGATGTGTGAATATTTTTGTTCAAGCAATGTATAGTGCTGCTGCATGCATGGTGAGAATGGTTAGTAAAAGAAAGAAAAATCAGGATGAGTGGTTTGATTATGAATGTGATCAGAAGAAAAAAGAAGTGAAGAAGCTACTCAAAACTTTCCAAAGGAACAAAGCAAAAGACAAAAAAGAAGAACTGAAAGGAAAATATGCTAGTGAGCGGTCAGATTATGTTAATTTGAAGCGGCAAAAGAAACGTGAATTTGATCAAACAAAGATTAAAAAAACTAAAATACTCTATTAGTGATTCAAAACTATTTTGTCAACAATTAGAACAGTTAACAGAAAAAGGACGACTTATAGCGATATAACTATAGAGCAGTGGTTTGGGCATTTCCGCAATATTTTCAATTACCCTGAGAATATAATTGAAAACAATGGAAGCGTTGAATTAGAAGCTAATGACTTTGAAGACCCGTTATTTAATGATCCAATATCTAGAGAGGAGATTGTTAACAATATAAAAAATTTAAGATCTAGAAAAAGTGCAGGTCCAGACATGATCTTAAGAGAAATGCTAAAACATTCTAACACACTTGTAGTGGAATTTCTGATAGTTTTGTTTAACAAGTTATTTGATGAAGGAACCGTCCCGCTAGACTGGGGTAAATCTATTATAATTCCATTGCACAAAAAAGGTGACATCAATAATCCAGACAATTATAGAGGTATTGCCCTTACCAGTATATTGGGAAAAGTTTATACAAATATTCTAAACAGACGATTAACTAAATGGGCAGAAACAGAAGAAAAAATAATTGAGGAACAAGCGGGATTTAGATCAGGCTATAGCACGATCGATCATATTTTAACGTTATTTTCTCTGGTTCAAAAATATCTTCTCAGACACAGCAAATTGTATGTAGCATTTATAGATTTCCGTAAAGCGTTTGATTATGTTAATAGAAACTTGCTGTGGACCACATTGCGCAAAGAAGGTGTAAATGGTAAAGTTTATAGGGCCCTTGGAAGTGTATACAACTCGGTGCTTGCTTACGTCCGAGATAAAGGTATGCATTCTGACTTATTTGAATGCCCACGTGGAGTTAAACAAGGATGCCTGCTAAGTCCCCTGCTGTTCTCATTTTTTATCAATGAACTTGCTACGGAAGTAGTTAAAAAGGGAAAACATGGTGTTCAGTTAATCCCAGGTGCTATTGATGTATTTCTGATGTTGTTTGCGGACGATGTTATTCTTTTAGCAGATACTACAGTGGGACTACAAAATCAATTAAATGCACTGAAAGAAGAAGCTGATAGATTAGATCTTACAGTAAATCTGGACAAAACTAATGTAATCGTTTTCCGGAAGGGGGAGGGGGGGGGGGGGGGGGGGGACATCTTTCAGCCCACGAAAAGTGTTTTTATGGAAACAGTGAGATTAGTGTATCAAAATCATATAAATATCTTGGTCTTTTCTTCAACACAAAGTTGAGCTTACAAAAGACATG
>CM065732.1:16350832-16353332 GCA_033310375.1 Conus canariensis
ACACCTTGTTTATTTCTGATCGACAACAAATTTCAAGAGAACGCAAACGGGCTCAGCGTCGGGTATTCCAAAGACCTTCAGCTCCCAACGCCCGAGCCCATCAAAGACTCCAAGGCAAAACGAAACACACTTTTAAAATCAGTAAACGTCAGTCTTGAAAAAACTTCTGCTCCTGGCTGACATGTAAAACATCCAAGAATAAAATCTGGAATATCATCAAGAAAATCAAAGGGAAGAACACCAACCCGTCAATTCATTAACTGAAACTTACCGATGCTCTGATAACTGACAAACAAGCTGTTGCCAATCTGCTGGCCTCCACCATTCAACAGAACTCACCATCCTCAAATAAATTTGCAGCCTTTTTACAAAACAAGCAACTCGGGGAAAAATCTTCATACAATTTCACTTCCGACTACTCTGAAGTGTACCTTTTTCAATTGATGAACTGAAGTCAGCTCAGAATGGGTATTGCAATGGAGACAGAGATGGAGAGTATACATTTGTTTCACCACATGGATGTAGTGTTATTGATTATTTTCTTGTTCCAGAATGTTTTTCTCAAAACTGCAATATGATTGTTGATGATTGTCTTGAATCCTGGCATTTGCCAATAGAAATGATATGGCAAAACGGAATGACAAAAAATACCCAAGCTCAAGAACCTGTTGTTGAAAAAAAAATCTTTTGGTCAGAGGAGAATGCTGGAAATTTTGAAAATGAGCTGAATTCCAATAATTTTAAAGAACAGCTTGAAAATGCCTACCAGTTGTTAAATGTGGATGTCAGCAGATGTGTGAATATTTTTGTTCAAGCAATGTATAGTGCTGCTGCATGCATGGTGAGAATGGTTAGTAAAAGAAAGAAAAATCAGGATGAGTGGTTTGATTATGAATGTGATCAGAAGAAAAAAGAAGTGAAGAAGCTACTCAAAACTTTCCAAAGGAACAAAGCAAAAGACAAAAAAGAAGAACTGAAAGGAAAATATGCTAGTGAGCGGTCAGATTATGTTAATTTGAAGCGGCAAAAGAAACGTGAATTTGATCAAACAAAGATTAAAAAAACTAAAATACTCTATTAGTGATTCAAAACTATTTTGTCAACAATTAGAACAGTTAACAGAAAAAGGACGACTTATAGCGATATAACTATAGAGCAGTGGTTTGGGCATTTCCGCAATATTTTCAATTACCCTGAGAATATAATTGAAAACAATGGAAGCGTTGAATTAGAAGCTAATGACTTTGAAGACCCGTTATTTAATGATCCAATATCTAGAGAGGAGATTGTTAACAATATAAAAAATTTAAGATCTAGAAAAAGTGCAGGTCCAGACATGATCTTAAGAGAAATGCTAAAACATTCTAACACACTTGTAGTGGAATTTCTGATAGTTTTGTTTAACAAGTTATTTGATGAAGGAACCGTCCCGCTAGACTGGGGTAAATCTATTATAATTCCATTGCACAAAAAAGGTGACATCAATAATCCAGACAATTATAGAGGTATTGCCCTTACCAGTATATTGGGAAAAGTTTATACAAATATTCTAAACAGACGATTAACTAAATGGGCAGAAACAGAAGAAAAAATAATTGAGGAACAAGCGGGATTTAGATCAGGCTATAGCACGATCGATCATATTTTAACGTTATTTTCTCTGGTTCAAAAATATCTTCTCAGACACAGCAAATTGTATGTAGCATTTATAGATTTCCGTAAAGCGTTTGATTATGTTAATAGAAACTTGCTGTGGACCACATTGCGCAAAGAAGGTGTAAATGGTAAAGTTTATAGGGCCCTTGGAAGTGTATACAACTCGGTGCTTGCTTACGTCCGAGATAAAGGTATGCATTCTGACTTATTTGAATGCCCACGTGGAGTTAAACAAGGATGCCTGCTAAGTCCCCTGCTGTTCTCATTTTTTATCAATGAACTTGCTACGGAAGTAGTTAAAAAGGGAAAACATGGTGTTCAGTTAATCCCAGGTGCTATTGATGTATTTCTGATGTTGTTTGCGGACGATGTTATTCTTTTAGCAGATACTACAGTGGGACTACAAAATCAATTAAATGCACTGAAAGAAGAAGCTGATAGATTAGATCTTACAGTAAATCTGGACAAAACTAATGTAATCGTTTTCCGGAAGGGGGAGGGGGGGGGGGGGGACATCTTTCAGCCCACGAAAAGTGTTTTTATGGAAACAGTGAGATTAGTGTATCAAAATCATATAAATATCTTGGTCTTTTCTTCAACACAAAGTTGAGCTTACAAAAGACATGGGTTGAAACCTACAGAAAAGGGAAAAAAAGGCACGATAGAAATCTTAAGATCTTTAAAAAAATTAAATTGTATTGATTTCTCTCTTTTTTGGAAACGCTTTGACTCTCAGATTGAACCAATGTTAACGTATGGTGCTGAAGTATGGGGTTTATTCAACAACAGTGAAATGGAGAAGGTTCATACATATGCAATCAAACGTTTTCTATCGGTACCATTG
>CM065732.1:16358332-16385832 GCA_033310375.1 Conus canariensis
CAAAGGGAAGAACACCAACCCGTCAATTCATTAACTGAAACTTACCGATGCTCTGATAACTGACAAACAAGCTGTTGCCAATCTGCTGGCCTCCACCATTCAACAGAACTCACCATCCTCAAATAAATTTGCAGCCTTTTTACAAAACAAGCAACTCGGGGAAAAATCTTCATACAATTTCACTTCCGACTACTCTGAAGTGTACCTTTTTCAATTGATGAACTGAAGTCAGCTCTGCAAACCTGCAACGATTGTGCTCCCAGCCTAAATGATATTCATAACAGCTTTTGAAACATCTCCCGACCCTTCTAGAAGTCTACAACCTTATCTGGACCACAGGGTGCTTTCCACCCTCCAGGCGAAAAGCCCTGATCATTCCCATTCCTAAGCCTGGAAAAGGCCTTATCGGTCCTTCAAACTATCGTCCAATAGCTCTGACCAGCTGCCTCTGCAAGCTAATGGATGTGGAAACTGGAAACCGATGGCCTTTTGGCCAATGAACAATGCGGGTTCCGGTAGTACCAGTGGACCGTTGACCATTTTTATCGTCTGGAAACCACCATCCACAACACCTCCATTAATAAACAACACGTGATTGCTTTTTTTATCTGGAAAAAGCGTACGATACCACTTAGAAATCTGGAATTCCTATGGATTTTCATAAACTTGGTTTTCGTGGTCATCTGCCTTTATTTATTCAAAACTTTCTGGCTGATCGGCAGTTCCAAGTCCGTATTGGCACCACGCTGTCTGACGTCTATGGGCAGGAGCTGGGTGTACCTCAAGGGAGCATTCTTTCTCCTGCACTCTTCAGTATTGAAATAACGACATTGTCAACTCAGTAAACTAGGGTTCCGAGTCCTCTCTGTTTGTTGATGGCTTCGCATTCTACGCAGTTGGAGGCTCTTGGGCCAGCGTACCCCGTTGACTCCAACTTTGTGTGGATAAGATTCGACGGTGGGCCGAGGAAAACGGGTTTACTTTTTAAGCACCCAAACAGAGTATCCATTTTCACAATTTCGTCAGTTCTTTGCAGATCCTGAAATTCGTCTGGACAAATCCAACATTCCAGCTGTGAAAGAAGCCAAATTTCTGTTTTGTTTTTTTTAAATCAAAAACTGAACTTTAAAAGTCACATCCAACACTTAGAAACTGCTTGTCAAAAAGCACTGAATATTCTAACAATTGTGGCACAGACGGATTAGGGCGCTGATAAGCAAATTCTTCTCCATCCGTACAGGGCTCAATCCGCTCCAAACTGGACTACGGGTGTCTAGTCTACGGCTCGGCCAGACCTTCGAACCTGAAAAGTCTAGATCCCATCCACTATCAAGGGCGATTCTGCTTGGGTGCTCTCCACACCACCCCTGTTTACAGCCTGTATGCTGAGGTAGGAGAACCATCCCTCTCGAATCGTCGGCTGAAACTTACCTTGACTACTGTTTGAATCTATCCACTGAGCCCCCAAACTCTGCATATGACTTTGTATTGACCCCAAGTTTCAAAAGGAACTCGATGACCACCCCAGTTCCATCCCACCCCTTGGAATTCGTATTCTTCCACATTTGAACAATGTAGATATAGACCCTGGAGTGGTGTGTGATTTATCCCAGTTTCCTGATGTCCCACCATGGACTTGCTTCACTCTAGAGATCCGGTTTGATTTAGCCTCGTACTGTAAAGATTCCACTAGCTCCTTGGCGTACAAGACCTTTTTTGCCGAACTGTGTTCCAAGCTTCCATCCTTCAGATGAATTTTCACTGACGGTTCCAAATCTGAGGATGGGCTTGCCTCTGCTGTGCATTGTGCAACAGGTCCTTCTCAGTGATGTTCTGAACACATTCCCAGTGACAGCTCCATATGCACTGTTGAGTTGACGGCCTTGGTCCTGGTCTTGAAATGCTTTCTAAATCCAAACATAAAGATTTCCTCATTTTGTCGGACTCCCTTTCCGCATTGAAGGCTATTGCCGGCGTAACCTCAAGCACCTTCAACTGCTGAAGTTATTCAAACTGTACACCTGTCTGAAATCAGATGTATATAACATAGTTTTGGCCTGGGTTCCCAGCTATGTGGGCTTTCGAGGCAACGAAATGGTTGATGAACTTGTCAAAAGTGCCACAAAGAAAGAGTTAGGCAGACTGTCTATTCCTCACACTGATCTGAAACCCAAACTCAGGCTTATGTCAAAGACCTCTGGTAAGAGGAATGAATCTCGCAGATAGATGACAAACTATTCAAAATCCGTCCAAACCTGAAATAGTTTTTACCATGTTCCCAAGGTGGCCGTGAAGAAGTAGTTTTGTGCCGTTTGCATACAGGCCACTCGTTCTACACCCATTCTTATCTTTTAAAAGGTGAAGGAGCTCCGCGGTGTATCCAATGCCATTACCACTCACAGTGAAACATATTCTTTTAGAGTGTTGGGACTTGCACGATGTGACATAAACACTTTACAGCAGACTCCATGAAAACCTCGTTCAGAGATGTCCCATGTGATTGATCTTTGAATTTCTGAAGGAGATTAACATTTTTCATCTGATCTAAGATTTGACAGAGGGCTGATTTGTAATATTTCCGGTGTGTTTTTGGAAGGTGTGTTTCAAAGGGTTGTGGAATGAGTGTTTTTTTTTCTTTCTTTTTGTAATAATGACTTGTGAGTTGACTTCAACATGGTGACAGCCCTGATATGGCCCTTACCGTATGTATGTATAACAATATCGAAGCCCACACAACACAAGGTTAGATTAGAGGTAATCGTGTTTAGATTTCTGCGACCAAAAAACGTTTTATGAGCAATCCGATCACCAAACGAGTACTGTTCTAGCTACGAACACCGTTATCTGAATGAAATACATCGACGTAAGAGATCAAAAGGCACACAGGCAAGCGTAGATCTTCGCCAAGGTCGACCACCTTCAGACAAATTTTCCGGAAGGTGATGCGTAGGGAGTTACTGACTGAAAAAAGTTACGTTACATGTTTTTTTCTTCTTTTTTTTTTTGTCCAAAAGGAAATTGAAAAAGTTTTAAATGTCAATTTGATTTCATTAGAGAGTGATATTCCATGAAACTTCAATTTAGTTTTTTTTTTCACTTTGTAGCTAGAAAGTCAACTGTGTCCGCGTTTAGTGAAAAGTTGGTAAAAATCACACTGAACAGATCCACAATCGCTTTGATCCAAAATTCTGGGACAGATCCCCTTCAAAATTTAATGGTTCGGCCTTGGGCCACATTTCAAGTATTTGACAAAGCTTGTTTTAATCAGTTCTGTTGTCTGTTTAACTTTGCTGACTTAAAAAAACAAAAAAAAAAAAAAAAAAAAACAAAAAACGTGTAAGTGAGAACATAGCCTTTCCTGACGAAACTACATAAACTGAATGCCTCAAGCATAGTTCCAAGTAAACACACACCATACACACACACAGACACACACACACAAATTTAATGCCTCATGCATAGTTCGAAGTAAAACACACACACACACACACAACCACACACACACACACACACACTTTTGTATGCTTTATTTACATGTAAAATAAACACACAACACACACACACACACACGCGCCGCGCGCGCGCGACGCCGCGCGCACGCACCACCACCACACACACACACACACACACACACACGCACACACAAAACGTTACTGTCAGATATATATTTTACCCTTTAAGACACATACAGACAATTCTTTTTTGCTTAGTACGCTTTGCCCATAAAATATTTGTTCTTCTTCAGATAATCTTCCCAGACTAACTCCCGTTCCTTGGAAATGTGATAATCGGATTTTCAAACCAAAAGAGACTCCACACAAAAAAGATACTGTGCAATATTTAACTAGAAAAGAAAAACCAAACCAACCAAAAAAACAACCAAACCAACGACAATTAGCAAAACAAAACAAAACAAAACAAAAAATCGAACGAACAAGCAAAAGCAAAAAAAACAAACATCTTCTTGTCAGTGATTAAACATTCAAAAACAAACTGCGCCTTCTTTCCTGAGCCTTTCTGTCTCGTGCTCGGCAAAGGAAACAGTGCCACAAGTATGTCACTACTATGGAAAATAAACATGTACGACGGTACACGTGACACTGAGGTATTCTCTCAAAAGCTGTAGTGAAGGTGCGTTTAATGTTATGGAGTATGTATGTCAAGAAAGCTCTGAATATCCAATAATAAAGTTCACAACTGCATTCTAAGTAGAATGTGTACCAATTGTTTGGTGTAAGCTTATCCTTTTTATTTATTTGTTGTTTGTTCGCTTTTGAAAAAAATATTCTTGATCTGGTCTTTGGGTTTCTTTCCTTTACATTCAGTTTGGATTTGGCGATGACCCGAACAGCAATGGCGCCCAACGTAAACATAGATCTAAACTTGTCGCACTAATGGTAGCAGCATGGTAGAAACTTCGTCCCATCAATACCACCACCCACCCTTATCCATCCATGCTGTCTTGGAATCCTTATTTCTGTCTACCATGTCATATTTCATGAACATGGAAGCTAAACCTTAATGTGACTAACCAACAATGCCTAGCTCTTGTTCAAAGAATGCACATCAACATATTACAGATGAACCAGAAGAACCTAGCCTCCAAGTGAAGAGAGGCACACGATTGTGGTCCTTTGCTGCTGTCTACTTCAAGTGTTTGTTGTCGACAATGACGTCATAATGTTGACGTTATGTCGTCATACAGGACGTGTTCTCTTCGATTCTTTTTCCACAGGTCTTTGCCATGTGTCGGAAGAACGCACATAACAATAACAGAAGAACCTAAAAGAGTAGAGATGGCGTGATGTACGCTATGAGGAAATACCATTGGCTTTTGTTGTTGTGGTTATTGTTGTTGTTTTTGTTGTGTTTCAAGTGTATGCCGCCATAAATGAAGTATTTTTCTCCGATTTTTTTTAGTTGCTTATTTTTTTTTCTTTACAGACCTTTGCCAGGTAAAGGTTTTACTTGTGCACGTTTATCTTCAGTTAGTTCACCTTTATTTGAAGCTTTACGTATTAGCCACGAGGGTGGCTAAGATCTTCCTTAGTGTCGTCCATGTTGTTTTTATGAGAGAACGGCACACAGAGAAAGGAAAGAAAAAGACACAGCCGGAAGTGCTAGAGGGAGCCAGAGATTACTCTCCTCAACTGCCAAGCGAACCACCCGGGAGCATTTCAGCGCCACCCTTGGAAGTCTGCACTGTCTGAAACAGGGTGCAGGCACAGACAGGGCATTCCATTAAGACGTCAAGGGACATACCTGCTCCCTGGCAGATGCCATTGTGTGACAATGGACGTGACACAACAGAACCTCTGTGGAAGTGCTCCAGTGGTTACATCAGCTGGTATTTCATGACTGCTGAACCCACTGGCAAAAGACGCCACCACCAAGCAAGCTGCTGCACGCATCCTGCAGCCCACCTCGTTCCCGTTATGTCGACAGGTGGAAACAGCACAACTCCAGACACAGCCAAACGTTCTCCACAAGGTCTTACGCGCTCCCTGAAGAGGATCCCAGGTTGCAGACTTTCCTGTTGTTATAATACTTTCCCTGTGGTCAGTGGGTCTTTCCTAACAGTTTCAGGGCCTCTTCCCAGACTCGGCCAAAAGGCAGACAAGAAGAAGAAGATATACCTGAAGGTGCCAGGAATCATGGAATTATGGGTGGCGAAACACTAAGGCAGAGAGAAGGACTTCGTGTGTGATCGATGGTCGGGAACAAACAGTAGTGCCAGAATGTATTTTGCATCGAGGGGACCAGCCTCAACTGAAACTGACAGAAACATCACTGCAATCTTCCATTTCTTTTCATAAAAGGGACAGGGAGGCGGAGAGAGGGGCAGGGACACGAGGTTCCCTTTATTGAAATGTGTGATCTCCTTCCTGGTCATATGTGGCCTCCTTCCTGGTCATGTGTGGTCTCCTTCCTGGTTATGTGTGGTCTCCTTCCTGGTCATGTGTGGTCTCCTTCCTGGTCATGTGTGGCCTCCTTCCTGGTTATGTGTGGCCTCCTTCCTGGTTATGTGTGGTCTCCTTTCTGGTTATGTGTGGCCTCCTTCCTGGTTATGTGTGGCCTCCTTCCTGGTCATGTGTGGCCTCCTTCCTGGTTATGTGTGGTCTCCTTCCTGGTTATGTGTGGTCTCCTTCCTGGTTATGTGTGGCTCCTTCCTGGTTATGTGTGTGGCCTCCTTCCTGGTTATGTGTGGTCTCCTTCCTGGTCATGTGTGGTCTCCTTCCTGGTCATGTGTGGCCTCCTTCCTGGTTATGTGTGGCCTCCTTCCTGGTTATGTGTGGTCTCCTTTCTGGTTATGTGTGGCCTCCTTCCTGGTCATGTGTGGCCTCCTTCCTGGTCATGTGTGGCCTCCTTCCTGGTTATGTGTGGCCTCCTTCCTGGTTATGTGTAGCCTCCTTCCTGGTCATGTGTGGTCTCCTTCCTGGTCATGTGTGGTCTCCTTCCTGGTCATGTGTGGCCTCCTTCCTGGTTATGTGTGGCCTCCTTCCTGGTTATGTGTGGCCTCCTTCCTGGTTACTGTTGACTCTTTCAAGGAACTAACTAAAATTAGATTATGGAGCAGATGCTGTTGATTGACATGAATGAGAAGATAAGGCAGCAATGTCAGCTTGCCTGTCTTTCTCCCGTCTTGCAAGACGACTGTCACCTTTGTTTTCATCTTTCTGGCACTGGTCTGTATACTCGATCATGTCCACAAGTTGGAATAAATCTTGAACGCCCAAAACAAACAAACCAGCTTCCCCTTGCCCCCAAAGACAAACAAACGAACAATTAAACAGAACTTGGTGGAGGAGCAAACTAGAAAGCAAACAACACACACAAATACAGAGAGAGAGAGAGAGAGAGAGGGAGGGAGGGAGGGAGGGAGGGAGGGAAGGAGAAGAGAGTATCCGAAAGGACACAAAATCGAGATCTTAAACGCAGTAGCAGTATGGACGTAAGTAGGGAAATTTCCCTTGGATGCAGGCTGGCTGAGATCCGTACCTGTTGATTCTGCTGATTTCTCCAGCATTCACGCTGAAAGTTTGGGAATTAACATTGAACATGCAGGTGACCTCAAAGTGACCTTCGCCCGGCATAGTTTTGAAGGACACCTGATAACGCTCTGCAGAAGAAGGACGACTTTTGTGGTAGAATTTATATTCTTTCCATTCACCTGAGACATCGCCAGCAGATGGTACATAACGACGGCTGCCTGTGATTTCAAGTAAAGTCAGTTCTGCACATTGCTTCCGTAAGCTTGCTGTATAACCGTTGATTGCATGAATTGCTGACTTTACTGCCTGCAAGACGAGGGGATCTGATTGGTTAAGAGGCTGCCACTCTGTGCATGCACACCAATGAGGAAAGACCTCAGCATCAGTGCACGTGCGTTCTTTGGGGATTTCCGTAAATAAACTAATGGCCCTGTTTCTCAAATCCCCTTTCTTTGTGGAGGTATGGTTTAGAATGCCAAGTAAGGTGGCGTGAATGTCAAAGGGAGTCGTCAGTCTTTTCGCATTAATTCGCACGTTTCTGATGATATCAGGGTGAAGTCTGTGAAACCAAGGAGGAAATCGGAAAGAAAAATACGGCATACGTTGCTCAAGCCTTCCTTGAGCAGTTTTCCGAATGTTCTGAAATCGAGCGCCATGATCTGACATTAAAATCAGCAAAGTAGAATTCAGATGCCCCTTCGTTTCCAAGTCATGCAAAAAGGTTACAAGGTCATCATCCACAACTTCTATTTGATTGTTAAACCTGTGACTGATCTCTGCATGAAAACCAAAAAAGAACTTAGGGACGTTCCTGTACATGTCAAACAGGTCCCTGAACCAGTTCATGAAAATCACGTGCCGTGGTGTGGCCCCCAAGCAGTAAGGAGAATAGTTCTTGTACGTCCGCACTGCTGCCAGGTAATACGGGCGCAGAAAGTGATCAGTTGGCTGATTCCTGAATCCCAGCATTCTGAATTGAACTGTGCCTATACCTGGGGCATCTTCAGCATAAGTAGTGACGTAGCCGTGCTTTGAGAACTCTTTCCATATCCACGGGTGATTATCGACCGGTTTTGCTCCCTTATATCCTCTGCGAGCTTCTGGCAGCTCTGCTTCAATTTTACCCGTCAACATAGGCAACAAGGCGGCTGCAGTTCCCTCTCCCCTGATATTATGTCCGTCCAGTTCAATTCCTCCGAGTGTATTGAGAAAGTACTTACGCGTCTTTGGTAGATAGCGCACCCAAGCCATATGTGACATTGAGTCAAAACCGAACATGAAGACACTCAGATTGAGACTGTTGACGGCCTGTGGTATGGTTGAGTCGTGAGTCTGGTGTTGTGCTGCTGATGGTGGTGGAACACCCTCTGGTGCTGATCTACCTTCAGACTTTGAGGTGTTCTTGGAATTTTTGTTGTTGGATGGAGATTTGAAGTTATGAAGACGTTCCATGACAGCGGCATTCCTGGCCACAGCAGCATGGACTTTGGAGTACTTCTTTCCCCTGGCACTCTGACAGGACACCCTGAAGAAATCTGACGTCAAAGGCGCTCCATCCAATATGGGGACCCTTTGCCCATACTCCACACGAAAGTCCCCATTGCGCAGGACTGGTTCATACTCACACGTGATTTCACCATACAGTCGCATGGCCTCACGTGAGATGTGGAAAGTCCCGTTGCTGACGTAAATCCAGTCTTTCATGGCAGAGCCACAACTGACAGGAGTAACAGGGCGGTAATACTGCATGATAGCAGGGTCATGGGGGTTGAGTGTAGGATGTACACATTTTTGACCCGAAACATTGTGCTCTTTTCCGTCTCTGATGACCATTGTATCGACCTCATGTTGTGAGAAACGGAATGCAGGCTTTTCTGTGACAACCATCAGCACTTCAGTCAGAACCCGTTTTGACAGAAGAAGCAGCAACAGCAAGGATAGTCCTAACATTATGCGTATAAGAAATTTGCATATCAGAAAACGAAGCCCACACCTACACAGCAACGTTTGTTGCAAGGAGCTCCACATGTGACAAGCTGAAGCCATCTTGTATATGTGGATTAGAGACTTTGTCTGTTAAATTGTTTCTTGCTTGATGCAGTAAAGTAATAACAGTCAAACGTTTATTGGTGAGAATTTTGTACAGGTATTTTTATGTGCTGGAGCACTATCTCGTAACAATTTTTTCTACTGTTGTTCCCATTCTCGCAAAATTGCAAGGGACGTTACTACAGATATCTTTGTTTTGTAGGCACTGCCCCTTACTAGTGTTTGCTCTGTGTGTGTGTGTGTGTGTGTGTGTGTGTGTGTGTGTGTGTGTGTGTGTGTGTGTGGTGTGTTTTGAGAGAGAGAGAGAGAGAGAGAGAGAGAGAGACAGACAGACAGACAGACAGACAGAGAGAGAGAGAGAGAGAGAGAGAGAGAGAGAGAGAGAGAGAAGGAGAGACAATCAGACAGATAAATGGGCTGACAGACACGGCAGATGGAGTACAGCTTAAACTAATCTGTTCCCTGGTTGTTCTGCTATCTTACACTCCAAAGACCTGCACAACCAAACAACAGGTGTTAGGTCATCTTTAAAAAGTAATCTGTAATCTAAACAGAATACATCCTGCTCTGCCTAAAAATCCGCTTTTGAATTAGTTTAGTTCATCCACGAAGAAACATTAGCATTTACAGATTATTTAAGCAAATAGGCACATGTCCACAGCATGATGCGTGTATAGGACGTCTGTGGACGATTTCTGGATTGTAGAGAATCATATACACATGTTGAAGCAATATTTCAGCAAATCATTGATGACCTGATTGCCCTGGATGTGTACACATTGATGTGAAACAATAAAAAGGTGTTAGTTTTATAAACTGTCCAAAAAAATGACAGCAAATCTACACGCGAATGTATGGAAGTCTGTGAACAGAGTTGAAAGAGTTGAATATCGTCAAATCAAAGACAGCATGCACCAGAGGCATGAAATTCGTGAGGACGTACACAGCATGCACGTGAAATGTGCAGATCGTCACAATGGTTGCAGCACGTAGGAAGGCAAAGTATTAAAACTGACTTGGATCCAAGTGGTCCCAAATGACGTTAGCAGACTTAGACGCACATCCGGTGAAGAGAGAATAGCCCAGTCTTTGTCAAGACATGGAAAACGCTATACTGTCTGAGGGCATCAGGACCAGACGTTCCTCCCACAACGTCTTCACCAAGTCCTCTTGACGTTCCTGAAATCACAGACATAAGAGGAAGTTGAAAAGGGTGGGGGTGGGGGAGAGGTGAGATAGGAATGACAAAAATGGAACCAGGTAATTGACATTTTTGTAAATAAGAAGAAAATCTGAACTAGATGATCAAGCAGAGGAAAACTACGTGCAAGTAAATAAGTCTCCAGTCGTTATGAAACTGACTTCAGAAACACTGCTTAAACACATAAAACACCGGCTCTGTGAAAATATTCAGCACTTCAATGAGAATATTGCGTCCTGTGGATTTAAGACCACACAAAAACGATGCTGGACAACAGAATTGTATATGGCATCATCCAGTGACCGATCGGTTGCTGACGTGCTGATGCCGACTGCGCCCTGTGGCTTGACAGTGCTGAGCTGTGATAGGCTGACCGTGAATGTGGCTGTGTGTAGGTTGGTTGGAAGGAGGGGAGTGGGAGTAGGGCCATTAAGATGACATGGAAAATGGAATAGCTTCAAACAAGTTATCTTGTTGCACTTCTGCGAATTACGATCTTTTTGTATTGTAAGACAAATTCAAACGTTCGTCTCGATCTTTTCACTCTTCGTGCATATAAACATCATTCATTTATATCAACATGCGCAGACATCTCATCAGTTTAAGTGAGCATTTGGTTAATATGGTTAATAACAAACAAGAAAAGGCCAGAAATTAACCAGCTACATGAACCTTACTTAAAAATAAACAGTTCTAGACAATATGAAGTATACACAAATGAATTATAATGCACTGTGATTATGTGTCGGTTGTGATTTGGCTGTAGCATCCCTGTCATTTTTTAATTATTTGAAATATATTTTAATGATGCCATGGTACCATTTCTTGGCAGCTGCCCTGTCAGTTTAACATAATTTAAATCAGATTTTGTGTTGGCTACCATTTGTCTGCAGTTCCCTCGTCACTATAAACTCGTTAAAATATATGTTGATGGTGTAATGGCTGCTACTTCTGGAAGCTACCCTGCCACTTTAAACTAATTCTAAATGTGTTTTGATGATGTCATGGTTGCCATTTGTCTGCTGCTCCTTCGACAGTTTAAAATCAATCGAAATATATTGTGATAATCCTATGGCTGCCATTTGAGGAGCCTGGCAAAGAGTGTTTTGCTGCTTTCTTGTTTTACCCTCTTTCCACCCGACATATACAGACAGACAGACAGGCAGGCAGACAGACAAACAGACAGACATACACACACACACACACATACAGAGAGAGAGAGAGAGAGAGAGAGAGAGATTGGGGGGGGGGGGGGGGAGCGAGTTGTTCAGTATGAGAGCTGAGCTTCCAATCTCTCGGTAACTCAGGTTTCCCCAAGGCAGAAATCAAGATAAAATGTGATGGAGGAGAACTTCAAGTGCCATTTCCCCTCGGGGATTTTCTGTCTGATTGCCCTTGTTGAGTGAAGTTTTCAACTTCAAGCGTTATTTCCCCTAGGGAGATTTCCTATCTGATTGCACTTGAAGAGCGAAATTTCAATTGAATGATTCTCCTGTCAGAAATCAAAGTTCTCCCAACCCTCTGTCACTTGCATTTCCGTGTAATCTTTCTTTTGGAAAGGATTATTGAAGAAGAAAAATAAAGACACAAGCCTAAACAAATGAAACAAACACACAGTCATGGCTGATACTGACTACACAATATTTCCGCTAATTCATCATCATCATCATTGTCATCATCACCATCATCATCATCATCATCATCATCATTATCGTCATCATCATTATTATTATTATTATTAATATTATTATTATTGTTATTGTTATTGTTTTTTGATCATCATCATCATTATTATCATCTTATGATAATAATAATAATAATTATTATTATCATTTTCATTTTGTGCTTCCATTGCATGCTGTTCATGGAGCATTTTTTTTTCTCATAACTTTTCCCTCCTCCTCCCTTTTGCTCTCTCTCTCTCTCTCTCTCTCTCTCTCTCTCTCTCTCTCTCTCTCTCTCTCTCTCATAATGACATAATCAATCACACTTGCACCATGCGGTGAAACAAAAGTAAAATCACCACTAGAATTATTGTCAAAACAGCCGTTCAAAATGACACAGTTAAACATGTAACAAAAATTCAACAGGGATTGACCAAAATTATTCACAACGTTATCTTTCGAGTTCCTGTTCCATGTTTCCTCATCATTACCATCATCATCATCATTATCATCCATACATGGTGCATAATTACTCATGTCTTCTATCCTTGGCTGTTCACACCCAGTTCTTGCATTAAAGTCACCCATAAGCATCAAATGCACATTATCCTTTTGAAGGACATGTAATAAACTTTCTTCCAAATTAACTATACCATCCTTAATTTCCATCGTATTATACAGAGGCCCATTTTCTGGCACAATATAACATGCAACCAGAAGGACATCTTTGTCACTTTTGAAAACAGACTTGTTTATGTTGACAGCAACTACATTTCCACAATTGACATTGACAGCTGAGACGAATTTAGATAGGGATTTTCGAATCATAAGCAACACACCGCCTGAGTTTCTTCCGTGACGAGAAAGCTTTTTTGCAGGAGCAGCAAATTTGATATAATCATGGAATATACCGCTAAAGTCAAAAAGTTCATCGACAAAGGTTTCTGTCATGCAAACAACATCAAACTTAGAAATGTATTCAATGAAAGAAGCATCACTAATCTTATTATATAAATTTTCAACATTATAAACGAGAAATTTCATATTCCCAAGATGATCCGGCCTGTCCTAGCGCACTTGCCGTGTTGATCGCCTTGGGAGGGGTGACCAGTCAAGCTCCTGTTGGCAGGAGGGGAGGAGGAGTGGGGGGAGAAAAACCGACGAAGACCCGTGTTGCTCTGTCCTCCACGCCCCGTATCCCGTTTGCCACCGCTACCACCGCACTGAACACGTGTATTCCGTGAGCTGGTCTCGCTGCCCTGGTTGAAGCGATGAGGGGAATCCCCGTCACGGCTTCCGCGTTCTTTTGCCTGCTGACCTCTGCCCCTGTTGCGTTGGTTGTCGCTTCTTTGGCTGATGCGTTGGTGACGGTAGTTGTCGTTGCAGCATCAGCGTTGGTCACGTGGTCATCTTCGGCAGCCACCACCTCAGCGTAGGTTCTAGGGTCAGGTCGTTTGGGTCCCACCACTAATTTGCCCTTCTTAAAGTAGGCCACCTTGCCCTCTTTTCTGGCCTCTGACACAACACTGGCCTGCTTTCTGGTCAGGTCATTAGCGACAGTCACTCCATTTGCCCTCAGCCTTTCACGATAGTCACGATTGGTAATCACCGTCATTTTGTCCTTCCAACGATTGAACTTGACAATCATTGGTTTCGGTCGGCCATCTCTACTCTCACCCACTCTGTGCGCTCGAGCGATATCATTAATTGTCCATTCCTTTGGTCCTGTCACACTGTTGAGAACATCAGTTACTACTCTGGCACATGTTTCGTAACTTTCGAACGCTTCTTCTTGGGGGACACCATACATTCTGAGATTGTCTCTTCGAGAGAAACTTTCAAGATTCTCACAATTTTCTTGAAGTTTTTCTACCTCCTGCTTCACCCTCTTGATGTCGGAGAACACATTCTGGAGATTGTCACTATTTCCCGTGCAAATACTGAATAGGTTACTGATATCTTCTTTTGTTTCTTTTTGCAGTGCAGCTAACTCTTGTGTGTCTCTTTCTAGTCCGTCACATCTTCTGCCAATTTCATCACACTTTGTTGTGAGTAGCCCAATATCAGTCTTAATGTCACTCAAATCATTCCGCATGGAAGCCAGGTTAGTGTCTATAGATTTGGATCTCTCCTCTTGCACTCTCAATGCCTCCATGATCTGAGAGAGAACATCCACAGGGACAGTTGAGGAATCCATACATGAAGAGAGGGGACGATCGGTAGCGCTACTCCTGTCGGCTGAACTGGTACACGATGGCACTCTCGTGCCGTTCTTTGCCGTATTCACTTGCTGGGAAGGGCGATCGCGATCCGTAGGGCCAGGGTTCAGTATATAAGAAAGGAAAGTTCAATATATAAGAAAGGAGACGTTAATCAGCCAGATAATTATCGTGGCATAGCCTTAACAAGTGTTGTAAGTAAAGTTTATACACACATTTTAACGAAAAGGCTATCCATGTGGGCAAAAGAAGAAGAAAAAATTCTTGAAGAGCAGGCAGGTTTCCGAGCAGGGTATAGTACAATTGACCATATTTTCACCCTCTACGCTATCATACAAAAGTCTTTACAAAAGAATTCTAAACTGTACGTTGCGTTTATTGATTTTAAAAAAGCGTTTGACTCTGTGAACAGGAATTCACTATGGGCAGTTTTGAGGAGGAATGGTGTGAATGGCAAAATGTATAAGGCGTTAAGAGGTATTTATGATTCTGTGTTGGCTTGTGTTCGTGACAAATGTTGTTATTCTGATTATTTCAATTGTCCTAGGGGAGTGAGACAAGGTTGCCTACTGAGCCCCATATTGTTTTCCTTTTTCATTAATGAATTAGCTGTAGAATTGTCTGTGACTGGAAAGCATGGAATACAACTGATTCCTGGGGCAGCGGAAATCTTTCTTCTTTTGTTTGCAGACGATGTCATACTGTTGTCGAATACAATAATAGGTCTTCAGAACCAGCTTGACAGCTTAAAAAGAGAAACAGATAGATTACATCTGAGTATTAATCTTAAAAAGACAAACGTAATGGTGTTTAGAAAGGGAGGTCATTTGGCTGCCAGGGAGAGATGGTTTTATGGAGGTAAAGAAGTGATGGTTACAAATTCTTACAAATATTTGGGAATAGTTTTTACCACAAAATTAGGTATTAGTAGCAGTTTAGTAGACGTCTGTAGAAAAGGGAAGAAAGGGGTAATGGACATATTGAGATCCATGAGAAAATTGAACACTGGGGATGTAGATCTGTTTTGCAAACTATTTGACACACAAATAGAGCCCATATTAACTTACGCAGCTGAAGTGTGGGGACTGGAGGAAGATAGGAAAAAAGTTGAAAAAGTGCATACCTTTGCAATAAAAAGACTTTTAGGTCTTCCCCTCCACACTTCTAATACTTTAGTTTATGGCGAAACCGGAAGATATCCCCTCTGTATTCGAATGTCTGTAAAGTGTATTAAATATTGGCTTAAACTTATTAACTTACCAATGTCGAGAATTTGCAGACAGTCATATGAAATGCTTGTTATACAACATGAATCTGGTTACTTAAATTGGGCGTCAAATGTTAAGAGAATTTTATGCGAGAATGGATTTGGTATTGTATGGCTAAGCCAAG
Source organism: Conus canariensis (assembly GCA_033310375.1). Classification (NCBI taxonomy): domain Eukaryota; kingdom Metazoa; phylum Mollusca; class Gastropoda; order Neogastropoda; family Conidae; genus Conus; species Conus canariensis. Next base: position 16,373,850 of record CM065732.1, read on the forward strand.
GTGCAGGTTGTGAGTATGGTTTTATTAGTGAATTCAAAGATAGACTTATCTCCTGCTATAAACAGCATTGGCATTCAGAATTGGAAGCTAATGATAAATATAGGTGGTTTTATTCTTTCAAAAATGTTTTTCAAGCAGAAAAATATCTATCATTTGTATCGGATAAATGGCATAGGGTTAGTCTTATCAGATTCAGACTAAGAGTTAGCGGCCTAAAAAATTTCAAACAATGGTTTCAAACTGAAGAAGATAAAAACAACGTTTGCCCATCGTGTGGAAATGGAACAGAAGATGAAATTCATTTACTGTTCAATTGCTCTGCTTATAATGAAAAACGCAAAAGCTGTGATATTCTAAATTCCTTTACAGGAAATCCTGATCAGAGATCGGTAACATATATTCTTTCAAATAACAATGAAAATGTAACGATATCCCTGGCTAGATTCTTAGCAGAAGCAATGAAGATTAGGAAAGTGTTAATTGAACAAAGTCAGCAAATTACAAGATGATCCACCATCTGTATACGCGCGTTCGCGCATGCATCTCTCTGTTTCTGTCTCTGTCCCTGTCTCTGTCTCTCTCTGTCTCTCTCTCTCTCCTTCTCTCTTACCCCTCTCTCTCTCTCTCTCTCTCTCTCTCTCTCTCTTCCCTCTCTTTCTCTCTGTGTGCGCGCGTGTGTGTGAGTGTGCGTGCGCGAGCGCACGCGTGTGTATGCACCTGCATGTGCATGTGTGTGCATATTTTCTTTCATGCGTGTGTGTGTATAGTCTTTTGATAAAGATTTGAGATCATTTATGATAAAACATTTAGTAATGTATGATTTTCCCCCTTGTCTGAAAGGGCTGTACAGCTATTGGACAATAAAAAGTGTCAGTGTCAGTGTCAGTGTCAGTGTCTCTCTCTCTCTCTCACTGCATTCACAGGAACTGACTCTAAGGCTGATTTTTATAGAGTGAACAGATGTCACCAGTGATAATTTTTTTCCTGACCCCTTGCCTTTCCTGATTCTTCGTACAGATCAGTGACATCTTTCCATAAAAGTAAATGAAAAACCCACTTCAATTCTTACCCTGCAACAGGATAAAACTATGTCTACCGCAGCGCCCGTGCATGCACGCACCACCCCACTCCCCGACACACACACTACACCACCATATTATTAATTATATATATTATATATGCGTATATATAATACACAACAATTATAGATTTTAACATTTGTTCACATAGTTGGTATATAACATCTCTAGGACGTCCAGCTGTGCTTCCTGCACAATCCTTACCACTGACAATCTTGAGTTATCTGCAACACAGATACCACTTCAGACTTTTCCATATCTTATAATAGACCACCTTGCATCACTTGAATGATCCTCAAGCATAGGCTCAAAGATTGTCCCCTACATTTCATAATTTTGCATAATGCTTTTAGTTTGTTCAGCAACTATTTTTTTCCTCTGCCAAGATTGCCACATTCAGTGTTCATTATTTTTCCATTTTTAACTCATCACTTCGTTGTATCTCATTGTTGCTGGTGCTTGTTGTGATTCTTTATTGAACCTTGGTGGTGAGAACACCACAGAATTATGGACTGTGTGATGTGTCTTATTTGACACCACAGCACAGATCCAACAGCAGTGTCTCCTGATGAGTCCGATCCAGCGGACGAAAAGGAGTAGGAGCAGGCAATACAAATAGATCTGCCTTTGAGAGGGATTACGATGGTTCCCTCAGGCAGCTAGTGAAGGGTTTCTCATATTTATAATATATTTCCTCATTTTCTTCATCTTCATTTTTTTTTCTGAAAGTTCTAATCTTTACCAAGTCATTACTACGATGACTGAAGAATTGTTAGCCTGCACTTGTTTTCCCCCACTACTTAATTGTTTAGCATTATATATATATATATATATGTATATATTTATACACATGTGTGTGTGTATATATATATATATATATATATATATATACAATGTATGTATATGTGAAGGGTTTCTCATATTTATAATATATTTCCCCCATTTTCTTCATTTTTTTTTTTTTCTCAAAAAGTTCAAATCTTTGCGAAGTCATTATTATAATGACCGAAGAATTGTTAGCCTGCACTTGTTTTCCCCCACTACTTAATTGTTCAGCATTATATTGTTTGGTCAATCAGTGGGAGATTGCATCTCTTATGAGATCCAAGTAAAGGTTGTCCTGCACAATTCTTAGCCACTATGTTACCACTTTCGTTTTATTCCATTTTACTATCCTTCGCTGGCTGCTTTGGGGGTGCTGTTGGATTCTTTATTGAACCCTTGGTGGTGAGAACACCACAGAATTATGGACTGTGTGATGTGTCTCTATTTGACACCAGCAGCACAGATCCAACCAGCCGTGTCTCCCTGATGAGTCCGATCCAGCGGACGAAAGGAGTAGGAGCAGGCAATACAAATAGATCTGCCTTTGAGAGGGATTACGATGGTTCCCTCAGGCAGCTAGTGAAGGGTTTCTCATATTTATAATATATTTCCTCATTTTCTTCATCTTCATTTTTTTTTCTGAAAGTTCTAATCTTTACCAAGTCATTACTACAATGACTGAAGAATTGTTAGCCTGCACTTGTTTTCCCCCACTACTTAATTGTTTAGCATTATATATATATATATATATATATATTATATAATATATATGTATATTTATACACATGTGTATATATATATATATATTATATATAATATATTATATATACAATGTATGTATATGTGAAGGTTTCTCATATTTATATATATTTCCCCATTTTCTTCATTTTTTTTTTTTTTCTCACAGGATGCAACACAATCAGCTGTTCCTGATGGTCCATCAGCGGACGAAGCTAGGACAGGCAATACAAATAATCTGCCTTCAGAAGGGATCACGATGGTTCCATCAGGCAGCTAGTGAAGGGTTTCTCATATTTATAATGTATTTCCCCATTTTCTTCATTTTTTTTTCTTTCTCAAAAAGTTCAAATCTTTGCGAAGTCATTATTATAATGACCGAAGAATTGTTAGCCTGCACTTGTTTTCCCCCACTACTTAATTGTTCAGCATTATATATATATATATATATATATATATATATATATATATATATATATAAACGTTCAAAGATTAAAAAAAGACACACAACAAGTGTATAGATTTTGAACCAATATTTCGGCTTCTTCGGCCTTCCTCAGGGTAATATATATATATATATATATATATATATTTGTTAGCCTGCTATACGCTTAAAATCTATAACACATCGTTCATATCTCCCGCCCCGCATTGGAATCAGTTCAAAACCTGAGAGAAAGAGGGAAATAACACGAAGAGTGAACTGAAAGAAGGAAATGTAGGCTTCTAGCGTGTGGGTTTCCACGCCTCTTCTTCTCCCTTCGCTCCCCCCACCCCCACCCCGAACACATATCCTACACATCTTTATCCACCAGAATTGCGTTCAACGCTTGTGTAGTTATCTGGGCCGTTGCGCATATGTAGTGTTAAATGAACTGTTACAATGGCATATTACACTTGTTTACACTACGGTAGAGACCCACAGAAGATTATTGCAAAAGAGTTCTGATATTGAGAATACAATGGAAAACAAAGTAACAAACAGTGAAAAACAGTAAAATGTGAAATGATTAACAAAACTGTCGAGAGTCTTGCTCGCGCAACATTGATACACAACCAGTCGAATGAAAATAAGTTCTTTTATTTCAACCCGTGCTTTTTTTCTTTTCTTTTTTTTTTACTTAAATGGCTATCTACTCTGATTCCACATACCTTTTTAATGAAATTATTTATCTATCTTTTTATTTGTCATTTTTTAAATTTATTTTTTATTTATTTATTTATCTATTTATTTTATTCCACATACTTAAACACGTTTCAACACAAAGATACTAAGCGGTGCCCTACGGATTTATGAGTACTTTGAAAAGTTGGCCTGAAACAGTGCCAAACGGCAATCTCTTAGCAAAGAAATTCCCTAACCCTCACAGACTTTACGCAGTCTTAATTCTTGGGTTCAGCCTCAACAAACCACAAAACATTCACAATCTCCGCGACTTTGTGTCGACTTACAAAATGTGATTTGCACCTGTGCCCTTCAGTTAAAAAAAAAAGTAAACCGTACGTCCTCAGTCTATCTCGGGGAAAAAAGTTACCTGAAAAGAAAAGAAAAACAGATCAATCATCTTGAGGAAATCAATGTAGAAAATATCTTTGTCTGTGGAATGTTAGCCTTCGTGTTTCCTCTTCAATTCTTCCCCGGCGTTTTACCTGGAGGTTTAAAGCCTTTCATAGACCGGTTGTAGCCTTTATGATTAGTTTTATTTTTCATTGACAACTCTCGTGCGATTAAAAGAAAAAGAAGAAAAATCGAAAAGAAAAGGAAAAAAAGGGGAAAAAAAGTTCATGCGCCCTCGTCAACGCCTGTAGGTATGACATCATCGGCCAGACTGTCCTCCCAGAAGACTGACCATCCTATAGGTGACAAACCATACTACAGCTGCACGATTTCCGTGACTAGGTGGGCCAAGGCACAACAGGGCACACGATACATTAAAATCCTTCTCTTTTCAAAAGCTTGCATAAGCAATTTTGTGTTTTCCGTCAACAGACTCTTTTCACAAACACACACATATCACACGACCAGGAACTGGAGTACAATATCTGATACATGAAAAATACAGGCAATATAATTCATGGTGTTTATGGTCCAGCCGACTTCAGAGGGTTCCACATCATCTACATTAGTTCCACGCAACATGGAACCAATGTTCAACCCCCAAAATTATAATTAAAAAACACAGAAACAAACAAACAAAAACCACGCATAAAAGGAAAAAGGTACACCCAAAGATGCAGGTGGGACCCAGATTTCTGTCCTAAACTGCCAAACGAACCCGCTGGGAGCAATCCTGCACCACTCTTGACAGCCTGCGTTGTGTTTACAAAGGGTGCAGGTACGCACAAACCATTCCATTAAAACATGAAGGGACGTAACTGCTTCCTGGCTGATGCCATCGAGTACTGGCCACTGGATATGACACGACAGAACCTCACGCGAGAGCGAGGAGAGAGAGAGGAGAGGAGAGAGAGAGAGAGAGCAAAACACCGTCGCCATCGAAGATTAATGGCTATCTGCACAGACATGCAAAAGAATCGTCATCCATAGTTCGAATGAAAACACTAATCCTAAGATAACAGCTGAAACTAAGCTGTCACGTTCTTTTTCTGCAAAATTGTTTATCTTTATCGTCCCTCGAAGTTCAGTTATAGAAATACCCTGGTAATGTAAGATCCTCGTGAGATAATACCATTTGTATGCAAGATCAACACAATTCTGGTAATTTTTTGGCAGTGTTTCCTTAAGTTTGATTTAAAGTTTTGAAATATTTCTTTAAAACAGGGAGTGAAAGATGCCTCTTTTTAAGATGGTATTTTCGACTGTGGATTTAAACAGAGAACTGTAATTTGCAGAATCTACAATTTAATCGACCATGACATCAGGTTTCAACCAAGAGTCTGTGCCAAACAGAAGTTCCCTAGACAATATCATGTTAGGCGCACTGGCACAATTGTCTTGTACGAAGTCTTGGAGATTAGTTTGAAAACATACAATACCAAGCAACCAAACTACCAACTAGCCAACCAACAAAACGTGTTTAACATTGAACGTGAAGAATAAATGATCAACATTTTCCTTTTCAGATATATGAAACCTGTAAAACTTACTTCTCCCGTGGATGTCTGGGCTCAGTAAAGTCGCGCTGTTAATAATACAGCCGAGCCCTGTGATGACGTCACAGCTGTCGCTGTTAAGCGGGTGACGTCTTGTGCCAGCCGATGTCCAGGTCTTGGTCTGTGCTTCACTGCTGAGCAAGTGGTTGTGGGATGGAAACGAGCGTCGTGGTCTCCCTCTCGTCATTTATATCCCCTGAGCGTGCCAGGCCTGCTGTGAAACGGGGATAACGCAGTTGAAAGTCCCATCCCACCCCATCACCACCACCGGCAGCCCACCACCACCTCACGTCTGCGTTTTCCCCCTTTTCCTCCAAACCCCCCCCCCCCTCCCCGAAGGGTTGTCGCCTAAGGTATATGCCTCCCTTCCCCATGTCTATATGTACACACACACACACACACACACACACACACCACACACACACACACCTTCCAAGTTTCCTCCCTTGTCCATGTTGATCCAGGTGTATGACCACCCCGCCTCCATCACCACCCCTCCCTCCCCGACCCAAAGTTTCTGTTACCCCCAGTGTGAGTACCCTCTGAGGCTGTCTTCCCCTACGTCTATTATCCCCCAGATCTATGTTCCCCTTCCTCTCCTTACCCCCCCCCCCCCCCCCCCCCCCCCCTCCACACACACACGCGCGCGCTCACCATCACAGATTGTTGATTAAAATTACACGACGTCGGACGAGTCAGCTTACCTAGAACAAGATTTAAGGTAAAGTCACACAAAATCGAATAATGCAACCCCGATTGAGTTAGAAATTGTATGACCAGTTATAGGTCAAGTGACCCAGAACAAGCTATAATGACTAACAGCGACGTTTAAGGTTCAGTGACACAGGTCGGGTTGCGGTGACTAGGACCTCGATTAAAAGTTCAGTGACTCCGAATTTGTCATAATGGCCTAAAGTGTGTGTGTGTGTGTGTGTGTGTGTGTGTGTGTGTGTGTGTGTGTGGTGCGTGCGTGCGTGCGTGCGTGCGTGCGTGCGTGCGTGCGTGCGTGCGTGCGTGCGTGTGTGTGTGTGTGTGTGTGTGTATTTTGGTAGTACATGAGCCAGGATGGGTCACAGTGATCCACACCTCGATTAAAGAACGAGTGACTCTGAAAGAAATCTTGCAACCCAGATGGAGGAGAAAGGCAGAGTGACCCAGAATGGGTCGTGATAATCCATGACCAGGTGAAAACTCGGGTTACACGGAGTGGGTCTTAGTGACCCAGGATGGGTCACATTGTCCAACACTTAGATTAAAGGTCACCTGATCCAGGATGGGATGCTGCGACCCAGCCCGACTCCAAATAGAGTGACTAAGACAGGGTCAAAATCACCAACGTCGACGTTTGAGGTCTAGAATAAGCAACAGCGACCTAGAGTACGTTCAACATCAAATGACCTAGAATAGGGACGTTTTATCACCTACATCCAGAGTGAATGTCAGGTGACCTAAACCGGTCACAGTACTCTTAACGATGTTAAATGTTAGACGACCATGAGAAGGCCATGAATAACCAGAGTCAAGCTCAGAGACCCAGAGTGGATCATGGTGACCATAGAGTGGATCATGGTGACCATGCCTATGTCCATTCTGTTGACCTTGGATCTAGGTCTGGGTCACCGTGACTGGTTACGGTCACGCAACATCACGCTGGGTAACACATCTTTATGGCGGGCATCTTTTCCAATAGTTTAATTAGGTCTAGGCTGGCAGCGCCACCACCAAGGTGCTGCAGAATGAGATGAGTCATTCCTATCCCTTCCTTTAGGAAAGCTCTTCCAGCTCACTGAAACATGTCAGAGTTGTGCTGGTGTGTTTTTCATGTACTACGTCAAAGCGAGCAAAGATTAAGATGAAGTTCTTTTGGACATACTTTCTGTAACGTTCACATGAGAGCGTTGCACAAACTGTGTCATGTTTTAACTCTTTGTTGTTCTGTAATATGTGTGGAAAGACAGAAAGCGATTATGCGCAATGCCAAAGCAAAACATATCTTCATTAGTAATGCATCTTTCGTTAGAAGCTTTCGAAAATGTTCAAACTAAGCGTCAATAGCAATACTGTTTCCTGGTGTTCTCTTTTTCAATGAATTACTTTGAACTATGTGTACAATCTATGTGTACAATCTGTTTCTGACTCCTAATGACGAGACTAACTCATTCAGAAGAACGTGATTAAACTGGTTCTTTTTATTCTTTGTAAGTATTCATACCACATATTTTTGTTCTGCAGTAGCTGACACGGTCTTCTGTATCATGCATACAGTTAAACGTGTTCAGCAGTTTACGAATCACTTTAAAAAAAGTATTGCACTCAGAATCAAACCAATCTATACCTGCATAACTTTTGTTTTAATTTTTCTGGTTCTTCATGCATTCCGCTGCATCTTTCAAATATGAATGAAAACACCCCATGCATCGTCAGTGTCATCATCAATGAGGCGAATTGCATTAGACATACCCCCCACTCCCCACCCCCACCCCGAAATTCCACTTACTGAACAGTTCTATAGCAAGATCTTCTCTCCAAACAAACTTTTGGCTGACATGGATGTTAATGATTGGCACATTATTTTGTTCATAATCTAAACGGTTAAGGTATGATCTGACTGAATTCCCTCACACACTTTCGGCCCTCAAATATCACACAAAAAAGGAAAGTAATTCACAAGACATCAGAAAGTAATTATCTACACTGCATTTACTGTCTGACACATACGTACAGCAAGCGTTGCGATCGCCGTAACACATGCTATTTAGAATACAGATTTAACAACAATTTGCCCTAGTTATTTAATGACTTGCCTTCAGAGCCTCCACGAATATATTAAGTTAAAATCTCCGCCTATTACTACATTATCAACACCAAATTCTCTAACTTTTTGGGTCAAAATATTATAGAATTCTGGATCATCCCTATTAGGCCCGTATACATTCACCAATAGGAAATCTTTCTGTTTAATTTCGACCAAAACTATAAGACTGTTTCCACCCCTTCTTTTAAAAACTTTTTTTGATTGTAAACTCAAAATTGTTATTGAAAAGTATTGCTACACCTCTTGAGTTGGAAGCATAGCTTGAAAACCATCCTTGGTACCCCCATTCAGAAAGAATATATTGCTCTTTTTTTTCTTCAAAATGAGTATCTTGCAGAAAGTATATGCAATGCTTTTTGTTTTTAAGATAATGAAATATATATATCTTCTTTTTTGTCTATTGTTTAGGCCCTGACAGTTCATGGAAATGATTGATATTGAACTATCCATGCTTTTTCTTTATAGTTTCTAAACTTGGAGTTGTGCCACTCACCAGTTTTTTGTACACACTCATACATGAAAGCCAAACAATTCAAACATAAAATATTTGACCTCTTCATACAGGTATGCACAGTACACATTGGATATCACAGTCTACGAGAAATCAAACAGGAAAAAACAAACAAACGATGAATTACAAAAGAAAACTGCAAAAGAAAGAAGAATCAAAACAATTCAGTTGCAGCCTGTAGCAACACCCATCTCCAGGAACAGTGAATGCCATTAGTGCAGGAAGCTAGTAATTTTATCCATCAAAAGTTTTCAACCACCCAACTTAATAAAGTGCATGAGAGAGAGAGAGAGAGAGAGAGAGAGAGAGAGAGAGAGAGAGAAGAGAGAGAGAGAGAGAGAGAGAGAGAGATTTATTGGTATGAGCTTTAGTTTTTATAAAACCATGAACACATCAATATTATGTGCTTGTGTTATGCATGGTAAATAACAAAATACGTGAGACATGCTAGCCAAGTGAGCTGACCTAACATCTGAAAAAGAACTACTAGTTAGCAACTTTGGTTTTTATAACACTGTGAACACATCAATACCTGTACCTGTAAGGGGGGGGGGGGGGATCAAATGAACTAACCTCACGTCTAGAGAAACACACACACATACACACACAACAACAACAACGACAACAACAACAACGAAACAACAACAACAAAAAGCAATTGGAAAAAAATGTACCACTTATTAAGGGGTGTAAACCACATTACATGTACGTTGTCCGCTGTGCAATACTAGACGAACATGTGCACATGCATTAAAATCTCGGTGGGAAGGGGGAGGGAGGGGGGGGGGGGGGGCGGAGAGACATAAGGTTTGGTCGAAAGAAACTGTGTGGGTGTGAACAAATTGAAAAGAAAGGGGAAAAAAAGGGTCGAGTGAGCAAGGAAAATCGCATAAACCAGTAGATAACAACAGTTTAGAAAAGACACACATCACCAAAAAGGTAATAATCCTCCACCAAATGAAAGCAGAATATCAAAGACTGCTAAACATCCCTCTCTCTCTCTCTCACACACACACACACACACACACACACACACACACACACACACACACACACACAAATGCCATAGTGATTTCATATGGAAAGTAATAGTATGTAGTTACATCATCAGAAGGAGCGAGTTATCAGGTACAGAAAAATGTCATTAGCAGCAGAAAAAAGATCATCTTTTTTGTAATCATCTTCAACAGCCTATTTCAGCATTGCACATGAGTGCCTGAGTGCACAATCCAACTACTGCATGTACATATAAACAAAGTATGAAATAGTATAGTTGCAATCATTTGCCTGAGTGTACAAGCAAACTCTTACATGTACATGCATATACACAAAGTGTGAAATAATATATTTGCAATCATTTTGATGTGAAGGGTGACAGAAACATTATCACCACATCCGTCTCCCCCCACCCCCCACCTTCCGGCGTTCCCCAAGGGGAAAAGAAAGGGAAAAAAACAACAATGTTTTTACATCAGTTACACACTTCTGGAACTGAGACAGGGGCAAAGAAGCCAATCCTGAAATACAACCTCACCCCACTTCTTCTCCCTCTCCCTCCCCCCCTCCCCCCCCCCCCCCCCCTGTAAAACAAAACCTTAGCAAAAAGATAACACATACATATAAACAGACATGCATACACATAAACACATATACATATGCTTAAAAACGCACATACATACACACACACACATACACATACATACATACACACATACACATGTACATACACACATACATGTACACATACACATAAATATACACACATATACACATGTACATACTCACATGCATGCATACACACATACATATATACCTACATATACACGAACATAACCATGTACACACGTACATACCTGCTCATACCCCCATAGCAACAGCAACGGCCCACACACATATGGTTGCTAAACATGAGTTAACACTTAATCAAAAGTCCGTAGAAATTAAGCCATTTCACTCAGTAATTGAGAGTTCAAATCTCTTCCAATACTCAAACGCACAGTTTTTCTATTTTAAGTTTTGCAATGATCTTGCCGTTTGACGACCACACTGACATTGTGGCAGAATGATCAGCTGCTTCCTTCAACAGTCTGAGGCTGGGAATCGTCAAGTCCTCACTGATGGAGATTCCACTATTTTTAAGATTTCGCTGGTTTCTAAGCACGTCATTTTTCTTCTGTCTGGAGTAAAACCGCAGGAGGATCGGTCGTGGTCTTGCTGCCGCTGCTGCTCCTCCAGCCACTGCTCCCGGTCTGCCAGAACGGTGTGCGACCTCAATGTCTTCAGCACGAACTGCCGCACCCACCTTCTTCGTGAAGATTTCCACACATTTGGAAATGCAGTCTGTCACCGTCTCCTCCGCCGACCGCTCCACCTCCTTCACCCTGTGTACACGGACGTTCCAGAGACGGCCGTGTTGCTCATGGTCGTTCTGGGAAATCTTGAGGTTCAAGCTTTCTTTTTTGAACCCCTCCAACTCAGAAATTTTTTTTATTTTTATTTATTTATTTTTTTAAGTCTCATTATCACTGCACTTGGGACAGAGCCCACCACAGACAGTACGGCGAGTTCACATACGCATCGGAGCGATGAATCGTTGCGTCCGCACTGGTCGGCTGCCACGCGTGAACTCCAAGACGCAAGTATTTCAGTGTTAAAAGAAAATTTAAATTTACTAAATGTAAGAATAATGGTTTGTGTGCAAAATTAGAAATAGCTGGCAAAGAGTATAAACAAGCAAGGAAAGCAGCATACAGGAAAAATAAAAATAAATGGTGCAATGAACTGGGAAAAAAAAAATGAAAACCAGTAATCCTAAAGAATATTGGCAACGCCTGAATAACAGTACGAGTTGCTGTTGTCCAGTTGATATAAAACAGTTTTATGAACATTTCAAAGCACTGA
>CM065732.1:16395832-16413332 GCA_033310375.1 Conus canariensis
TTCTTGTTTGCTTTGTTCTGATTTGATTTTTGTTTCTTGTTTGCTTTGTTTTGATTTGATTTTTGTTTCTTGTTTGCTTTGTTTTGATTTGATTTTTGTTTCTTGTTTGCTTTGCTCTGATTTGTTTTTTTGTTTCTTGTTTCCTTTGTTCTGATTTGATTTTTGTTTCTTGTTTGCTTTGTTTTGATTTGATTTTTGTTTCTTGTTTGCTTTGTTCTGATTTGATTTTTGTTTCTTGTTTCCTTTGTTCTGATTTGTTTTTTTGTTTCTTGTTTCCTTTGTTCTGATTTGATTTTTGTTTCTTGTTTCCTTTGCTCTGATTTGATTTTTGTTTCTTGTTTGTTTTGTTCTGATTTGATTTTTGTTTCTTGTTTGCTTTTGTTCTGATTTGATTTTTGTTTCTTGTTTGTTTTGTTCTGATTTGATTTTTGTTTCTTGTTTGCTTTGTTCTGATTTGATTTTTGTTTCTTGTTTGCTTTGTTCTGATTTGATTTTTGTTTCTTGTTTCCTTTGTTTGATTTGATTTTTGTTTCTTGTTTGCTTGTCTCTGATTTGATTTTTGTTTCTTGTTTGCTTTGTTTTGATTTTTGTGATTTTTGTTTTCTTGTTTGCTTTGTTTTGATTTGATTTTTGTTTCTTGTTTGCTTTGTTCTGATTTGATTTTTGTTTCTTGTTTGCTTTGTTTTGATTTGATTTTTGTTTCTTGTTTGCTTTGTTTTGATTTGATTTTTGTTTCTTGTTTGCTTTGTCTGATTTGATTTTTTGTTTCTTGTTTCTTTGTTCTGATTTGATTTTTGTTTCTTGTTTGCTTTGTTTTGATTTGATTTTTGTTTCTTGTTTGCTTTGTTCTGATTTGATTTTTGTTTCTTGTTTCCTTTGTTCTGATTTGATTTTTGTTTCTTGTTTGCCTTTGTTTGATTTGATTTTTGTTTCTTGTTTCCTTTGTTCTGATTTGATTTTTGTTTCTTGTTTGTTTTGTTCTGATTTGATTTTTGTTTCTTGTTTGCTTTGTTCTGATTTGATTTTTGTTTCTTGTTTGTTTTGTTCTGATTTGATTTTTGTTTCTTGTTTGCTTTGTTCTGATTTGATTTTTGTTTCTTGTTTGTTTGTTCTGATTTGATTTTTGTTTCTTGTTTCTTTGTTTTGATTTGATTTTTGTTTCTTGTTTGCTTTGCTCTGATTTGATTTTTGTTTCTTGTTTGCTTTGTTTTGATTTGATTTTTGTTTCTTGTTTGCTTTCCTCTGATTTGATTTTTGTTTCTTGTTTGCTTTGTTCTGATTTGATTTTTGTTTCTTGTTTGCTTGTTTTGATTTGATTTTTGTTTCTTGTTTGCTTTGTTTTGATTTGATTTTTGTTTCTTGTTTGCTTTGTTCTTGATTTGATTTTTGTTTTTGTTCTTTTGTTTTGCCTTTGTTTTGATTTGATTTTTGTTTCTTGTTTGCTTTGTTTTGATTTGATTTTTGTTTCTTGTTTGCTTTGTTCTGATTTGATTTTTGTTTCTTGTTTGATTTGATTTTGTTTCTTGTGATTGATTTTTTGTTTTGATTTTTGTTCTTGTTTCCTTTGTTCTGATTTGATTTTTGTTTCTTGTTTCCTTTGTTCTGATTTGATTTTTGTTTCTTGTTTGCTTTTTTTTCTCATGACAGATCATGTTTGGTTTATATTTTATTTGATACACCGTGCATCCATTTTAGGATTTCCCATTATCTTCACTTAAAAAAATATGTATATGTTTGGCCACAAGGACTACCTTTCGATGTGTTGGTACAGTTTGTTTTCTTTTATTTTGTTTTTGTTTTGTAAAGATCGATAAATATGGAAACAAACAACATTACTTTAAATTTTGCTTGACTTATCATATGTCCTTGTAATAGTTTGTAGTTTGTATAACTATCTGTCCATCAAATCTTAAATAAATGTTAGCGAACCGCCCAGAGAACGTGGACAAACGAGTCACAATCAACGCCTTCTTCCTTGCGCTGAACCCTGCGAAGTGATCTGAAGCGATCAAAGCTAAGTGAATTTTCATTGTTTTATTCGTTAATGTCCCACCTGATGAAGACCTAAGAGGTCGAAACGCGTTGTGTTTCGTCTTGTGACTCGTTTGTCCACGTTCTCTGGGCGGTTCGCTAACATTTATTTAAGATTTGTTTAGATTTCCGCCTGCAGTCCTCTCGCTTTGCAACTATATCTGTCCATCGTCTATCTACCTCTCTGTCTATCCTCTACCCATCTAGTTATTATTATTCTGTCCAGTTTTGTGAGGTAACATAAGATAACTGCATATGGGCATCAGCCAGTCTTCGGTTGTCTGTCTGACTGCACCCGCTCCCCCCCCCCCCACCCCCGTCCATCAACCCCCCCCCCCCCCCCACCTCTCTCTCTCTCCCTCCTGGAGAGGCGTGAGCCACGGCTTGTATCGCGCGGGTCGCTGTAGAAACTGTGGCATTGTTTTTGTCAACCCTGAGGGACTGACTTTGAGTTGGACCCTGTACCTTTGTCAGCAAGTTCTGAAGATACCATGCCGTCAGCCCTTCTGGTCTTCAGGGCGTCATGTGGCTCCTTTTTGTCAGTTTACATCAACTTCATGTTGAAAAGGGCCACTAAGAAAACTGCAAAGCGAGTCGCCATTCTGACCCTGCGAACCAGAGCTACGGTGTCACCTTAGGCTTACTTCTCACGCTGATGTTCTGGGGCAGTTTGCTATTTTGCTGCGGGGACGTCAAGCGGAACTCTGGACCCACCGGCATCCGGCAGTCAAGGTTGAGCAGCCAGAGTGCCACGACAGGATGAAGGACCAACATGGACGGGACTGTGGCTTCTCTGGACGCCGGGCAGACACCTCTGCTTTCTCCTCAGCAACCCTCCATAGCAGACGTCATGAACAAGCTGGACTGTAAGTTTACTGCAGTGGAGAACAGCTTAAAGGACCTTCATGATCAGTTTGTTGCCATGCATACTGGGTTTGATGATCTGCGGGAGGAGATGGGAAATTTGAGAAAAGAAGACTTGGACCTGGCAAAGAAAAACTCTGAACTTTTAGCCAAGGTAGAGCAGTTAGAGAGAAGAACAGATGATTTAGAATGTCGGTCCAAACGCAATAATCTTATTTTTCATGGTATTCCCAGACATCAAAATGAGACAAATGAGCAGTGCGAAGGAAATGTGTGTGATCTGATTACGGACATATTGGATGTGGCACAGGAAGCTGAGTTCGACCGTGTTCACAGACTAAACCCAACTCTCCCATCATAGCCTGCTGCTCCTCTTACAAAGGTAAGATAAGAATCCTTAAGGTCAAAGCAAAACTGAGGGGCAGCAACATTTCTGTTGGCCTGGATTTCTCTTTTCATGTCAGGGATATCCGGCATGGCCACTCTCCCTATCTCAAAAAAGCCAGAGCCGAGGGGGGGAAGCCTAAATGATTTTCGATCATTTGATCATTGATAGCAAAAAATACTTCCTCGACGCTCATGGCAACTTAGCTGAATCAAGATAGGGAGTCGGCCGGCCACATGATAAAAAATGCCTTGCAGCCAGCACAGAAAAATGGAAGGCCAGTCCCACAACACTGGTAGACTTCTCGGTCACCGGTGACATTGACACACGTGAACACTTTTCGTTGTGTCAGGCCTGTTCGGCAGAGCTGCCGACTGGTTACACGTGTGAATGCACGAAGTACACGATGTCTTCTGCTGTTCATAAACGTTTTGCCTTCTTGACATGGAATGTCAATGGTTTAATGTCGAAGCTTGTTGATTCTGATTTCATCTTATTTCTTAGTCAGTTCGACTTTGTCTGTTTAACAGAAACACTTATTGATGAATGTAGTGATGATCTGTTTGTTAATTATAAAACATTTTGCAAGCCTGCAACTAAATTCGCGGGTCAAGGGAAACGATCTGAAGGTGTCGTATGTCTAATAAAAATGAATTCATCCCCTTTGCGCCGCAGACGTCGCCGTTTGGCGACTACGTGGCTCACCGCTGACGTCGCCATTCGGCGACCAACTAATGTGACCTAACTCCCGATACTCTCACTCTCGAACTTGACAAGATAGAATGCCAGCAATAACCGTCATAGTTCCAGTATTTAACAGTCATAGTTCCAGTATTCACTGACGCGTGCACCACATCCATTAGCTTTGTCAGAGCGGTGTTCAGTCAAGTGTTTTTATCCGTTTCTGTTGATAAGTTTTTCATTCATTATGGCGTCACAACCAAGCACTTCAGGTACTCGGCTTCGCCATATATTTACTATAGATCAGGTGCTGGAAATGTTGGGTAGATGGTCAGTTGATCCTGATTTGGATCAAGAACTCCCAGATGGTGACCAGGATACAATATTAGCGAAAGCTTGACCGAGTCGGAACAAAGCGTGGCTGACCCAGTTGCACGCGTGGCGAGCAGAAGGGGGCGAAGCGCTGTGGTCGGTGTACTGTGGGCTCACGTGCTGTTGGTGATGAGCCAACACACACTGATGCTGATAGTAGTTTCATAACTGATAGTAGTGTGAATGAGACGACTGACAGTGTAACGGTGGGGGTGAACAACAAGGAGGGCACAGAGACAAGTGACTGTGACCACAAAGGTGTCAAGGTCAAAGGAGGCGTGGCAGAGTGACACGTGGCAGAGGTGTGCAGCTGCAGCAACGGCAAACTAGGCCAGCCAGAGAAAAGGTTGACTGGGAGAATGGCTCCCTATGTTCCAGAGGCCAACAGGCAAATGAATAACTTTGTTTTCATAAAAAATTATTGCTTTCAAAAGTAAGAATGAAAGATAGATGTGTGTGTGTGTGTGTGTGTGTGTGTGTGTGTGTGTGTGTGTGGTGTGTGGTGTGGCTAGCTATTCCCTTTTTGCGTAAGAAGTGTGGTGTGTGTGTGTGTGTGTGTGTGTGTGTGTGTGTGTGTGTGTGTGTGTGTGTGTGTGTGTGTGTGAGCGTTGTGTGTGTGTGTGTGTGTGTGTGTGTGTGTTGCGTGACAGTGTATTTTTGATGTGTGTGTGTGTGTGCTGTGTGTGTGTGTGTGCGTATGTGTGTGTGTGTGTGTGTGTGTGTGTGTTCCCTTTTTCTTTCTTTCATGTGTGTACCAGTCGGACATAAGTTTGGTGTGTGTGTGTGTGTGTGTGTGTGTGTGTGTGTGTGTGCTGTTCCCTGTGTGTGTAGCATTCTGTTGTGTGGTGGTGTGTGTGTGTGTGTGTGTGTGTGTGTGTGTGTTTGATGTTTGTGTGTGTGTGAGTGTATATTTGATGTGTGTGTGTGTGTGTGTGTGTGTGTGTGTGTGTGTGTGTGTGTGTTCCCTTTTTCTTTTTTTCATGTGTGTACCAGTGGGGCATAAGTTGTGTGTGTGTGTGTGTGTGTGTGTGTGTGTGTGTGTGTGTGTGTGTGTGTGTGTGCTATTCCCTCTTTGTGTAAGATGTGGTGTGTGTGTGTGTGTGTGTGTGTGTGTGTGTGTGTGTGTGTGTGTGTTTGATGTTTGTGTGTGTGTGTGTGTGTATTTGATGTGTGTGTGTGTGTTGTGTGTGTGTGTGTGTGTGTGTGTGTGTGTGTGTTCCCTTTTTCTTTCTTTCATGTGTGTACCAGTGGGGTATAAGTTGTGTGTGTGTGTGTGTGTGTGTGTGTGTGTGTGTGTGTGTGTGTGTGTGTGTGTGTGTGTGCTATTCCCTCTTTGTGTAAGAAGTGGTGTGTGTGTGTGTGTGTGTGTGTGTGTGTGTGTGTGTGTGTGTGTGTGTATGTGTGTGTGCGTGTGTGTGTGTGTGAGTGTGTATTTGATGTGTGTGTGTTGTGTGTGTGTGTGTGTGTGTGTGTGTGTGTGTGTGTGTGTGTGTGTGTGTGTGTGATTGCTTTTCTGCATCACAGCACAGACAGTAGAAATAGTGTCATTAGTTGTAGAATTCTTTTTGTTTTTCATTTTGTCTGAAAACTGAACCCTGGACACCCAGAAACTTGATACTTGCCTGTCTATTGTGCACTTCTATCACCAGTTTTCTGGATTTGGAGTATGTGGTTTGAGGCTGTATTTTTCATTCTTCTGGTGGACATTACATACTTTCTGGTCTTCATTTGGTGAGTGGAGTATTTTTCCTTCCTTGCTCAGAGTTTGTTGGCATGCTTACTTCTTTTTCATGTTGAGATGAAAGATAACATTCAAAATTTTATTTTGCATTCGTTTTTACTTGAAATTACTAAAAAAAAAAAAAAAAAAGATATTGTTTTTTTACTTACCATTACTAATATAATATAATATTACAAAAATACTCTTTTTCTCCTCCATTAAAAAAAAAACAGAATGAAAATTGGTTATTTAGTTCCTGAGATATCTACGTTTCACACATGCTGGTATGAAATTATAGTTTTTCGCAAAAAATGGCTGGCGATGGGGATTCATGCAAAACAGAACGTTTGGCGGGGAAAGGTTTAATATTAAATCGATTGAAGTAAATGATCCATATTTAATTGTTTTCTTGATTGACAAATTCTTGTTTGGAACAGACAGGGACATTTTGTATGTCTGCTCGTACATTCCTCCTGAAGGATCTCCTTTTTATGTCTATTTTGATGTAGATAATGGTATTGATACACAGGAAGAATGTCTAACTAACCTTTTGATAGTTAATGATATCTATGTTATTTTGAACGGAGATTTAAATGGTAGAACATCTTGTATCTCTCAAGATTGCAATGTCTTCCATGTTTTTGATACACAACATGACTGTCAGTCTTTCAGTATTAATCGATGATCCCAAGATAAAAATCTGAACAATTATGGGAAATTGTTATTAAACATGTGCACTGCTTTGAACTTGTGCATCCTAAATGGTGTATGTAAAGGCGACCTAAAAGGTTGCTATACATATGTTTCTGACTCTGGAAGTAGTGTGAATAATTATTTCATATTTTCAAATGAACTCTTTGCTCTTCTATGTGATGTCTGTGAATTACAGGTTGTAGAACGAATAGATTGTGATCATTTCCCTCTTTCACTTCAAGTTCCTTTCCCTTGTGGAAACCTAGCAGACGCTGACAAAAGAGGTCACGACGATGTTATAGAAAAAAATTGTGTGGAATGATGAATGTGCTTCTTTGTTTTGTGATACCCTATGTGCTGAAAAAGCGAGTGAAAATTTTGATATTGCACAAGTTTAATAGATACTTATGTTAATCATGCACTTAATATGCTTAACGAATGTATATGGGAATGTGCTGAATGTATGAAAAAATGTATGCACGGTCATAATAGAATATCAAAGGACTGGTTTGATCATGAATGTGCTCTTAACAAAAGAAAGACTAGAAGATTATTGAGAATAAGTCGCCATTTGTTAAGGACACTGACAGAACTGCACACGTTATAGCCAGGCGTAAATATAAACATTTACTAAAGAGAACAGAAAAAGAATACAAGAAGTCATTAATAGGTAAATTAGTAACATCTATACAGTCTCATCAGGATTTCTGGGCTGTAATTCACAAAATATCTTTAAAAAAAAAAAACCACAGCCTAGAAACAACATTTCAGCTGAGATGTGGTTTCAACATTTTCCAAGCCTTGTTAGAGTTAAATACAGACAATGAGCCAAACCAAGAGGGGTTAAAGGGGTTTGAATCTGAGTCTGATAGTTATATGAACCATCCTATTAATGAAGAAGTGTTATTAGCTATTAAAAAAAACCCTGAAAAACCGTAAAGCAGCAGGCCCCGATGGCATTATTGGTGAACTGTTCAAATACTCTTCTGCCCAAGTTGTGCAGTTTTGTGTGAAATTGTTTAACAAACTGTTTGATAATGGTACGTTTCCAAATAACTGGATGGAATCAATAATTTTGCCCATTTTTTAGAAAGGGGGATGGCAATAATCCAAATTATCATAGGGGCATCTCCCTTAGCAATGTAGGTAGTAAACTGTATGGAATGATAGTAAATAATAGGCTGCAAGAACGGATTGAGGAAAAAAACAACATTACTGGTAATCACCAAGCTGGTTTCAAAAAAGGTTATTCGACTGTTGACCACATGTTTACTTTAATGGCTCTTGTTCAGAAACAGTTTTCCTATAATCGAAAATTGTATGTTGCTTTTATAGACTTTGAGAAAGCGTTTGATTTCATAAATATAAATCTTCTTTGGCCAGTCATGATTAAAAATGGTATAAGGGATAAACTCTATAGATGTATTAGAAGCATATATGAGGTAGTTAGAGCTAGAGTTCGTTGTGGTGCTAAACTGACAGATTTTATTAACTGTATAGCTGGGGTTAGGCAGGGTGATGCTTGCAGTCCTGTTCTATTTCCACTATTTATCAATGAAGTAGCCATTGAAGTGATCAATAATGGAAGACATGGGGTTTTGCTGACACTGGATGCTTTTGAATTGTTTATTCTTTTATTAGCAGATGACGTGGTGTTGATATCGGAGACTGTTATTGATTTGCAGACTCAACTGAATAGTTTACAACGCGCAGCTGCTTCTCTCCAGCTGAGGGTTAATTTGTCCAAAAGTAACATCACTGTATATCGTAAGGGTGGTTATTTAAATACAAGAGAAAGGTGGTTCTATGATGGGTGACTCAATGCCTGTCGTGAATGCTTATAAATATTTGAGCACATTTTTCTCTACAACTCTAAGTTTTGTTGGTGCGTGCAAGGATCTTGCTAGCAGAGCCAAAAATGAGTTACTCTGTATTATGACTGCAAATCCCAAACGGACTATGAACATGGACCAAATGGAATATCCATGTGTCTGTGGAAAGCGTTTCGCTACCACCCGTGGCATGAAGATCCACAGAACAAAGATGGGATGTGTGAAGACTCATCTGAATGAGCAGCAGCGCACTGCATCAGCAGATAAGACGTCGGAAGACCAAGGCCAGGATTTAAACCACAGTGCCAAGGACATCCACGCTGTTGGTTCGGATGAGGAATTTGCACAGGCCCTCGATGCCAGGCGCCTGAAACTCAACCTGCCACGAGCAAACGAAACTGAAGATTGGGAGAAACTGGATGCAAAAATCGTCCAAAGACTCGATGCACTGATAGGGAAAAGCACCCTGGAACACAAACTAGCCACATATGGGGACATTGTGTATGCCACATATAGAGACGCCTATGGAGCAAAACTACCCAAAGAGAAAACACCTCCAAAGAAATCCAGACGCCAAGAAAAGATGGACAAGATCAGGGTCCAAAAGAAAAACCTCAAGATGCAAATGAAGACCGCACTGCCAGCTGAAAAACAAGGCTTGGAAAAACTGTGGAAAGACCTGAAAGAAAAACACAGTGCCCTCAGCAAAGCGGAATCTGCGAGGAAGAGGAAGAGCAAAAAGAAGAAGACACAAGAGCGCTTCTTCAGAGACCCCTTCCAGTTTGCCAGAACACTGTTTGAGCAGCCAAAATCTGGGACCCTAAGTGTGGACAAAGGAGTTCTTGAGCAGCATCTGAGGAAAACATACTCTGACCCACAGAGCAAAGCACCACTCGACATTCAAGGTCTGGTGTGGCCAACCAACCCTGAGGAACAGTTCAATGGCAAGCCTCCAACGTTGGCGGAAATCAAGAAGGTGGTCGACAAAGCCAGAGCCAAATCATCACCAGGGCCAAACGGAATACCTTACCAGCTTTACAAGAAATGTCCCAAGGTGCTGGAGTGGCTCCACAGGCTGCTGCGATCGGCTTGGAGAAACCAGAAGATCAGCGGCCAGTGGATGACGGCAGATGGTGTGTACATCCCCAAAGAGCAAAACTC
Source organism: Conus canariensis (assembly GCA_033310375.1). Taxonomy (NCBI): domain Eukaryota; kingdom Metazoa; phylum Mollusca; class Gastropoda; order Neogastropoda; family Conidae; genus Conus; species Conus canariensis. The sequence goes on from CM065732.1 coordinate 16,405,572, forward strand.
AAGTGACATTAGCCAGTTCAGGCCAATATCACTACTGAACGTCGAAGGGAAAATCTTCTTCTCTGTCATGGCAGCAAGGCTGACCAAGTACCTGATGGAAAACAAGTACTTGGATGTGTCAGTCCAGAAAGGTGGCATCCCAGGCGTGGCGGGCTGTGTAGAACACGCCACAATGATCTGGGACGCAATCCAAAAAGCAAAAACAGAAAAGAGAGACCTGGACGTAGTGTGGCTTGATCTGGCAAACGCATATGGATCTGTGCCCCATGAGATGATACAGTTGGCTCTTGAGATGTACCATGTGCCAAAGAACATCCGCGACATGCTCAAGAAGTACTTCAATGGCTTCTCAATGCGGTTCTCTACCAAGGAGTACACAACAGACTGGATCAACTTGGAAGTGGGTATTGCAATGGGCTGTGCAATTTCCCCAATACTGTTCGTGCTGGCAATGGAACTCATCTTGAAAGCAGCAACAAACAACGCGAGACAAACAGACCTTGGCGAGGGATACAAGATGCCTCCTCTCAAGGCCTTCATGGATGACACTACAGTGATTTCATCCAGAGAAGACGAGACACGTCATGTGCTGGAGAGGCTGGACGACATAGTTGCCTCATCCAGAATGAAGTTCAAGCCAAAGAAATCACGGAGTCTCTCACTGAGGAAAGGAAAAGTGGCCGGATCTGTGGTCTTCAGTGTTGCCAACCAGGCCATTCCAACAGTCACAGAAGAACCAGTCAAGAGCCTTGGAAGATGGTATGATGATACGCTGAAAGACACACAAAGAGCAAAAGAAACCAAGCAGATGGCGGAGGAAGGCTTGGAGACCATTGACCAGTGTGGGCTCCCTGGCAAATACAAGGTCTGGTGTCTGCAGTTCATGCTGATACCAAAGCTGCTATGGCCTCTGATGATATACGACATCTGCACCAGCATAGTGGAGGCAATGGAAGCCAAAATCAACAAGTTCACAAGGAAATGGCTTGGTGTCCCACCCTGTCTGACTGACATAGCGCTGTACTGTCGCCAAGCAAAGCTGAAACTACCCCTGAAATCCATCCTGGAGGAATACAAAGCAGGGAAGATCAGACTTCAAAGCATGCTGGAGGACTCAGGAGACAAGGTGATAGAAGCAATTAAGCCCCAGCTGAAGACAGGCAGAAAATGGAAAGTTCAAGAGGCGATGGATTCTGCAAAAGAAAGTCTCAAGATCAGAGAAATAACAGGACACACACAGACCAACAGACAGGGACTGGGGGTGACCAAAACTGAATGGTGGTCAAAGGCCAAAGGAAAAGCCAAAAGAGACATGATGATTCAGGAGATGAGAAAAGAAGAAGACCAAAAAAGACTCCAAAAAGCAGTCCAGCAGAGCCAGCAAGGGCAATGGACAACGTGGGAGAATGCACTCCAAAGAAGTCTCACTTGGAATGACATTTGGCACATGGCCCCTCTCAGGATCAGCTTCATTCTCAGATCTGCATATGACCTTCTGCCCTCAAATGCAAACCTGGTGAAGTGGGGGAAAACAGACGATCCTGCATGCCCCCTCTGCCATGAAAAACAAACAGTGGAGCATGTCCTAAGCTCATGTAAAGTAGCCCTGGCTCAAGGAAGGTACACATGGAGGCACAACCAAGTGCTCAAAGAAATTGTACAAGTAGTCTGGGCTAGTACCAACACCACAAAAGGGAAAATCAGGACTCCAAAAGCACCCGCAACATTCTTCACGGCAGGAGGCAGCAAATCATGGCCAAGAACAACAGTGCCACTCGAAACATGCAGGCAGAGTCTGCTGGACGGGGCAGATGACTGGGAGTGCACTGCAGACCTCCCAGAATGGAAGAGTCACCCAGAGATCATCAGCAAGAGTGGCATGAGACCAGACATAGTAGTCCACTCTAAGTCAACCAAGCAGCTGATCATGATCGAGCTCACGGTGCCATATGAGAACAGAATGGAGGCAGCTCAAATCTACAAGACTGAAAAGTATGCTGATCTGGCAAACAGCCTGAGGAGAGAAGGCTATCAGGTCAAAGTCCTCACTGCAGAAATTGGAGCTAGGGGGTTTGTAGGAACGTCTGCATACAGCCTCATGAAACAGCTCTCAGTTGCAGGGAAGGAAAAAACCAGAGCCCTGAAAGCAATGGCAGAAGCGGCAGAGAGGTGTTCAAGCTGGATCTGGTCAAGGAGGAACAAAAGTGAACTTCATAAGGCTTAATTTCCCTACAAATATCAGGTGTCCCTGTGGCTCAGTGGATAAAGCGCGAGTCATTAAGTGGAAAATGAGCATGTCCAGAGGGTCATGGGTTCGAATCCCAGCCATGGCTCGTCCCAAGATGGGAAAAAAAGGGGCAGCAGAGGGACATCCGGAGTCATGAACCGGGTGTGGCCCAACCCCCCTAGAGTGTCAGGAGATAAGGGCCGAAACACTTGCTTGAAGGGGGCTTCTCTTCTGAGGACTCTCTGCTGCCACGCTCTCCACGAGTTTCTTTCTACTATTATGAAAAAATTGTATGTCCTCAATAATACGTCTTTCAATGTATTTCTCAAGTTGTTTGATAGTAAGGTTCAGTTAATTGTACAGTATGGGTCTGAATTGTGGGGGTTAGATGGCGCTGCTGTATACTGTGAATCTATGCACCTGTTCGCATTTAAAAGGTTCTTGGGTGTGGACAGGCAAACGGCTCACGACCTTATTTACGGTGAGACGAATAGATTCCCCATGTATATAGTTTCAGCAGTAAAATGCATCTGTTATTGGCTGAATTTACTTCATATGGAGGACCACAGATTACCACGCAAAGCTTATAACATGTTATATGGTCTCGATGCTAGAGGAAAAAACAATTGGGTTAGTAAAGTACGTATTTGTCTTTTTGAATATGGTTTTGGTTTTGTATGGCTAAGTCAGGGTGCTGGAAATGTTAAGCCGTTTTTACATTGTTTTCGTCAAAGATTGGTTGACTGCACTTGGCAAAAATGGTCAGACCATGTGCTGCATAGTGAGAGTTTTGATTTCTATAGAAATGTCTGCGGCTTTCATGATCTGAAACCTTATTTAACTTCAGAAATGGCCAGACACCTGAAATGTATCATGAACAAATTTAGGTTTGGAATATCAGAATTAGCAGTTCACAAGTTTAGATACTAAACCGTTGTTGATGACAATGACTTATTTTGTCCGCTTTGTAAAGAGTCTCCAGAAAATGAAATCCATCTTGCTCTTTGCTGTCCAGCCCTAAAGAACATTAGAACTGAATTCATTCAGCCAAAATTTTACAGACAGCCTTCTTTATTTAAATTGACTATACCGATGTCGTCAACCTCACCAGAAGTTGTTCGAAATTTCTTTGTTTTTCTATAAGGCATTTAGATTTAGGTAAACAGCTACCTCTTGATGTTCTGAATTATTTGTCTTTGGAATGCTTTACAGTCATGAGAATTTATCCCAATTCATACATTATGCTTACTCACCCCTTCATGAGGGGCTAAGGCTTATATAAATAAATCATCCGAATCCGAATCTCTCTCCCTCCTCGTCTGTTTATAGTAGAAACCAAGCATGCATCAATCTGTTCTTATCAATGCACATACTTTCCTCCTGCTAGTAATTCAATTTCATCAACACACATGATTATTCAATCAAAGGTCTGCTCTCGCGATGCGCAATAATTTGTTAGAAACAGATCTGCATATCGTGTACTACAAAAAAGAGAGTCTGTCATATAGTTATACAACAGCTGTTCAACCCTGCGCCCTGAACAGAAAACTGTGACGTCATTTGTGGGACTGCTGCATTCTTTTAACGATAACAAAATTTTAAAAAAAAATCTAAACTGAAACTTGGCATATAATTGCTGTTCAGTGTGTCACCAAGGGGTATTCCAGTCACAGGAGGTTTGCTGGACACAAAGGGTAGATCTACAACGCTTGCCTTTTGCTTGGAATTGCCGACAGTATTTGTTGTGGACAGAATGGGAGAAGAACAAACAATGACGTAATAAGTGTATTATATAATTAGCATTCCAGATTCTACAGAGTGGGAAGCAGACATCTACATCAGAAACGCCTTTGTCTCCGCCGAAGTCTTGTCAAGTTAGTCCAAATGTTTCTGGTGTCAATACCTGTATTCAATAATCACAGCAAGATCAAGCACTGAGCTAAATTGTGTGAATTGATCTGAATCGATCTTTGAGCAGCCAACTCGTTCGAATACACAACTGACTTCGTATTGAAGAGAAACTGAGCAATGCCAAGAGCTGGCTGATTACTTAACGCCCACTCTAAGAGATCGTTATGGTATGATGAGGAACGATTCAAAAATTCATTTCTACTATTTGTCAAACACTTGATGCATCCAGTCAAGCTGACAAATTATTGCCAATCTCGAGAGTAACCTGCAAACACAGTATTAACTGTCACAATTGCCATCCAATCAATAACCATGCGGCCATGAACAAACCTGTACATTATCATGTGACGTATCATATGTCTTTATACGTAGGCCTATATATACAATGATTTGTTTAAGTGTGCTCTGCAACTTGGTTGACGATATTTTCTAGTAAGGTAGAATTTATATGTTTGCATTTGTTGTAGGAATGCGCTTTATCATATTTCTTTATGAGGGTAATAAGCAATAATAATTGTTACGGCTTCTGCTCACTTTTTTTTTCACAGAAAAAACCATAATTGAAACATCTAATATGGTTCTCAGAATGTTTGTAAACGATATACGGCCTTAACGGTTTGGTGACATTTTCGTACATGGACTGGCTGTATAGTTACTAACATGCAATGTTTAGTAGGGCAAAGTCTTGTAATTATCGGAAAATGCGAACGTTAACGTTTATACTGAACAGAGGTATGTGCATATGCACCACACACACACACACACATACACACACACACACTCCTTCTCTCTCATACACATACACACACGCAAGCGCGGACGCGCGCGCGCGCGCACACCCACACACGCAAGCGCGCGCATGCACACAAACATGTACACACACATATATGTCTACTGAAAATAGACACACACACACACGCACGTACACATACATTCATACATAAGTACACACACACACACACACACAAACAAACGCACATACACACACACACACGCACATACACACACACACACACACCTGCACACATATACACGCACACATATACACGCGCAGAGAGAGAGAGAGAGAGAGAGAGAGAGAGAGAGAGAGAGAGAGCATGTACGCACGCACGCACACGCGCACGCACACACGCACGGAAACGACCACACACTCTCGAACACGAACTATTGTGATTACATACTCACTTTGTTAGACACGAGATCGAAAACGGCCTACAACAACAAAAAGACAACATCAGCAACCACGCCAACAGCTTGTGTAAAGTTCCAGTTCTCCTCACCAGCAAGGCTAGGACGGTGAAAATCACTATACAGAGGAGAATCCAGCCAGTGAGAGCCAGAATTTCCTGGATCCCCATCATGCTGTCAAGGACTCCCGGATTATCATACCCTTTATCTGCTCACAGCATAAGTACCAAGGTTAGGTCTTTGCCCCTATACACAGCACACACCGACAAGAAAGGCGGACAACACAGAACAAGACAGGTTAGACAGCTAAACAGGGCACTTTGTTCATGATGCACAGGAAAAGACTGGTATGCAGCACGGGGAAAAGGTAGGCAAACAGCACAGGACACGACAAACAGACAACAACAGGGGACAAACACAAGTAAAAAAACATTTCCACGGCAGGTAGAACACACAGAACAATCAAACTGGCCAAAGTATGTAAGACAACTAAAGGGCAGGACAGTCAGACAACATCGGACTCATCGAGTCGTCAACACAAGACAGGTGGACAGCAATACGGGACAAGACTGACAGACAAGTACACAGGACAGGTGGAAAACACAGGTGAAGACAGACAGACAACAACACATTATAAGACAGACGGACAACACATTATAAGACAAACAGACAACACCACAGTATGAGACAGATAGACAACAATGCGATAAAAGATAGACAACAATGCAGGGCAAGACAGACAGACAACAATACACGACAAGACTGGTGGACATAACACAGGATAAGACAAGAACACAACAATACATGACAAGACAGGTAAACAACATAGACCAAACAGGTAAACAACACACACAAGACAGACGGACAACAAAACACTACAAGACAGGTAGACAACAATATATGACAAGACAGGTAAACACCGTAGGCCAACACGGGTAGACAAGTATACTGGACAGGTGGAAAACACAGACGAAGACAATTAGACAGCAACACGGTATACGAAAGGTATACAACGATGCAGGGCAAGACAGATAGATAACAAGACATCACAAGACGGGTAGACATCAACATAGGATAAGACAGGTAGACAATAAAACATGACAAGACAGTTAAGCAACGTGGGCCAAAACAGGCAGACAAACACACAAGGCAGACAGACTACAACAGAGTGTAAGACAGGTATAGACAACAATGCAGGGCAAGACAAATAGAGAACAAAACTGGTTGACAACGGCACAGGACAAGACTGGAAGACAATACAGGAAAAGACAGGCAGACAACACATGACCAACAAGGCAAGCAACGCATGACAAGACCGGCAGACAGCAACACAGGACAAGACATGTAGGCGACACAGGACAAGACATGTAGGCAACACAGGACAAGACATGTAGGCGACACAGGACAAGACATGTAGGCAACATAGGACAAGACATGTAGGCGACACAGGTGAAGACACGTAGGCGACACAGGACAAGACAAACAGACAGCAATACAGGACAGAAGCGGTGAACAACACAGGACAAGACAAACAGACAACAACACAGGACAGAAGAGGTGAACAACACAGGACAAGACAGACAATAACACAGGTAGACAACAACACAGAACAGAAGAGGTGAACAACACAGGACAAGACAGGTAGACAACAACACAGGACAAAATAGGTAGGCAACGCAGGACAAGACAGGCAGACAACAACACGGGACAAGATTGGCAGACAACAACACAGGACAAGACAGGTCGACAACAACACGGGACAAGACAGGTCGACAACAACACATGACAAGACAGGTCGACAACAACACAGGTCAAGACAGGCCGACAACATAGGAAAAGACAGGTAGACAACAACACAGGTAGACAACAACACAGGCCAAGACAGGCCGACAGCATAGCACAAGACAGGTAGACAAGAACACAGGACAAGACAGGCCGACAACATAGGACAAGACAGGTAGACAAGAACACAAGTCAAGACAGGTAGACAAGAACACAGGACAAGACAGGTAGACAACAGTGGGCAAGACAGGTAGACAAGAACACAGGACAAGACAGGTAGACAACATCACAGGACAAGACAGGTAGACAACAGTGGACAAGACAGTCAGACAACAACACAGGACAAGACAGGTAGACAACAGTGGACAAGACAGGTAGACAAGAACACAAGACAAGACAGGCCGACAACACATGACAAGACAGGTAGACAAGAACACAGGACAAGACAGGTAGACAACAGTGGACAAGACAGTCAGACAACAACACTGGACAAGACAGGTAGACAACAACACAGGACAATGCAGGCAGACAACATCACAGGACAAGGCAGGTAGGCAACAACACAGGACAAGATTGGCAAACATAGGGCAAGACAGATCGGCAACACAGTACAAGACAGGTAGACGATAACACAGGACAAGACACGCAGACAA
>CM065732.1:16418332-16423332 GCA_033310375.1 Conus canariensis
CACGCACGCACGCACGCACGCACGCACGCACGCACACACACACACACACACACACACACACACACACACACACACAGAGTTTTAAGATCCCCCACAACCAATAAGGGTATTATTGTTAGTGTTCCATAATTGCCGATGTCAATCACCAATGCATCAATTCTATGTATTAAATCAACTATGATCAAGCTGCTTTCGACGATGGCGTTTATTAACAACGCCTTATAAGAAAAATCTATGGAATTAAAATGCAATGACATCTTGCGCAAAGTGACACAATTACACTGGCTTCCCTACCGCTGATGGTAGACACCTTACAACTATCACCAGAATCAGTCTTACGTGTTTCCTATATGAACTGATCCTGTCTGTTGTTTTGTCACTCCACTAGGATTTCTCTGTTATTTTTAGCCTGATATCTTTTACAGGTAAATATCTTTATTTCAATTATCATTCGTAAGTATGAATGTGTTTGTATGAAACTATACGTATGCCTGTCTAAGTTGATAGACTATTCTAAGTCCTGTGACACCTCCTACCTTCACCTCTTCCTCTGAAATAAGAGAATATATCTTTAAAGATTCACTATCGCTGAAGAGAGTAACTCCAAGTTGCAAAATAACAAAGCCTTCAGCACCCTAAGCAAATTTGTCGACGTGTCTCATCAGGAAAAAAAAAGCAAAGGCTGCTCTCACGTCCAGTCCTAACTCTTGTCCATTCCATCTTTTTCTCTCTGAGAACAGGAAAGGTCCTCAGGAGAGCGCAGACCTCGGCGAAGGTCGAACAGTTCTCTGTTAAACAGATTTGGGTTCACAATAGCAGGAATCCACAGATCCAATAGCACTGGCTTTTTCGTTGAGATCCTGGCGGTATTTTCTTGTGAGAAATTTACGAACATGGCGAAAGCGCCTTATTTTGCGATGCTAAAGAAAATGGGGTGAAAAAAAAAAAAATCCCGGATCTGTCCTTTGATGTGGACCCGTACCAAATTTCAATGCATTCTCCCTTTGGCCACCTTCCCTTTTCTCCTTATATTTCCCTTTAAAACGACTCAGCAGCTTTGCACAGTTTTCCTGAGAGACAGACAAAGAAATTAGGCAGCGCGGGTGAAAACATGATCTGGCGGAGTTAATGCGTTTAGTTACAAAATGTCTTGGGTATTGATCGTCCGCGGGGGACAGGAGTGTACAGTATGCTCAGTCTCCTTTCTTTCATCTTCATCCCTGTGTTTTCTGTTTCCTACAAATACTTCATCCATTTATTCGAACACGCACACACACACACACACGCACGCACACACACACACACACACACACACACACACACACACACACACACACACACACACACACAACATATTCGCGCGCGCGCGCGCTCACACACTCTTTCACACTTTAAAGTATACTTTGTAGAGTTGCACATAACTGGAATTAACATTCTTCTTAAGACGCAGCATGGATATTTTTTCAGCTTCACAAATTATTTTGTGCGCGTGCGCGTGTGCGTGTGCGTGTGTGTGTGCACCCTTAAACACTTAGTCCGACTAACCCCTGGTCGTAGATTACACACACACACACACACACACACACACACACACATAGAGAGAGAGAGAGAGAGAGAGAGAGAGAGAGAGAGAGAGAGAGAGAGAGAGAGAGAGAGAGCACTATAACTGAGCATACACACAGTGTGCATTTAAGGACTCACAATCCAAACGCGCCGTTTTCTTAGTGTTCTTGTCAATGAACAAGCCACCTTGCACCACTGTCTTGTACCGGAATTCACAAGTGTACAAACCTGCGTCTTGGCAGGTGGCCTTCGTTATGGTCAGGATTACACCTGCAACGTCAATTGACCTGCCATTGCCATGCCCGTATAACAGTTTCTAAATGAAGATGATGATGATGATGATGATGATGACGACGACGACGATGGTGATGATGATGATGTTGATGATGATGATGATGATGATGATGACGACGACGACGATGGTGATGATGATAATGTTGATGATGATGACGACTATCGTGATGATGACGACGACGATGATGATGATGAGGAGGAGGAGGAGGAGGAGGAGGAGGAAGAGGAGGAGGAGGAGGAGGAGAGGAGGAGGAGGAGGAGGAGGATCACGTTTTCATGCTCAGCCACGCGCAGGTCACCTTCACATGGAAATTTCGACAACTGTCCAGGGAACCTTCCTTCGCCAGATCCTTACAACTCCGCGACTACGGAAATCTCGAAGTCATTAGGGGATTAAGTGAGTGGTGTCTTGTGTATGTTGGATCAGACAAGCTGTAAGGTCACCATCGATAGGGCTAGACAGCAGTGCAGTGTCTCCTGTGGCAGGTTGCCACGAGACGACCTGATTTTGATTTACTGCCTGTAGACTGCTGTGCCAGGGCTGCCTTACGACTTGAATGTGATTCATTTAGCGTAGCCTAGCCGGAGAGAGAGGGGTAGGAGCTACGGCCGCTTGGTAGAGGAGGGGTTGGGGGTGGGTGAAGTGGAGGTAGCGGTTGTTTACGAAAGATGAAACAAAACGAGAGAGAGAGAGAGAGAGAGAGAGAGAGAGAGAGAGAGAAGAAGAAGAAGAAGAAGAAGAAGAAGAAGAAGAAGAAGAAGAAACTTAACTTTCAATAATGTAACATGGAAACCTGATGTCTATGAAATCTAGTTTTATACGAGCGTGAGGTCTAACAAAAATGAAATCATCGGAGGTCAGCCAGTCGCCGTGGTACAGTGGCTAGCGTTGTGGACTGCGGGTTGGAGGTTGTTGGTTCGATTCCCCATCAGAGCCCTTTATATGTGCAATTTCATTCGGCCTCGACCGCCTCTTCCCCAGAGCCGAGTATGTCATGGACTCAGCCGGAGAGACTGGAACCACATAGTCCAGTTTCATCCAAAGGATGCGTCACTGAAAGTGGTCCTCAAATTTCCTGACCAACACTGCATATGTCTGTTTCTCTCGGGCCTGGTTGAGGCTAAGATATGTTATGTGGCTACGCGTTGAGTACAGCCCTGTCATTCTATGTCTGACAGAATGGAACCCCATAGTATCACCTTCATCCTTCAATTAGTCAGTCATATTGAAAATAATTCCTATGGATGTCTTGACGCACTCTCGTGGAGGGACGCTAACTCATGCTGGCTTCGCGACAAACTATTATCATCAGAAGGGGGCTGAGTAGGTCGCGTCCTGCGTATGTTGGATCAGAATAGGTGCCACTGAACACTATCGAGGTGACTCTGCGGCAGTGCAGTATCTCCTCTAGTGGGTTGCCTCGGGGTGACTTGACATTGACTGGTCCCTGTGGATTGCCAGCGGCTGTGGATGGAAGCCGGAATGAATAGCATCGGAGTAATGCTCTTGAAGTAGGCTACGGAAGATGAGACAGAGATCCTCCCCCGCCCAACCCCCTCTCCCCTCCCCCCCCAAAAAAAAAAAAAAGAAAAAAAAAAGAAAAGAAAAAGAAAAGTCGATGCAGTTGCTCCATCTCGTTCCCCTCAACCCCCCTCTCCTCCCGCCTCCTCCCCCTCCCATCCCCCACTCCATCCCACCCCAGCACCCCCCACCACCATAACCCACCGTCATTGAGATTGCCGCTGACAGTAGAGCCATTGCCCATGACGTTCAGAGGGGAAGGGTCCGTCAGAGGGCTGGTGGGCGTCAGGGTCAGAAGCTGACTCTTCTGAATTCCCGGGCGAGTCGTGTAGAGCTGCCTGGTCTGGCGGAGGGAGTAGGCCTGCATGGTGCCCACCGGGAACCAGCAGTAGACGGTGACGGGCTGTGGGATGTTGGACTGCGGCAGTTCGCCGCTAATCTCTATGGCAGCGTCTGGAATCGCATTGGATGAGATGTGGGGGGAAAACTGAACGTAGTGAGAACAAGGGCATGGGGATCAGCGCGTTGGCTTGAACGATGCGTGTTGCCAGAAGGTTTGGGTATCTTGTATTCGTTGTGATGACTCGTTTAAAAGTGTCCCATTCCCACACAGTCAAAGACTGAAAGTTAGCGTTCTGGTATCGAATCTTTTACCATCTATTGATCGTAGATTTTTTTTTTTTTTTTTGTTAACCATTTATGGACTTATTTTGTGTTGTGTGTGTGTGTGTGTGTGTGTGTGTGTGTGTGTGTGTGTGTGTGTGTTTATTCATACACTTATATTTCTGCTTCTACCTATGTTTCACCCAAATCCGTCGTTTGTTTTTTTCTCTTCATAAGCAGAATTCCACACTAACTACTCAACAGCTTTTAACAAAAACTTGGTCAGGAAAGAGAATGCAGCAATGTCGCAAAGCCCATTCATTCTGACCCGGGTCTCGTTACCAAAACAGTTCACGGAAGGTAGCTCTGGCTGTCCGTACCGAGTACCTACGAGTACTTCCCCTGGCGGAAATAACTGGCATGTCCAAGTTCCGTTCGACCTTGACAGAGGTCTGCGCTCCCCCGAGTCTTTCTTGCTCTATATTCATTCTTTATTTCCCAGTTTTCTCCCCCGAGTCTTTCTGGCTCTATATTCATTCTTTATTTCCCAGTTGGCTCTATATTCATTCTTTATTTCCCAGTTTTCTCCCCCGAGTCTTTCTGGCTCTATATTCATTCTTTATTTCCCAGTTTTCTCCCCCGAGTCTTTCTTGCTCTATATTCATTCTTTTATTTCCCAGTTTTCTCCCCCGAGTCTTTCTTGCTCTATATTCATTCTTTTATTTCCCAGTTTTCTATTTAATCATTTATTTACTTTATCCGTTTCCTATATTCACCGTGTGGTTCATGGCAAATGCGTTGAAGTGTTTATGGACTCCGTGCGCTTCCGTGACAAAAGTATTACTGATGACAGTGGGGCCATCATTGGCAGTTATTGGCTCAAGTTGAAGATCGGCACCTGTCTCAAGAAATGTGATCGACGGGCGATGGATAACCCATCCAGGAACGAGGGGGAAAGGAACAGGAGGATGCGAGGGGGAGGGGGTGGCTCTTGATACTACAAGACCACTTGAACGAC
>CM065732.1:16428332-16450832 GCA_033310375.1 Conus canariensis
TTCGCCGATGGAAAAGCACGAGTCTTGCCGGCTGCGTTGGATATGCTGGGGAAATGGGTGTCCCGGCTGAGATTTTGGGATATTATGACAAGTAGGTTCTACCCTCTTTCTCTCTTTCTATGAGCTTTAAGGCTTTGGCCATGGAGTTGGTACTGTATAATCAGAAAGTCTCTTTTGCGACATCACCCATTTCTTTTCCCAACTAACAATGTGACCGAGGTCTTTGCTGTAAGTCTTCGTAATTCCCGCCGGAAGATACAACTGTTTCGTCACAGAGTGTGTCATCCGCAGAGAGACGGGCAGTCGAGGATAGATGTTAGGGGAGATCGTTTATTCAGAGGAGAAAGAGAACAGAGTCCAGGACTGATCCCTGGGAAACACCAGACTCCACAGAGACGGCCTCAGATGTGGCTGCATTCACGATCATCTTTTCTCCCGTTTTGTGAGGGAGTTCTGGACCCATGTATTGATTGGGCGAAAGATCCCACAGTGCCTCAAGTTGTGGATAATGAGGAAGTGGTTCACCCTGTCCAACGTCTTGGAGAAAACCTCTCTTGCTCCCTCCCTCCCCTCCCCTCTCTCTGTATGTGCGAGTGCGTGCATGCGTGCGTGCATGTGTGTGCGTGCACTTGTGTGTGTGTGTGTGTGTGTGTGTGTGTGTGTGTGTGTGTGTGTGTGTGTGTGTGTGAATTACGTGGGTATACTTTTTTACTTCTTTTTTAATCTGCCGAACCCAGGGGCAAAATTCTTATTCTCGAAAGACCAGGAGGAAACAGTATGAACGCTTTGCTTGCATTTATTTGCATTTCTTAATACTACTGCAGTTTCTTCACAAGAAAGACTGAGTAGACTTATGTATCAATGTGGCTCTCTTAAAATATATTGGTACTAATCGACATGCTTCCAAGCGGGCAGAACAGTCTGCTAGTGTTGCGCTAATGATGATCAAGCTCACATGAAGGTCGAAGCTTTCGTTAAGCCAACGTCCCGAATGCAAGCTGCAGTGAGCTCACGCAAAATAACCCACAACAGAAAATCAGTTCCAGCAGGTCTTTTTTTTTTTTTAATGAATCGTATTTTATTTCAAAACAAAATCACAAATGACAAATCTTAAATAAATGTTAGCGAACCGCCCAGAGAACGTGGACAAACGAGTCACAAGACGAAACACAACGCGTTTCGACCTCTTAGGTCTTCATCGGGTGAGACATAAACGAATAAAACAACGAAAATTCACTTAGCTTTGATCGCTTCAGATCACTTCACAGGGTTCAGCGCAAGGAAGAAGGCGTTGAATGAGAACGAGGCTGTTGGAAGGGAAATAGTGAGCGAGTCAAAGTCGTAATGAAGATAATAATATTACTGATAGGAATACTAATAATGGTCAAAATATTGAGAAAAAAAACAAAAAAGGGACAAGATTACTACCAATCTTAGTGTCAATAAGTATGGGTATGGGAGAAAGGAGAGTGGGTTAGAGGATTCTTAAACAGCAGGGTTGCCGTGGCAACAGTCCCAGAGGCGAAGGCGATGGTGATGTCAATGCCAGTGGTAGTATCAATACTAGCAATAGTATTACTGAGTGATACTGCTAACAACGATAGTGAAGGTTAAGGTAATGAAAGCATGATACAGAAATATATTTAGAAAATACATTTTCATAATAATCAAATAAATAAATAAATGAAACATTAAAAACAATAATAATAATAAATTTAAAAAAAAAATAATAATGATAATAAATGCATAAATAAGATAGCTGTAAGTTGTGTGTGAGGTGAATAGTGGGAGATAAGGTAGTATGTGTGTGTGTTGTGGGAGGATATTGTGGGCTGAGATTGAAGTGGTGGGTTGGTACATGTTACTTTAAGTTGTTGATGCTATGAGGGTGGAGGGAAGAAGGGGATGGGTTTACGTACTAACTGGGGGAGCGGGAGGGGCAACATATTCACACCTATACACAAACTCTCTCTCTCTCTCTCTCTGCCCCCCCCCCCCCCCCCCCATCCCCTTCACGACCAACGATAAAGGAGCCAGCATTCTATTTATTATGTGTGTGTGTATGTGTGTGTGTGTGAGTGTGAGTGTGTGGGTGCGGGTGTGTTTGTGTGTGTGTGTGTGTGTGTGTGTGTTTTGTGTGTGTGTGTGTTCCATTTGTAATATCAGCCTTATTCATTGGTTACCCCCACCTCCACCCCCAGCAACCGCCATATCCACCAACACCCCTACACACATCATTACTAGGGCAGGGGGAGGGGGGAGTAAGTCGATTGATGTAGCAAATGGAGAGACTCAGATAGCGTAGGAAAAGGGAAGATGATGATAGCTGCAACCTATGTCTGAGGTAAACAGTGGGAGGTAGGGTGGTATGGGTGTGTGTAGGTGGGGGATATTTCAGGCTGGAGCTGCAGAGATGGAATGGTACATACTACTTTTGGACGCTGATGTCATGAGGGTGGACGGTGCCCAGTTTGGCAATGAGATGAGATTCCTGCATAAGGCGTTCCAAGTTGTCACTCTTGGATTGTGGGCTGAGATTGAAGTGGTGGGTTGGTACATGTTACTTTAAGTTGTTGATGCTATGAGGGTGGAGGGAAGAAGGGGATGGGTTTACGTACTAACTGGGGGAGCGGGAGGGGCAACATATTCACACCTATACACAAACTCTCTCTCTCTCTCTCTCTCTGCCCCCCACCCCCACCCCCCCCCCCCCCCATCCCCTTCACGACCAACGATAAAGGAGCCAGCATTCTATTTATTATGTGTGTGTGTATGTGTGTGTGTGTGAGTGTGAGTGTGTGGGTGCGGGTGTGTTTGTGTGTGTGTGTGTGTGTGTGTGTGTGTGTGTGTGTGTGTGTGTGTGTGTTCCATTTGTAATATCAGCCTTATTCATTGGTTACCCCCACCTCCACCCCCAGCAACCGCCATATCCACCAACACCCCTACACACATCATTACTAGGGCAGGGGGAGGGGGGAGTAAGTCGATTGATGTAGCAAATGGAGAGACTCAGATAGCGTAGGAAAAGGGAAGATGATGATAGCTGCAACCTATGTCTGAGGTAAACAGTGGGAGGTAGGGTGGTATGGGTGTGTGTAGGTGGGGGATATTTCAGGCTGGAGCTGCAGAGATGGAATGGTACATACTACTTTTGGACGCTGATGTCATGAGGGTGGACGGTGCCCAGTTTGGCAATGAGATGAGATTCCTGCATAAGGCGTTCCAAGTTGTCACTCTTGGATTGCCAAAGTGCCAAGACTCTGACATGGTTGATGTTGTGTTGGGCATGGTTGAAGTGTAGAGCGACTGGTTTGGGCCGATGGTGGCGGATGTCGGCCAGGTGTTCAGAGATGCGTGTCTCAAGTGTGTGAGATGTCTCACCTACATAGATCTTACCACACAGCTGACAGTGGATGGCATACACAATGTTGTGGCTCTGGCAGGAGAAAGTGCGTTTAATAGTGAAAGAGCCTGTGGGGCCATGTAGGATGGTGTCTGGTTTGGTGAGAGAGCAGATTTTGCAGTTGGGTTTTGAGCAGGGGAAAGTACCTAGTGGCTTAGGTGTGGAGATTTTGTTCAGCTTAGAGCGCACCAGTAGGTCGGTGAGGTTTTTGTCACATTTGAAAGTGATCATTGGTTTGGTCTCAAAGGCAGGTTTATGATTTTCTACTATGTGCCAGTTAGACTTCAGGATCCTGCAGATGGGCAGATTGTGAGAATGGAAGAGAAGGCAGGCAGTGGGTCTGTCTGTCTCTTTGGGAGGTTTAGTTTCCAGAGTAGATGTTCTGGATTTAACTGCAGTGCGGCTGAGAGCATCACTGATGACGGCACTAGGGTATCCATGGTTGGTGAAAAAATCACACATTTTGGCTGCTTGTATAGTGAAATCTTCTTTATTTATTTGATTATTATAAAAATGTATTTTCTAAATATATTTCTGTATCATGCTTTTATTACCTTAACCTCCACTATCGCTGTTAGCAGTATCATTCAGTAATACTATTGCTAGTATTGATACTACCACTGGCATTGACATCACCATCGCCTTCGCCTCTGGGACTGTTGCCACGGCAACCCTGCTGTTTAAGAATCCTCTAACCCACTCTCCTTTCTCGCATACCCATACTTATTGACACTAAGATTGGTAGTAATCTTGTCCCTTTTTTGTTTTTTTTCTCAATATTTTGACCATTATTAGTATTCCTATCAGTAATATTATTATCTTCATTACGACTTTGACTCGCTCACTATTTCCCTTCCAACAGCCTCGTTCTCATTCAACGCCTTCTTCTTTGCGCTGAACCCTGTGAAGTGATCTGAAGCGATCAAAGCTAAGTGAATTTTCGTTGTTTTATTCGTTTATGTCTCACCCGATGAAGACCTAAGAGGTCGAAACGCGTTGTGTTTCGTCTTGTGACTCGTTTGTCCACGTTCTCTGGGCGGTTCGCTAACATTTATTTAAGATTTGTTTAGATTTCCGCCTGCAGTCGTCTCGCTTTGCAACTAGATCTATTTTGATTCATACTGACTGCTACCCTTCGTTGTTTTGTATTTCTGTTTACGTCATCAGTGTGTGTGATTGTTATCGTGTATACGTCTTTCGATCATTGTATACTGTTAATCATTGATCCGTATTTCGTTTAACATACGTTTTTAGTCGTGTACGTGGGATCGCAATCAGGCACTCCTGACCTCTTAACTCTACTTCTTCTCTCAACCAACTCTACAGTAAGAACCTGAATCAGAACATAATGCCGGCCCCCAATTCCTCTCCCGTACACATGCCAGTTTTCACCAGTCCATTCATTTTCTGCCACCTATCATCCAGCCATTTGCACTAGGATATGCTAAAACACAGTTTCAGAAAACGAAACCTGCGTCTCATCTCAACTTTCTAAAACAATGCATTCGACTGCGAATCACCCCTTGCGGCTTCTCACTTTCTCACACCCCATCCGATCTTCATAATACCACTCTTATCACTACCACTACAAGAATTCTATTCCAAGCCAGCCGTAGACTCCTGTTGGCACATATCAAAACACTCAATTCATCCCTGGAATCTCTCTCCCGTCTTCTTCAACATTTCAAACAACAAACCACAATCATCATGCCCATAGCCACTGCTTCAAGACTCAGACAGCTCATCCATACACACAACCAGCTCATTCACAATCACTGCTACCAGATTAAGCAAGACAAGTTATCAAAATTACAAAACAAACACGAGGCAAACCCAGACCAGTTGAATCTCCCTACACACAAAACTGACCCTTCTATCACCCATGAGCAACACCGCCACCTTGTTCGCTGCATTCCTGATAATCTGACTCTCACCAATGATGAAAGATCAGTCCTGGCAAAAGGTCTGAAATTTATTCCCATTCAGCCTGCCACCAATAAATATTAAAACCACGTTGATGTTGAAAGATTCTTTAGAAAATTAAGATGGATGGCTGCACTTGACGGTGTGCCTAAGCCCCCTCTACCAGACAGCTCAGACATTTTTACCCACCTTTTTCGAACTCCAGTGCTTCGCCAGCCACCTCTTGACAAATCCACTGAAGTTGAACTCTGCATCAAAAAGTGTAGAAAAGAAATCTCTCAAGTGAAATCCAAACCTGTCCGCAATTCCAACCTCTCAAGGGATGAACAAAAAGCCCTTGAATCACTGAGACAAAGACAAGACATTGTCATCAAACCAGCAGACAAGGGTGGTGCAGTGGTGGTCTGGGACAAACAACTGTACATAAAAGAAGCACACAGACAACTGTCAGACACAAATTTCTATACACCACTCACAGCATCACCCCTCCCCCAACACCAGAAACTCATCTCAACCACAGTTAAACAAGAAATCAAACATAACAACTTACCAAAGACAGCCAAACTCCTCATAATGACAGACACCAAACAACCCACCTTTTACCTGCTCCCTAAAATACACAAAACCAATACTCCTGGCAGACCCATTGTATCTGCATGCAGCTGCCCTACAGAACACATTTCACAGTACTTAGACTCTCTCCTCCAACCCATAGTACAAGGCCTCCCCACGTACCTCAAAGACACTACACACACACTCAACATGATTAATTCATACAACACAGATCCCACTTTCAAACCCAGCCTCCTCTTTACACTTGATGTCGTCTCTCTCTACACTTCCATCCCTCATGCTGATGGACTGAAGGCCCTCGCATTCTTTCTTAACAAACGGCCCCCTAACCAACAACACCCTCCCACAGCTACACTGGTCAGACTTGCAGAATTAGTCCTCACCCTCAATACTTTTGAATTCAACAACCACACATTCTCACAAATCAGTGGTGTTGCTATGGAACCAAAATGGGACCATCCTATGCCTGCCTCTTCATGGGACACCTAGAACACCGCCTACTAACCTCTTACACAGGCCCAACACCAGAGCTCTACAAAAGATACATAGATGATGGATTGGGAGTCACATCCATACCAGAACATGACCTCCAGAATTTCATCAACTTTGCACAGACCTTCCATCCATCCATCCAGCTGACCTACACCATTTCACAGTCAGTTAATTTCCTGGACATCACTATCTCCCTCAAAGATGGACTGCTTCAAACCTCAGTCTTCTACAAACCTACAGATGAGCACTCATACCTGGACTACACATCTTCCCACCACCAGTCCACTAAAAATAGCATTCCATATTCTGAATTCCTTCGCCTACGCAGACTCTGCTCTAGTGAAGAAGATTTCACTATACAAGCAGCCAAAATGTGTGATTTTTTCACCAACCATGGATACCCTAGTGCCGTCATCAGTGATGCTCTCAGCCGCACTGCAGTTAAATCCAGAACATCTACTCTGGAAACTAAACCTCCCAAAGAGACAGACAGACCCACTGCCTGCCTTCTCTTCCATTCTCACAATCTGCCCATCTGCAGGATCCTGAAGTCTAACTGGCACATAGTAGAAAATCATAAACCTGTCTTTGAGACCAAACCAATGATCACTTTCAAACGTGACAAAAACCTCACCGACCTACTGGTGCGCTCTAAGCTGAACAAAATCTCCACACCTAAGCCACTAGGTACTTTCCCCTGCTCAAAACCCAACTGCAAAATCTGCTCTCTCACCAAACCAGACACCATCCTACATGGCCCCACAGGCTCTTTCACTATTAAACGCACTTTCTCCTGCCAGAGCCACAACATTGTGTATGCCATCCACTGTCAGCTGTGCGGTAAGATCTATGTAGGTGAGACATCTCACACACTTGAGACGCGCATCTCTGAACACCTGGCCGACATCCGCCACCATCGGCCCAAACCAGTCGCTCTACACTTCAACCATGCCCAACACAACATCAACCATGTCAGAGTCTTGGCACTTTGGCAATCTAAGAGTGACAACTTGGAACGCCTTATGCAGGAATCTCATCTCATTGCCAAACTGGGCACCGTCCACCCTCATGGCATCAGCGTCCAAAAGTAGTATGTACCATTCCATCTCTGCAGCTCCAGCCTGAAATATCCCCCACCTACACACACCCATACCACCCTACCTCCCACTGTTTACCTCAGACATAGGTTGCAGCTATCATCATCTTCCCTTTTCCTACACTCTCTGAGTCTCTCCATTTGCTACATCAATCGACTTACTCCCCCCTCCCCCTGCCCTAGTAATGATGTGTGTAGGGGTGTTGGTGGATATGGCGGTTGCTGGGGGTGGTGGGGGTAACCAGTGAATAAGGCTGATATTACAAATGGAACACACACACACACACACAACCCCTCACACTCACACACACACATACACACACACATAATAAATAGAATGCTGGCTCCTTTATCGTTGGTCGTGAAGGGGATGGGGGGGGGGGGGGGGGGGGGAAGGAGAGAGAGAGAGAGAGAGAGAGAGAGAGAGAGAGAGAGATTGTGTATAGGTGTGAGTATGTTGCCCCTCCCCCGCCCCCAGTTAGTACGTAAACCCATCCCCTTCTTCCCTCCACCCTCATAGCATCAACAACTTAAAGTAACATGTACCAACCCACCACTTCAATCTCAGCCCACAATATCCTCCCACAACACACACACATACTACCTTATCTCCCACTATTCACCTCACACACAACTTATAGCTATCTTATTTATGCATTTATTATCATTATTATTATTATTTTTTTTTTAAATTTATTGTTATTATTTTTTTAATGCTTCATTTATTTATTTATTTGATTATTATAAAAATGTATTTTCTAAATATATTTCTGTATCATGCTTTCATTACCTTAACCTTCACTATCGTTGTTAGCAGTATCACTCAGTAATACTATTGCTAGTATTGATACTACCACTGGCATTGACATCACCATCGCCTTCGCCTCTGGGACTGTTGCCACGACAACCCTGCTGTTTAAGAATCCTCTAACCCACTCTCCTTTCTCCCATACCCATACTTATTGACACTAAGATTGGTAGTAATCTTGTCCCTTTTTTTTTTTCTCAGTATTTTGACCATTATTAGTATTCCTATCAGTAATATTATTATCTTCATTACGACTTTGACTCGCTCACTATTTCCCTTCCAACAGCCTCGTTCTCATTCAACGCCTTCTTCCTTGCGCTGAACCCTGTGAAGTGATCTGAAGCGATCAAAGCTAAGTGAATTTTCGTTGTTTTATTCGTTTATGTCTCACCCGATGAAGACCTAAGGGGTCGAAACGCGTTGTGTTTCGTCTTGTGACTCGTTTGTCCACGTTCTCTGGGCGGTTCGCTAACATTTATTTAAGATTTGTTTAGATTTCCGCCTGCAGTCGTCTCGCTTTGCAACTACACAAATGACAAGTAAGGACTACAAAACGCATGAGACAATAATAACAACAAAACATAATCATCATGATCATCATAATGATCATCATCATCATCATTATCGTCATTATCAACATCATCACCATGTTACTCCTGTGATTACAATCACTACTACTACTACCACTGCTATTACCACCACTATTACTACTAATTATGATAATAAAACGATAACAATTTCAGTCCATTAATGAGCTTTATATGAGTTTCTTTCTCAAACCACCGACATATATAAGCATAGTAATAACCACAGAGCACACACACACACACACACACACACACACACACACACACACACACACACACACACAAATTGTTAAATAAATGAAAACAAAATGACAAAACAAGTAAATGATGTAATCAAACGGAGAAAACAAAGCTACAGGCCGTTGCCATGTCATTTGAAAGCCTTGAAAAATTAATGCGTTTATTCAATTTAAAAAAAAGGCTATGGGTGCCTGCGAATGACATGTGAAGACAAGCAGCATACATTTCTGTTTCATGTTCAGCTTTCAAATACACTATGAAGACTTGGAAGTCATGGTAAATCCTTGTCATATTTACATTTGTAAATACAGAATTTGGCATGTAACAGAATTAAATCAAACGTTCTATCTGATCTGGAATTATTGCCACAACTAAACAGGATTTTCATTCAGCAGTAGATTCATAGCTTTGCATCTTCTGTTTACTGTATTTTGAAATTCTTGCCAGAAACTTTGCACATAAGGGCAGTGCCAAAATGCATGTTGAATGTTTTCTTTTTCTCTTTTACAAAAAGAACATTTTTCTGAATCTACAATGCCTATGTTTTGAAAACCATATTGGTCGCCAGTATCCTATTAATAGTTCTAACCTGAAATCACATTAACTTGGTATCTTTTTTCTGTCGGATTTTCTGAAAGGATTTTGCCCACATGATATCCTTCGGTAACCGTTCTAACACTTGAACATGGGCAAACACAGGAGAAAAAAAAACTATACAAAACAAAACAAAACAGAGGAAGTGGCGTGGTGCTGTGCTGACGTGTTCAACCCAGGAAAGCAGCTCAGTTTCCACACATGATTCCTTTTAATCCCAGTACCTGCTGATAAAGTATCAAATGAATTTAGCGACGAACATCCCGAGAGAGTCACCTTGGATCTTTTCGGCCAAGACATTCCATTCGCTCTGGGTAATATATACGTCCATGGACACGTTGTAACATAGATCACGTTGTGTGTTGTGTGTGTGTGTGTGTGTGTGTGTGTGTGTGTGTGTGTGTGTGTGTGTGTGTGTGCGCGCGTGCGTGTGTGTGTGTGTGGTAAGTTTCAACGCCGTCGTTTTCTCCACGGTTACAAGTGCTAAGATGACCAAATCGTGGAAAACAATAAAAACAGATGTCTTTTCAGCCACCTCCTGTGTGAAGGTGTCACCAAGTGAACAGAAAAGAACCGTATGTTTTCCATTGCATAACATTTCAGAGCTCCACTTCAAACATTAACCCAAATGACATTTTCGTAAAAATTGTGATCACTCACAATAAACGATATTCAAGCAGATAGTGTGACACGTTCTAATGACATTTTGTCAAGACCATTTCACTCAATTTCTGTCAACCATCGGTGCAAATGCAAATGAAATATAACAGTTCATACAGACTGACTTAAAAAGGACTCACATGTACATGTAATTTTCGAGCAATGAATATTTTTTTGTTTCTAAAATAACAGATCTTTATATATAAGCTACACACAAAAAGTTAAGGATCACTTTCACAAACATTCATAACTGTCAAAATAAGAAAGTCAATGCGTTGAAGTTTGGCCAACATTTAATTCCATTCTTTAGTGATAACGATACACAATTGCCTTCAATCTCGAGCAATCGTTTGGTGTGTACATTTGATTAAAGTGGGTACGTATCCAAATTTGATTTCCCAAAGTCATTGAAATCACAAGACAGGGCATACTGATGCTCCCAAAAGCTCAGTAATGCGTGTAACCACCATGGCTGTTCTGGCACTCGACGCAGCGAGTCCTCATCGAGTTGACCAGGTTGGTGAAGATCCTCTGTGGAAGCGCCTGCCACTCAGCCTGCAGCATCTGGTAGAGGTGTTGGGCATCCCTGGGAGGGGGGTGGCTCCTCACTTTGCGATCCAGCTCATCCCAGAGGTTCTCAATCGGGTTGAGATCGGGACTGCATGCTGGCCACTCCATTCTGTTGACTCCAGACTGCTGCAGGAAGTCGTTGACCACCCTTGCCTGTGGGGGCGAGCATTGTCATCCTGGTAGACAGCCCTCGGTCCCATCTGCTGCAGTGTAGGCACAGCCAGCAGTCGAAGGATCTCATCCTGGTATCGGATGCCAGTCAGGTTACCCTGTACATGATACAAGGGTGTTCTGTGGTGGAGGCTGAAGGCCCCCCAGACCATTACAGAACCTCCACCAAAGGCCACCTTTTCTTGGACAGTGGCGTCAGTAAAGCGTTGCCCTGGGCGCCTCCAGACCCTCAGTCGGCCGTCGTTGTGGTGAAGGGTGAAGCGTGATTCATCACTGAACAGGACCTGGGACCATTGCTGACGTGTCCACCTCACGTGACGTGCGCAGAAGGCGCGGAGTGCTGCCCTATGGGCTGGAGTTAAGCGTGGCCGTACTGCTGGGCGACGAGAACGGTGATTAAACCCATGTAGGCGGTTCCGTATGGTCTGCTGGCTGATGTTGATGTTAGTAGCCACCCTGAACTGCCTTTGAATTATGCTGGAAGAGGCTGTTCTTGTCTGCAGGGCTTGTCGTTCAATGAGACGATCGTCACGTGGGGTTGTCTTCTTCGGTCGACCAGATCTGCGTCTTTCATGGACAATCCCAGTGGCTGTGAAGCGTTGAATCAGTCGGACAATGACCGAGATGGACACGTGAAGTCGCCTGGCCACTTCTCGCTTGGGAACACCATCTTGGAACCATGCAACAGCTCGTCCCCTATCCAACTCGCTTAATTTTCGTCGTGGAGGCATTGTCAGATCAGGCCTACTACTGGTGGAATGTCTTCTTATATAGCCAAGCGAGCGACAGCATCTCACACATAAACAGCAGTGCTTGCACGTGCATAATGGTTTTTCCATCTGGCAAGTGCAATGTGTTCAGGCAGAACGGTCCAAAACAAGGTCATTTTTCGCAAGTTTCCGCTTTTCCGTTTGCGGCCCAGCTCAGTAGTAGAGAATCCCGTGCAATTTTCGCACTAACACAACATCGCCCACTTACAGCTGAACAAGAATTCATGACAATTTGGCTGGACTAAGAAATAAATAACAGTAGCGAACTGAGTTTATTACGCACCTGTTTTCACATACCGATCCTTAACTTTTTGTGCGTAGTATATATATATAAAAGTTACACAAACGCATCGTAAATTTTACATTGTTTCCGAAGTTCTAGAACGTAAGTGCTAAACCTGAAAACGTCGGATATGATTGCATCAAATAACATACGACATCATACACGTTAGGTGAATTTGATATGTCATATGTTACGTTAAAGCTGGCATGTGAAGAACCTTTAGAACAAGTCGGCACGAACAAGAAGAGAACCGCGATCCAAATTTCTGCTGGAACCGGTTCACTGGCATCACAGATACCATTTTCACCTCAGAACGCCATTTCAGAACGTGGCACGGACAGACCCCTTTCAACCCCCTCTCTCTTTCCATCCTCCTCCGTTTACAATCCCTCAACTGACTGTGTGCATGCCTGCGTTTCAACTGTTACACAATAGCGGCATTATGCAGCTGATTGAATGAATTATATTTCCATCACGATAACGGAATAAATAAGCCTCTCTCCTTCTCCATTTGTCCCGTGTACCCTTTCTTCTTTACCTTCTTGCGGAGTGGTCTCAGTACATGAGTCAAAATAAGCAAATTGGTTCTTTTGTTTACTGTTGACTGGAATGTTTGTTTATTCAGAGTATCATGTATATTAAGAAAAGGCATCAATTTGTTTACTAATCATTTGTTTGTTTCAAACTATTTTTCCTTGAGTGTTCTCTCGGTTTAGTGTTCTCTCCGTCGGGAAAAAGTAATGCAGGAATGTGGAAGGACCTTTTCTAGCAAACCACAAGCCAGGAAAGACTGCTTGGAGGTGATCACTTTTAGCAAACGAATTTCATTAGATAAGCTACATATTATCTCAGAGTTTAATTTTTTTTTTCTTTTTTTTTTTTCCTGTCCCAACTTCTGTGCTACCTCAGTGGCAGTGCACCCACGCCGCTCTTTCCGACACCCCGTCCACAGCCACAGCCCGGTCGGCTCCGCCGCAGCCCCGGCACCGGCAATCCACAGGGAGCAGTCAATGTTAAGTCGTCAAGAGGCAACCCACCGGAGGAGACACTGCACTGCTGCCGAGTCACTTCGGTGGTATTCAGTGGCGCCTGTTCTGATCCAACATACGCAGGACACCACCTACTAAGCCCCCTATTGACGACAATAATTGCTTAGTCGCGGAGCCAGCGTGAGTGGGCTCTCCCTCCGGTGGGCGCCACCACGTCCGTCCAACGACAGCCCCCATGGACTCGCCGATACCGGTAACCCCGACAGAACCAAACCAAGGCCACAGACGTGGAGAGGACATCGAAAAATGAGGTCACCATGAGAGCAGGCATGAAGGGCCACATAATTTGAGACTTTTTTTTTTTTTAATGCTGATCGATGAGAATGAGGATGATGAAGATGATGCTACGAATTTTCATTTCGGTCTGAGACTGCGTGACAGGGCTGTACTCTACGCTTTCTTTCATGATATATCCTGGCGTCAACCAGGCCCGAGAGATACAGACACCTGCAGTGTTGGTCAGGAAATTTGAGCAACACTCTCAGAGACGCATCCATTAAGTGGATGAAACTCGACTGTGTGGTCCCAGTCTTCCCAACTGAGCCCGTAGCAAACTCAACTCTGGGTAGGAGCCGGTCGGGGCAGAAAAATCCCACATGACTCTGATGGGAATTGAACCGCGACCTCCCAGCCGGGAGTCGGCGACGCTAACCACTTCGCCACGGCGACTGGTCAGAGTTTAATTCTAACATGCCGTAAGATCTCTGGAAGAATCAACGTATCTCAAGAGTAGGTTGGAAAAAAAAGTATAGATATATGTACACACACACACACACACACACACACACACACACACACACACCACAATATATATATATAAACGTTCAAAGATTAAACAAAAAAGACACACAACAAGTGTACTGATTTCGCACCAATATTTTGGCTTTTCGGCCTTCCTCAGGGTAAAAAGCAAGCAGTCCGCAAACAGCCGTATTTCGCCCAGTAATCATCACATCAATGCATCCTCCAACACGCTCCTTATAATACAGTTTGTCCTTTGTCAGTCTTTGTTAATTTCAATGATGCTGTGCATACTACTGCAATGGTTACACATTTGGCCGGGTGGTATGTTCTTCAAACCAAGTCCACATTCTTTTAAGTGAATAAACTAGGCTCTTTTGAAAACACACGTCACCATCTTTAACCCGTGGATCCTCCGGGCTCCTGCACGAGTTCTGCATATTTGTCTCAGTTCCTTGCCTCTTCAAACGCCCGTTCCGATTTACTGAATTCGAGGAATTTCAACATTCACCTCAAGAGCTGCATCCTCAAACTCCACAACCAAAAGTGAAAGCGGATATACTCTGCAATCAATGTGTTCTGTGGCTTCTGGTCAAGACGCCTTCCTACACACACACACACACACACACACACACACACCTGTACACTGTGTGTGTGTGTGTGTGTGTGTGTGTGTGTGTGTGTGTGTGTGTGTGTGTGTGTGTGTGTGACCTCATCTTTTACATTTTGTCTAGCAGTTTCCTTTTCATCTTTTCAAATCGATCAGTTTGTCATTGTTCATGGTCCTCGTGGATTTTTTTGAAGGATACGTTCTCTCGTCTTTGCACTATCATTTTCATGACTTCCCTGTTTCGCGTGGTCTGTATTTTATCTGAATATATTCAGATGAGGACCAGGGAAACGTTCTCACCTCCAACCTCGCCATCCTCCCCCCCCCCCCCCCCCCCCCCCCCCCCCTCCCCTCGTCTCGTCCTCTGCTTTCATAGCGTGTGTTGCCTGCTTGTGACGTTTCCACAGCTGCAGCGTCATCTAAAGCGCTTCCTTCATCCCTTCGCATGCCACCGTAAAGCATCTTGGAATCATCCGGTGTCGCTCACGACTGGGAGCCACCACGTCTGGCAGAAGGGTCATTACCATTTCCGAGGGCACCACCCGGAGGTTCCGAGGTGGCTGTATCATCGATTCCGACATCGTCATCGTTACCGTGTGGTTCTCCTGTCACTTGCTCCAAATTATGAGACAGCGAAAACGCTACACTGTCAAACCCTACTAAGCTTTCCGCGCCTGGAGAATCGGCGATGTTGATGCTGAACTCGCCGGGGTGGGGAGAAGACTCGCTACCGACAGAAGGAGGGTGGTCCACGTTACCCTCAGCGCTGACACGGCGGACAGGCGTTGCGGAGCTTCGCGCAGATGCTCTCCGGACTGGCTGGGATGCTCCGGATGTTCGTGATGTTCGTGATGTTCGGGATGACCGGGATGCCTGACGTCGGTCTATCAGAAAACACGGGCAGAAAAATACTGCAATGATCAGTTATGAAAAGGAAAAGTGCAGGGTTGCGCAGGATAAAGGCGAAGATGATGGGAAGAAGAAAGAAGAAAAGGATGAAATGGTAGGAGAGGAGGACAGGACAAAACAAAATAAAGATAGTGGGGTACACGGGGGCGGGGGGGGGGGGGAGGAGAAGAAGAAATAATAAGAACAACAGCAAGAAGGAGGAAGAGGAGGAGGAAGAGGAGAAGAAGGAGGAAGAGGAAAAGGAAGAAGAAGAGAGAAGAAGAAGAAGAAGAAGAAGAAGAAGAAGGAAAAAAAAGAAGAAGAAGGAGAAGAAGAGGAAGAAAAAGAAGAACATGAACCAAACGCTGAAAAACAAGGAGTAGAAGGTATGGGAAGAAGGTGCAGGGAAAGGTTTTACAAAGGTTGCCTTTTTTCTAATTCATGAAAATATACTAACTAACTCTTTCTTATACTTAAATGCACAGAATTGTTCATATCATTCCGTTTATTTCCTCCGTGCAGAAGAGAAATAAGCATGAAACGAGGTGCACTTCGGATTAAAGCAAAACGACTGCCATAATTACCTCTGTTTAGAGGCGCAAAATAATTACAACCAACCAGTTAGTTAATTGATTACAACCTAGCAGTCGATCAATAGGTATACGGCGGTTCGCATTTAGATGTTTTCTAAAGTCTACACAGGGGATGCTCATTCTACACAAGATGGCTTTTTGAGCTGTAGAATTGATATCTCAGTCAATCCGCGTTTGTCGGGTAGTTTGTTGGTCAATTAGTTTGATAGTCAGTAAGATACCACCAGACAGAGGACCCCAAGTGAAATGGTCAAAGCGTTTACCTGGGAAGCCGACAGACGCGAGTTCGAACCACACGTGGTGTCGGATTTCCTCGGCTTGTAAACCCCTCTCTATCCACCCAGCATGCAAAAGGTACCTGATCCAGTTCAGGGGAGATTAGATGCAGAAGAAGGAGGGGGACGGGCGGGCTCCACCTTCCATGACGCCTGTGCCTCAAACCCGGTACGCCTCTGACAAGTCACTAACCCTAAGGTCCATGGGCGAATGGAACCCCTGACCCTGTTGGAACAAAACCTAGCTACAAGATAGACTGAGGCTCAAGTACGATCCCATTAAATCCGTAACGGCAGACCTGGAAGAAACGATCCGTCCAGGATCGTTCTGCAGGACTATTTCGGAATAGTATTACTCAAAAAATTGTTCGACCGATTTTGACTAAATTATATGGGAAGATGCGATGTGGCTCAAGAGCAAACCCACTGAATGAATACAGGTCCGGTATGGATTTGCATTAAAGGGGTGGAATCAGTATTCGTTTTGCAACACACACACACACACACACACACACACGCCCGCGCGCGCGCGCGCATCTGCGCCTGTCTTTTACATGGACAGACGGAGTGACACACACACACACACACACACACACACACACACACACACACCACCACCACATGCACGCAAGTACATCGCTACTGCTGCCAGTGCTGTTGATGCCGCCACCTCTATTACTACTACTACAACTACTACTATTACTACTGTCACTACTACTACTATTATTACTGTCACTACTACTACTACTACTTCTACTACTATTACTACTACTACTATAACTACTACTACTACACTACCACCACCAAATCCGCCGCTGCTGCTATAGCTACTGTCGTCGCCGCCACTGCTGCTACTTCTACACTACTGTTGCTAACTTCTGCTTCTGCTGCTGTTACCGAAGCTCTGGCTATCAATGCTGCTGCTGCCACTACCACTCCTCCTCGTCCTCCTCCTCCTCCTCCTCCTACTACTACTACTAATGCGTCTGATACTACTACTACTGGTATTACTGCAACTTCTGTTACTTCATTACTGATGACATGCTGGGAGGGGGGGGGGGGGGGGGGGGGGGAACCAGCGTACTTGTGTATGGCCTCTCCTGTTGCCCGCTCAGTGGTCTGTCCTGTTGCGACGGTTGGGTGCCTTGCTCCTGCTGCTGCTGCTGCTGCTGCTGCTCATTCTCTCCCTGTGATCCGCCCGCCTCTTCGCCAGCAACACCCGCACTCAGAGAGCTGGCCAAGAAATTCAGTCCGAAGGATCGGAGCAGTGCTGGGCGTATCACGTGCAAAATCTGCGCACACGAGAAAAGGTGACGTGCATGTCAAAGAGTCCTCTGGTTTTGCTGCCCCTTTTCTTCTCTAATCTTTTTTTTTACTGGTGTTACCCTCACGACCTCTCCGCCCTTCCTCCCCCCCCCCATTCCTCCTCTACCGCATACACAGTCATACACCTGATGGTCTCAGAGGGAGGGGGTGGGGGAATTGCCACGTCATCTAGGTAACCAGGTTGGAAAAGAGATGAAAACAGGTTCTCAAAATTTTCCATACATGAAAACTAATTTTCTACTTTTTCCTACACCCTAAAGTACCAGCAGAGAGGGGGGGGGGGGGGGGGGGGGGGGGGGGGGAAGCGCTGAAGAGAGAGACAGAGTTTTCCATCTTTCCAATGTTTGTAAAAGTGGGTGGAAGAAGAGGAAGGGGCGATGAGGGAAGCGTTTCTGTCGTGCAGCCAACGTACAGAACCTCACAGCGCAAAGCAAGTCATCGCGAGAGGAAACAAATAGTCCTGACGACGACGAAATCGGGTTTTGATTGATCCAAACGGGCATCTCTCTCTCTCTCTCTCTCTCTCTCTCTCTCTCTCTCTCTCTGTGTGTGTGTGTGTGTGTGTGTGTGTGTGTGTGTGTGTGTGTGTTGTATCTTGATTGGTTTTGCACAGTGCAAGTCATGCTGTTGTATAAGAGCTGGGAGAAACTGGGCCCTCAAAAGGATAACGTTGAAAGCATCTTGCGAATTATTGGCGACTCAAAGGCCATATTCAAATTCAGAAAGATCGGATTTTTGAAGTGAGCCTGAAAACTAGTACCCTCAGAAAGAAGTTCTCCATAGAACAGCACAGAATTTCCTTGGGTTTGAAATGCGATTTTTGAAATTTGTCATAGGTCGAATTTCCGGCTAAGCACGAGAAGAGGCACCTCTGATTTTGCTTTCAACTCAGCTCCCACAGTTTGCAAAGGATAAACCTTTATGCCCTGCTGCCTGGTCACTTTAGTGGTGTCTGTCCTGATTCACTTCTGTTGGACACCGCAGTTGTAACACGCCAGAAATCTCTCCCTACACAGGAAGAGAAATCACTCATTCCCCTCTCAACATGATTTCTCTCCGTTATGTTTTCTTCCCGTCGATGACCAAAGTCAACTTAATTAGAAAACAGCGAACCCGTTCTATAAATGCTAAATGAAATTGTCAGTCCTTTCATTGTTAGAACGAAAGTATTATTATATGTTGGAACCAACCCTCATGGGGATGGGGTTGGAATGTATGACGTCATAGGAAGTGACATCAGCGGAAATGTCCTCATACGGGAAGTGACATCACTCGGAAATGACGTGTTACGGGAAGTAGCATCATCCGGAAATGAATCATCCCGGAAGTGTCAAAGGGAGTGACATCACAGAAACTAACGTCACAGGAAGTGATATCACTCGGAAATGGTGTCATCTTACAGAAAAAGACTTCATCTCGGAAGCGTCATCTCCTGGGAAGTACAATCTTTTCCAGCGTGTCGTGATCTTAAAGCGGAAATCGCTCGTGAAACGGCCTTGACCTTTTTCTTTTTACTACGCAGTTTGTTTGAGCATCGTTTTGTAAGGGGTAGTCACCCCCGAGTCACCCAATCAGTCGAGCGTGAGGGGAAAAAGGGTGGGTTACAAAGTTAGTCAAGGGTGTAAGTAAAACCAACTCGAGCGTGGCTTGGATGGGAAGGGTTACTGAGTAGGTAACCCAGGGATAGTTCATTCGGTAATGGGGAAAGGGTCTTGTTTGTTTGTTTTTTTTCTATCCCCATCCCCCTCAAGATGGATGTTCACTAGACACACCCTTTTACTTGCGTCATAGCGGGTCCTACTGGCACAGGGAAAACTCATTTTGTAAAACGTGTTTTAAAAAATGTATCAGAAATGATGGTACCGATACCCGAAGAAATAATATGGTGTTTTGGAGAATGGCAACCTTCGTATAACGATCTGACAGGGGTGACCTTTACGGAAGGGTTACGGGGTATAGACGCGTGGAAAGGAGACCGTAGACGTTTGGTGATCATTGACGATTTCATGAGCGAAACGGACGATCGTGTTACGGAGTTGTTTACGAAAGGTAGTCATCATCGTAATGTGAGCGTAGTGTATGTTATCCAAATTTATTTTCGAAACAAAAGGAACAAAGAACGAAGTTTTGAACGCCACTATTGGTCGTATTTAAAAATCCTAGAGACGCGTCGCAGATAATGCATCTCGCGAGACAAATGTTTCGGGGAATATTAAAGCCTTTTCGGTGTATCTTTTACAGGATACCCATTTTGACCCCAACCTTAAAATGTGTATCAGAGCAGAATGGGGTCATAAACATATTTTGCATCGTATATGTCAAATTCAAGAGGTGTTGCGAATCTCTTCAACAATCATTTTCAATTTTGTGTAAAGAAGGTTTACAAAGACACGGGTGGAAACTACATTTTTGCTGTCGTATCCATTTTGGATAAGATGATGTTGATCATTGATTTTGCGTTCCAGCTTCCCAGTCTAGCAAGGAAGTTTTCCTGTCGACAGGGCCCTCTGACTCCTCAGGGAACTCTGCAACTACTTCATCGTCTTAGCCTTGTGCTGGAATATATACACGTGGGTGATGGCGATGTTCTGTGGGTGTGTGCGGAAATACGTATCGCAATGGTTCCCCTGGATGTTTGTGTGCAGCTTTTAACAGATTCTTCTCTCTCTCTCCTCTCTCTCTCTCTCTCTCTCTCTCTCTCTCTCTCTCTCAGTTCACATGAAATATTTCCATGTATTTTCTGACTATGCTCACATTGATAGGGCATGAGTCTACTTTAGCGAATTTAGCTATGAGTTTTTATCAGGCACTCAACGGGTTGCAAACTGTGACTTCGTCCGATATTTCCCATAGCTTATATTATGTAGAATGCTGTTAACTGGTTGATTTATTTGAATGTTCATTTCAAAAAGTTCTTTTGAAGTTGTGTGTGCATTCCTCTTCAGTAAGGGGCTTAGGTCTCTCTCTCTCTCTCTCTCTCTCTCTCTCTCTGTCTCTCTCTCTCTCTGTCTCTCTCTCAACAATGAAACCTGATCTCTGAATGAATGACTATTAAAAAAAAAAATCATAAAAACAGTTAGCAATGACATCGACCAGTAAGTAAGTAATATGAATAGACGGACACGCAACACAACAAATGAAATGTTGAACACCAAACGGTCACTGAAAACTTCCGCTTCACCAGCAAAACGACGATGAGCACTGACAGCACGGACATCAGGACCCAGCCCGTGATGGTCAACGCCTCTTGAAAACCGGCCAGGGTGTCTGATTGGTTACCGTCCTCATAGCTCACATCTGCACGCGTTCAGCACTTTCAGTTTCAGTTTCATTAAGGAGGTGTCACTGCGTGGGGACTAATCCATATACGCCACACCACATCCGCTAACTTTGGAGACCATATTGCACATGTTTTATAGCTTATGGATAAACGAATTGATGACTTAAGATGAGAGAATTTAAGAAGAGGGTCTCGTGGCCACGATTTAGCAGATGTCTGACATACGCATGAGCCCAACGCGTTGGTCAGACCTTTAAATATTGATGGGCTGTGCCATCATTATAATAGTATATGTATGTGGTGAGTGTAAACGTACATGTGATTATATGTGTGCATGGGTGTGACAGCCTCTAACAATAAAAGTATTTGAGCAAAAAAGGGACTGATTTCAGTTTTCTCAGGAGCAGCAGAATAAAAACAGAAACAAAAAGCAAACAAACAACACACACACACGCACACACACACACACGCGCGCGCGCGCGCGCCGCGCCACACACACACACACACACACACACACACACACACACACACACACACACACACAACGCAAACCAACCAAACAAAAACAAACAAACACACAAGGATAAATGAATATGCGCACCAATATCAAAATCCATGATCATCCACTCTCTTTAACAACAACAGTCGAATCTTTGTCACTCGCTCTAAATATGAAACTGGTCTTAACAAGAAATTAAAAACAAGAACAACATCAACAATAACAACAGCAACAAAACAACATCAAACAAACAAACAAACAAACGAGCATATATTCCAAGAATGTCTCTGTTTCCCAAAATTAAAGGATGCAGTTAGTACATTTGTTAAATTCACAAAAAGGAACCTTATCTTATCATGAATATATCCCTATTTACTAGTCATCGGATGACAATATAATTATGTGCAATAAGCAAGGTAAGGTAAGGTAATGTTGCTTATAGCCCAGCCGACCGCAAAGGGCCATATCAGGGCTGGAACCACGTTAAAATCAACTCACAAGTCATCAAAAAAAAAAAAAAAAACTTTCACACATCGCTTTAAAATACATCTTCTAAAAACGCACCAGAAACTTCGTTAAAAATCTTTTTGCCGTAAAATCTTAAATCTGATGAAAAATGTTAATCTCTTTCAGAAACCCAAAGATCACGTCAGGTGGGACATCTCTGAACAGGATTTTCATGGACTCGGCTGTAAAGTGTTTATGTCTCACATCGTGCAAGTCCCAACAATCTAAAAGAATATGTTTCACTGTGAGAGGAACATGACATGGAATACACCACGGAGCTTCTTTACCTTTTAAAAGATATGAATGGGTATAAAACGAGTGGCCTGTGTGCAAGCGGCACAGGACTGTTTCCTCTTTACGACCGCCTCTGGATGTGCAGTAAGCAAAGAAAGCGTACTTTGTATCGTATTAGCCTACGTCTGCGGGCTTACAACCACAGAAGCATACGTGAATTGAGTGTACTCAGTTAAATTCAAAGTGTAGCAACAATTAAACAAAACACGTTAAACAATCACTTTCTTGTATGGAATCAACAACTTTTCTTTAGAACTCAGATTGTAGA
>CM065732.1:16458332-16480832 GCA_033310375.1 Conus canariensis
CCCCCCCAATTATTCCTTATCACCCATTTATCTCCCATCCCCTTTCCTCCCTTATTAACATTACCCACACACCTTTCACATCTACCCACGCATAACTACTACCACCTCTTTCATCACCCAGCGAAATCATTTATTTTATTCACAACTTTTTTTTTCTTTTTTTTACAGTTTCTTTCATTCTGTTCATGTACTTATTCATCCCTTCTATATATTTTTTTTTCTCCCCAATTTCCCCCCAATTTCTCTCCCCCCCTCCCCCCTCCTCACCATTATTATCAATCCACCATTACCACAACCGTCACAAAGATATCACACCACCCCACTAAACTAGACACACAACCCTATTGTATCACACACCACCCCCTCCCCCCTCCCCCCACGCAACCCCCCCTCCTTTTCCTCTCCCATAATCCCCCTTGTCATTTCCGCCCGGCGGCTATTCTCCCCGCCACATGGACAACAACAGAGTCATTTTTCGTTCTTTGTTTGTACTGTCCTAAATGTTAAACGTGATTTATTTTTTTGCCTGAAGAAGACCCAAGAGGTTGAAATGCATCGTGTCTTGTCATGTGCTTTGTTTGTCAATGTCATTGGCGGTAACTAACCCCCTCTCTTTCTAAATTTTGCTTCGTTCTCCACCGTCAGTCACTCCATTTTGAAACATTATTTTGCCATTACTTCTTATATATTGGTGGGTTTTGATAAAATTTGGTATATAGAAAGGTTATCACACTCAATCTATGAAAGTAGCTGTATTTGACGGATTTTAAAATAGCTTTAGATCTAATAACTGACTGGTAGCTCATGGGTATTTTCATAGTAAACATGCTCTTGACATGTACACGCGTATTCAAGATAAACTGGGAGTACGTTTATATGCTTTGCATCTTGTTTTTCTTTCCTTTTTTAAAAAAAAACCAAGTTATCCGAGCAGTCTCATGAGATCATAGGTTGACGAGCCAGCAAATCTCCTTACTCCAGCCCCTATGGCAAGGACTTGGGCCTGGATGCCAAATTCCGTCAAGCTCCTGGCTAGACTGGCATATTTCTCAGTCTTGTAGATGTGAGCTTGCTCCATTCTGTATTCGTTTGGCACAGTGGCTTCAATCAGAACCGACTGATTTGATGACCCTAAGTGGAGTTCAAAGTAGGGTCCCATAACCGCTCTTTCTCATGATCTCTGGATAGTGTTTCCATACTGGAAAGCCTGTTGTGCACTCCCAGTCATCCACTCCGTCCCGGTAAACCCAGATCTCATGCTCTTGAGGTCACAACTGTTCCAGATTTGTGGCCTAATGCCGTATAGAATGTCGTTACTGGAGCTTAGGGTGTTGTAGTTTTTCCACTGTTAAAGCGTACCATGTGTGTTTCTTCCTATGCCTGGTTGTGCCTCCATTTGTACCTTTCCTGGCGAGACTGGGAAACGTCAACAGTAAATAATAAATAAGGGAGGGAACTTTTGCTCCCACGGTTTGACAAAAAAAAAAAAAAAAAATCAGGGAAAAATAACTCCAGGCTAATGCTATATATAACCTCTGACGAGGAAGTGACGTTTTCACCCCGCGTCTGTTGGTTTGCTCGTCTGTCCGTGAACAAGAGCAGCCAAGAAAAGCTACTCCGACATCAACGAAACGTTCTGCTTAGATAGACTATGTCCCAAGGAACAAACCTTTCAAATTATGGGATGCCGATCCCCCTCAAAATGCAGATCTAGGATCTGCAGTTCGGCAAGATCTATTCCAGTTAAAACTCCTGGACCGATCTTAACCAAACTCAGTGCAAAGATAGAAAGTAGCCCAATGGCGAAGCTGTTCATTTTGGGTGTGGATCCGTGACGTCGATCTGAATCAAAGGGCAGCGATGAAGGACTGCGTTCTGTTGCCTTCTAGTGATTGACTGTATTCGTCTTTAACTCTCCCTCCCCCCCCCCCCCCCCCCCCCCCTTTCCCCCTCAGTTAAGATTTTACGCTATTATCAGCCATCTTCCATGTTCAGTAGTACCGATGGGAAATCACGGATTTTTTTTCTCCACACAACACAGTAGGTTGGAAAAAATGATGACAACTTTCAGAGAATACTTCAAACACTTATCAATGCGGTGACGACGGTGTTATTGGCACGATTATTGCATGGATTTCTCCTTCCTTTCTTTTTCCCGTCGTTGTTTCCCAGATGGGTCAAGAAACACATCTGCAGAACCAAGAACAAAGACGGACGGGCAATATGCAGGTAGAAGGATTCCAGCATCAGGTAGACGCGATGCTATGTCGACTCAA
This sequence comes from Conus canariensis, assembly GCA_033310375.1. Taxonomy (NCBI): domain Eukaryota; kingdom Metazoa; phylum Mollusca; class Gastropoda; order Neogastropoda; family Conidae; genus Conus; species Conus canariensis. The sequence continues at coordinate 16,460,609 of CM065732.1, forward strand.
CATTCATCCAATGTCTTCTACAGCTTGAAAAAAAAAATAGAAAGATATAAAACAAAAAAAAAGAAAAACAAGATGCAAAGCATATAAACGTACTCCCAGTAAGTAGTAGTACAACAAAAAGGAAAAAAAAAAAATAGGCAGTCACTATAGCACTTTCTCCCCTTTTGGTGGTAGAAATTTTGTATGTAAGAGAGAAGGAAAAAAAAAGCTCTCCCCGGCGGGGAAGATAACTCGGGTCTCCCGCGCGACAGGCGGGGACACTATCCACTATGCTACCGAGGCGCTTACAAACGTTGGTTACACTTAAGCTTATAAACCGTTGTTGCCTAAACTGTACATCACAAAATTATCATTTATAGCCGTTAGTAACGGCTATTCTGGTAAAATAAAATATCGGGCATCATCCGTGACCCATAGTGAACATATCTACAAATTTTCAGAAAGATCGGTCCATCAGTTTTGTCTGGAGCGAGTGGAACACATTTTGACTACGGACAGACAGACACACAGACAGCATTTCTTCGTTCCCATTGTAAAGTACTCCCTGTTCTATAAGAACTGGGAGTACAAAAACACATTGAGGCAAATCATTCCAACAGGAAGTATATGAAAATGGTAAGACCAGGAGCTGCTGGGTCCAGGCTGCCTGCCCTCAGGTCGCGCTTGACCAGGTGCTGCTGGGTCCAGGCTGCCTGCCCTCAGGTCGCGCTTGACCAGGTGCTGCTGGGTCCAGGCTGCCTGCCCTCAGGTCGCGCTTGACCAGGTGCTGCTGGATCCAGGCTGCCTGCCCTCAGGTCGCGCTTGACCAGGCGCTGCTGGGTCCAGGCTGCCTGCCCTCAGGTCGCGCTTGCAAACGCTGCAAGGATGAGCAGGCAGCCTCGACCCAGCAGACCTGGAGACAGCAGCTTCAGACCGGGTCAGCTGGCGGTCCACCATCAAGGCAGGCATCAAACAAGCAGAGCAGAGGAGAGAGGCTCAGTGGGAAGAACAGAGGCGCTGCAGACGGCAAAGAATTGCGTCGGCACCAACTGACACTCATAACTTCCACCTGCGTCAACTGCAACAGAGTCTGCCGCTCAAGGATCGGGCTCTTCAGCCACAGCAGGCGCTGCGACTCAACTGACTGATCCACAGCGCAAGACCATTGTCTCTCGAGACAGACGGATGACGATGAGGTTCTGCATGGTCATTTAGCTTGATAAAAGACTGTACATTCAGTTATCAAAGATGACGCACATTTCTCAGTCAGTGAACCGTACGTAAAGTTATCAAAGATGACGCACAGTTCTCAGTCAGTGAACTGTACATTCAGTTATCAAAGATGACGCACAGTTCTCAGTAGGTGAATATGTAGATAAACGCAAACAACAGAAAAGCACAACTTAAAGAACCTGATTAAGACCTCTAGCCCACTGCGCATGACGGAAGACAGACTGCCTTGCAAGCACATCACTGTCATGACAGATAGCCCTCGCCACTCAGAGCTTGAAGATGATTAAGTGGGCTCCAACCTGAAACTGACTGTCTGACCGCCTCATATGGGACGACCAGGACAACGTTGTTGAGCCTTGACTAAAAAAAAATCTGTCTTTTGACATTGTTGCCACAATATCCTGGCTGATGCTAAGAAACAGTTGGTCAAAGAGAACGAGATGGTACTTACCCCTTTAACCGTGGTGATCAGAAACAGTTGTTCAAAGAGAACGAGATGTTACTTACCTCTTTAACCGTGGTGATCACATGACACTTTATTCGCAGAATCACTGATTTGGTGTCCAAACGGGAAAAGTCCACCCTCTGTGGATTGGTGTCACAGGCCATTTGATCAGGAAGCACTGCTTCAAAGACACCAAACCAGACGTTCAAACTATGTGAAAAGAGGACAAAGAAGAAAGCGATGAGGACGACCTCGGTCGCCATGTCGAGGAAGAGAAAGATTTATGAGGAAGAGTAGTGAATATCACACATAATACACAGTAAAACAAGTAAAGCATTCATGAAAGTCAACATGAACAACAGTTCTCACAAAAACCAGGTTTTAAACACAGCAAACAAACAAGCAAATAAACGAAACAGATAAACAAACAGACAAACAAACAGAAAATCAAGAAGAAGAATACAAACAGAAGAGAACCAACAAGAGAAGTAACAACAGTCAAAGATGTTGATGTTGATGATAATGATATTCATGAATAAAGAAAAAGAGGAAGGAGGAGGAGGAGGAGGAGGAGGAGGAGGAGGAGGAGGAAGAGGAGGAGGAGGAGAAGAGAAACATCAACAACAAGAGCCTTGAAAAACATGAAATAATAAGGAGAATCACAAGAAGAATCAGAAGATGATTCGTGACAAATTAAAAAAACAACAACAGAAAACTAGGAAAACAATAGAAAAAAAAGCATATCACTGACAATTGACCTATTTTGACATATGTGCGATGTAGAAGAAGAGAGGGGTACTGAAGAGGAGTGAAAAATTGAGGGGACTGTTCTGTAAACTTCCTTTCAATTTTCCTTGAAGGTGAAAAATGCACGTGTATTGCGAATAAGATCAAATGATCTACTTCCACCCACAGCAAAAACTTTCTTTTTAATCTTGTATTTGCCTTGTTGATGTGATCGGCGTTTTATCTGTAGACATTTCAGTCCATAGTTGTTCCTAAACACCGTCACTAACTCACTGTCAGATACCGCGTGGTGTTATTTTGTTGATGATGCATGCACGTGTGAACTCCCATCTTTTATAGACGTCATTAGTATTTAGTTTGATCAAGACCACAACAGCAAATTAGTGTATCAATATGACTTTGTTTCACTGGCTGTTTGTATGCACTTTCATTAGCTTGATTCATAATTAGGATAAACACATGTTTCACATTGCAATATTAGGCGAACAACGTTTATGATTGACCAATATTTATTCTACATTTAGTAAGACATTTATTTACATCTGTACCACTGCTCGGCAGAAATAACATCAAATGATCTCAAACCTGGTGATAACATGTTACAACATATTTGTTGCAAAAACTGCGTGGAGTAAGCCTTTTCCAAACATTTACAGCTTTGATTGTAACAATGTTTTTGATGTCCATTTTGTTACATTCAAATTAGGGTTGAAAACAAGAATCACGGCTTCATCATTCGGTGACATCTTCATGCACGACATGGCATTGGAGATTTCATCATAACTTACAGCCCTTATCATTCTACTAAGTTTTGTTAAGTTTTGTCACACATGTTGTTGGACACGGACGTACGTGCTGGCATCTTCTGGACAAGGATGCTTACTCCATACTGACTCCGCGAGCAAGCTATTACTGTCGTCAGTAGGTGTGTGTGTGTGGGGGGGGGGGGGGGGGGGGGGGGGAGGGGTTAGCAGGTGGTGGTCTACATGTAATGGATCAGAGCAGGCAACAATGAACACAATCAAACAATGAACACAATCAAACAATGAACACAACCAAACAATGAACACAATCAAAGTGGTTTGGCAGCAGTGCTGTGTCTCCTCCTCATGACGACTTGATGTTAATTGCTGGTGTCTGAGCTGTGGCTGTGGACAAGCCTGGCTGTGGCCGTGGACAGGGAACTGGAATATTACGGTGTGGTGGTGATGCCATTGAAATGGCAAGAAGATATGAGAGAGAGAGAATGTGACAGATCATTTCTCGTCTGGTCACAAATTTACATGCGACCGTGCTTACCAGAAGGTAGTTGTCCGGAAGCCGGTTGAAAAATTCAGCTGACTGCTGCTCACCTGTGCACTGTTAAAAGCCGGGTGAGTTGAACCGGTTAGGCAGTCTCTGCAGTGATTCCGGCAACGCAACAACACAGAGGGCCGAAGAGGGACTCAGCTATTTTTGGTGGCAGTCAGTTAATCAGTTTCCCCCAGGTAGAAGCGTTCCCTGGACTGAGGGGGACTGGCTGCCATTCACTGAGGGTCGGGGCCGTAGCCACGTACTGCCCCTTATTCTCTGCCTTGTGTCGGCGTGGAGAGGTCGGCCTGAGGCCGATAACCACCCTACCTGCCACTGCGCCCGGGATCGACTACCTGCTGAGCCAGTTGGGCTGGAGACGCCGCTGCTGCCAAGCCAGAGCGCCGCTCCCGAGCTTGAACCAGCGACCTGTTGGCGAGGCCGTCGCTGCGTTGTGTGTGTGTGAGCCACAGCTCCTGTGTGAGACTGTCACCTCGTCGCCGGCAGAGACGCCGCAAGTGTGTTAAAGATTTTTGAGCCACAGCTCTGAGGTTTTTTTTAAGTCCTGTGTTGGACTTGACTTGATGCAGTAGTCGTCGTCTTCGTCATCTGCGTCATCCTCGTCGTCTTCGTTCCCGTTGTCGTCTCGTCGCTTCCATCGTCTCGCCGTCTTCGTCGTCGTCGTCTTCGTCGACGTTGGAACCGGCAGCCCTAATAGCCATATATATATATATATATATATATATTGATATATTTTGTATGTACGTCTAATGGTTGGCGTGCCGACCTATTAATGATTTTGCATTCAATATATGTGTTTGTCTGATGGCTCGGGCAGCATAAACAAAAAAAAAAGGAAGAGTTGTTCTGTTGCCTGGCTGTCAATGTTCGGGTGAGTGGGTGTGTGTATGAGAATTAGAAAAGTCGTGCATGCACCCATAATTTCTGTGCGAGTCAGACAGTCAGACACCACCAATACCATCCATAACATCTGGTGACCCCGTAGAACTTTTCACGTTTACCTTCAAAATTCTGCTAGGGTTAGGATTTCTTTTGTGACCCCTTATAGTGTCCCCAGTTATTAAGTCAGGACACGTCTACAGACTTTCCGTTTGAGTGAATTGATTGTTTTGTATTGTTGGATGACTATTTCAGGTTAATTTGTTTTCCCGTCTCCAGCGTAACGGGGCATCTCCTTTGTATAGTTTCTGGAGATACGAGGGCCTAGTTCTTTGTCTTCTGTGGGCTTTAGTTTAATTCTCTTTTGTTACCCTTCTGATTGTTTCTATTTCTTCCTTTTCACTTGGGGATTGTGTTGCTTCTATAGCATTCTGAGGATTCTTTCTCTTGAATGAATGTGTGTATGGTTGGCTGCCTGGGCCATTAAAAAAAAACCCCCAAAAAACCCCTTCCCCCAAAGAAAAAAAAGCCCCAACAAGATTGTATTGATTTATATATGCATATGTGATTGATCACTGATTGAGTTATGCATATGTTTGATTGTTGATTGATTTATGCATATGTTTATTCATTGGTGATTGAGTTATGTTTATTCATTGTTGATTGATTTCTGCATTTGTTTACTTATTATTGCTGTTATTGATTGATGCATTTGGTTATTACCTATCATTGATTGTTAAGTGCGTTTCCCAAACCCGTAAACTTCTGTTATTACTATCGTTTCGTTCCCTTTCAAAATTAGTCGTAGTTTTTTTTTAAGTGTGACAGATATAAATGTTTGTGTAAAAAATAATAATAATAACCTTCTTTGAACTATATTTCAGTGGACATAGTGTTTAAGCTTTCTTTTGATTGTATTTGGTCCACTGATTTTGTTTTTCAATATGGCCTCTGAGGACGAAAATAAAGTTTTCACTAAGTACTTACAACGTGGTAAGGCATTTGGTCTTGAAGGACAGCTTTTACTAGACTATGTTGATAAATGTATTACGCAAGATTTAGAAAGAGAAAATAGAATGAACGTAAAGCAAATGCAGGAAGAAACTAAAAGATTAGAACAAAAAGAGATAAAAGAAACTAAAAGAGTACAAGAGGAAACTAAAAGATTAGAACAAATAGAAGAAACCAAAAGAGCACACGAGACAGAAGAAACTAAAAGAATACAGTTAGAACTTTCTCGTCAAGGAGTAGTTTCGGGTGAGGACAGTCATAGTCAAAGTGCTAGCATACCCAGGTCTAACGCCCCTCGTCCTACCTTTCCCAAATTGCCTCCCTTTAAAGAAAGAACCGATGACATTGACAGTTATCTGTTCAGGTTCGAAACCCATGCTCGCTCTCTAGGCTGGTCAGAAAGTCTATGGGTCACTTATCTCGCTGCATTAATTGAAGGTTCAGCTCTCACGCTTTATCACAGTTTGGCAGAAAATAATGTGGTTTCTTATGAGCTGTTGAAAGAAAGTTTGTTAAAGAAATTTCAGTGCACTCCAGATGGTTTTCGTAAGCGTTTTCGTGAGTCAAAGCCTAGTACAGATGAGCCCTTTGAAACTTTTTCAGTAGAACTTCGACGCCTTCTTGATCGTTGGATTTCGTTGTCCAAGATTGAGAAATCTTTTCAGGGTCTTGTTGATCTTATTCTGAGAGAGCAGTTTTTAGAATGTGTTTCTAAGAATTTGGCTACTTTTCTGTGTGAAAAAGATGAAAAAACCTTTGAAGCTATGATCAAGTCTGCTGAATCATACAGACGTGCCCATCCCACTAAGCACCTTTCCAGAAAGGCTGGAGTAAATATTTTTGCCTCTGTTTCCCATAATGCTTCTGGACAGTCATATGGACCCCCCTCCCGTGGTCAGTCAGATAGAGGTCGCAGGTATTTTGCCCCTCATCCTGTTCAGAATCCCAGCACCCCAGCTAATCGAGGCGGTGGTAACCGTTACCGTGGTCGTGGCACTCGCCCCTATTCAGTCAATAGTGGTTCATCAGGAACTACCTTTTCCCAGTCTCCTAGCGTTGTCTGTTTTCTGTATAAAAAGACAGGGCATGTGGCTTCCAAATGTTCTTGGAAGTCAGGTAAAAACCCATGCAAGATTTGTGCTCTTAGTCTTCCGGATAAGTGCCCCTTTGTGACTGACAGTTCAACTGTTGTCGACAAGTCAGCTGACAAACACTCTACTGCTGCTTGTTCGATTATTCGCTCCCCATTCGCTTGTTTGGCTGCAGTTGAATTCACAGGGAAGTTGAACTTGGAATCTGGTTCTGTCAATGGCACTCTAAGTTCTGTATTGCGTGACACTGGTGCTACCATCTGTGGTGTTCGCAAGAGACTAATTTCCGATAGCCAGATGCTAGGTACTACAGTGAGCTGTGTTTCTTTTGGAGGACGTGTGGATGAATTCCCACTAGCTACAGTTCCTGTCAGTTGTCCCTACTTTGAGGGCGATCTAACCTGCTGTGTCCTAGACAGTCCTGTCGCAGATCTCATCAGAGGTAATGTCCCTTGTGTCTGTGAAGACAGTGCTTCCAGTGATGTGAATGATGAACCCTTCTCTTTAGCTGCCGTTACCAGGGCTAGAGCTAAACATGTGGTAGAGAAGAAACCTCTGTGTCAGATCCCTGATGATTTGAATATTTCTCGTTCTGATCTGATTCAGAAACAAAAGGAGGATGAGTCGTTGAAGACATGTTTTCAGTTAGCATGTTCTGGTGAAGTGAAGAAGTCAGGTACAGCTACCTTCTATTACTATTTGTCAGACGGTGTTCTGTGCAGGCATTTACAGAAAAATGACATTCCTTTTGATCAGGTTGTTGTTCCCTCTGACCTCCGACCTACAGTGCTATCTGTAGCACACGATCTTATCCTGTCAGGTCATTGTGGTTCTCATCGTACTCTTGCAAAAGTCCTCAACAGGTTCTTTTGGCCTGGTGTTACTGTCGATGTGGCCAAGTATGTAGCTTCATGTGACGTTTGACAGAAGACAGTACCTAAGGGAAAAGTTTGTCCAGTACCCCTTTCTACTGTTCCGTTCATTGGTACTCCATTTGACCATGAGGCCATCGACCTTGTGGGTCCGCTTTCTCCTCCTTCGGAACAAGGTCATAGGTATATTCTTACCATGATTGATATAGCCACCCATTATCCTGAGGCTGTTCCCTTGAAGGATATCTCTTCTGTCAGTGTAGCAGAGGCACTATTGGGTGGCACTATTGGGTATCTTTTCTCGTTTAGGATTCCCAAAAGAGATTCTTTCGGATAAAGGCACCCAGTTTAATTCTGACCTCATGAAACAGTTCCATGTGCTGTGTGGTACCAAGGGCATTCGCACATCTCCATACCATTCTCAGGCAAATGGTCATGTTGAGCCTTTCCATGGCACTCTGAAATCGATGCTGAAGAAAACTGTGCGTTCTTACCCAAAGGCACGGCATCGATATCTACCTGTGCTGCTATTTGCATGCAGAGAGTTGCCTTCAGACAGTACAAGTTTTTCCCCATTTCAGTTGTTGTTTGGTCGACAAGTTCGTGGCCCTATCGCTCTATAGCAGGAATCTTGGACCAGTCTGATGGTCATGATGCTGAAGCAAAACCCCTCTATGCCTACTTGTTCGAACTTAAAAATGTCATCGCTGACTCATGCAAGTTGGCTATGGATAATACTGTCGATTCCTCTGTTAAGGGAAAAAAGTATTTTGATCGTAAGGTGAGAGAACGTCGTTTCCAGGTTGACGACGAAGTCCTCGTTCTCCTCCCTACGGATTCGAACAAGTTACTGGCTATTTGGTCAGGACCATTTCCAGTTACCAAAGTCTTGCATCCTGACTACAAAGTTCTTGTCAAAGGAAAAGAAAAGGTTTTCCATGCCAATATGTTGAAGAGGTACATTTGCCGTTCTGCTGTGTCTGTGTCTCAGAGTATCCCAACAGTTACCTCACAGGGAAATTCAGTACCATGGTCAGAAATAGCACCTCTCAGTTCTGGCAAGAAAGATGTTTCTTTCAAGAGTTCTCCAGGAAGTGTTCCTTGTTCGAACCCCGCTCCCAATTTTCGTGATCCTGTGGTCGCGTACACAGTCGTTGTTGTTCAGGACTGTGATGACGCACTACCAATACACACTCTACCTGTTCCCATGGCATCTTCTATGCCAAATGAAGATATCGATTCAGTACAGTTTGATGGTACTTTGTCTGACAGCAATGCTAAGGAGTAATGGAGAGTCTTTGAGGATTCAGGATATTCTTACTCCGAAACCAGGCTCCTTTTCTGGCAACGTACTATTAGAGATTCCTCTAACAACAGATGTTCCAGTTAGAAAAAGGTGTTATGACATCCCCTTCTCTGCTAGAGAGGTTGTTGCAAGAGAAGTTGGCATCATGTTGGAACTCGGTATCATTGAACCTTCAAATAGTCCCTATGCCTCCCCAGTTGTACTAGTCAGGAAAAAAGATGGTACATGTCGCTTTTGCATCGATTTCCGTTCTCTGAATAAGATTACCGTCTTCGATGCTGAGCCCATTCCTGACGTCGAAAGTTTGTTTGCGAGATTATCTGATGCACAGTTCTTTACAAAGATAGATCTTGCAAAGGGATATTGGCAGATAGTTGTTAAGCCTGAGGACCGTCCAAAGACAGCTTTTACAACGCATATGGGTCTCTTTCAGTTTGTAAGGATGCCTTTCGGTCTTGTGTCAACACCTGCTGTTTTCGCACGTATGATGCGCGTGTTAGCTTTGGATCAGTTTTCAGCTGTCAGTTTCTTTGATGATATTCTGGTTCATAGTGTTTCATGGGATGCACATATTCGTCATGTGAAAGGTGTTCTTTCGTGTCTGAGGTCTTTCAACCTCACAGCTCGTCCCTCGAAAATCGAGGCAGGTTTCCATTCTCTGGAATTTCTTGGACATATCGTTGGAGGTGGTACTATGCGTCCTGAACAGAAAAAGATAGATAAGATTCTGAGAATTCCCACCCCTACTACCAGAAAGCAAGTCAGATCTTTGCTCGGCTTGCTTAGCTTTTACAGGAGATATGTTCCCAGTTTTTTCCACTTTAAGTGCTCCACTCTCTGATTTAATCAAGGATGTTGGTCGAGCTGGAAGATCTATTTCTTGGACCCCAGAATGTGCAGTAGTGTTACAGAAGATTCAGAGTATCTTGTCGTCAGCACCTGTATTACTGTTACCTCAGTTAGGTAAGCCCTTTGTTCTTCGAACTGATGCTAGTTCTGTTGGGCTAGGTGCTGTACTACTGCAAGAGGATGATGATGTACTTCACCCAGTTGTGTTTGGGAGTCGCAAGTTGTTGGATCGTGAAAAGTCATACAGTACCATCGAACGAGAGTGTTTAGCCATTGTCTGGGCTGTTCAGAAGTTCGTTCGGTACCTTTGGGGAGTCAGGTTTATCCAGACCATAGACCTTTGACGTACCTTCGAACGTCAAATTTTAAGAATTCCCGGATTATGCGTTGGGCATTGTCTCTGCAGGAATTCTCGTTCGAAGTGAAACCACTTCCTGGATCATCGAACATTTTCGCTGATCTTCTTTCACGTTCTTTTGAGAACCAGTCTCTTCCTTAGACATTGGTTTGAGTACATCCCAGTTTTGATGTCCTTTTCATGTATTTTTTTCTGGAATTTTGTGACCTGGAGTTGTTTACTTCCTCTTAGTAAAAACAATTTGGACATTGATTTTTTTTGAGGAGGGGGAGTATTGTGACGGATCGTTTCTCGTCTGGTCACAAATTTTCATGCGACCGCGCTTACCAGAAGGTAGTTGGCCGGAAGCCAGTTGAAAATTCAGCTGACTGCTGCTCACCTGTGCACTGTTAAAAGCTGGGTGAGTTGAACTGGTTAGGCAGTCTCTGCAGTGATTCCGGCAACGCAACAACACATAGGGCTGAAGAGGGACTCAGCTATTTTTGGTGGCAGTCAGTTAATCAGTTTCCCCCAGGTAGAAGCGTTCCCTGGACTGAGGGGGGCTGGCTGCCAATCACTGAGGGCCGGGGCCGTAGCCACGTACTGCCCCTTATTCTCTGCCTTGTGTCGGCGTGGAGAGGTCGGCCTGAGTGCCGATAACCACCCTACCTGCCACTGCGCCTGGGATCGACTACCTGCTGAGCCAGTTGGGCTGGAGACGCCGCTGCTGCCAAGCCAGAGCGCCGCTCCCAAGCTTGAACCAGCGACCTGTTGGCGAGGCCGTCGCTGCGTTGTGTGTGTGTGAGCCACAGCTCCTGTGTGAGACTGTCACCTCGTCGCTGGCAGAGACGCCGCGAGTGTGTTAAAGATTTTTGAGCCACAGCTCTGAGGTTTTTTTTAAGTCCTGTGTTGGACTTGACTTGACGCAGTAGTCGTCGTCTTCGTCATCTGCGTCATCCTCGTCGTCTTCGTTCCCGTTGTCGTCTCGTCGCTTCCATTGTCTTGCTGTCTTCATCGTCTTCGTCGACGTTGGAACCGGCAGCCCTAATAGCTATATAATATATATATATATATATATATATATATATATACTAGCAGGGGCACCCGACGTTGCCCGGATATGAACATTCTTTGCGATACTCACGTGACGGCAAACATGTATTAATTGTTTTGATTTACAATCAATCCCCCCCCCTCCCCCCCACCGAACATCTTCCCACCCCTCCCCCCACACAAATACACACCTTCTCTCTCTCTCTCTCTCTCTCCTTATACATTCTATTGTTTTCCGCCTGCATCTGGCCCCTTTCCTCTGGATCTTCCCTAGTACGTCGAGATGCTTTTCTCGCTCGATTTTCCGCCTGCACTCACTGTTCCCATTCCCATTCTTCTGATTGCCCTTAATTTTGTAGGAATAGACTTTGTGCAGAAGTAGTTTATTTCAACGGGTCTGTGTCTAATGTAAAAATAGTGTATCAGGCTTTGCACTGTACAATCATTTTTCTGGCCCCTCTCATTCCTCCCTTTTCATCCCACTACCCTGTCCCATCCATGTTGCAAAATTACTTACCGTTACTGGACATACGCATACCGAATTTTATCAATAGCGGTGTAAATTTAGAAAATAACGGTTTTTAACGGTCAATGTTAAGTTTTGTTTCGTAAAATTGTTCAGCGCTTAAAACTGTACGTGCATACGGAATGTTATCAAGAAGGGTGAAAATTTCGAAATTCAGAAAATAACGGTTTTTAACGGTCAATGTTAAGTTTCGGATCTTGAAAATTGTATATCATTGTTTAGCGTTCAAAACTGCACATGTATATCGAATTTCTTCAAGAATACTCTAAATTTATAAAATAACGTTTTTTAATGGTCAATTTTAAATTTCGGTTCATAAAAGTTGTATATCATTTTTCGGCATTTAAAACTGCACATGTATACCGAATTTCATCAAGAACAGCCTCAATTTTAAAAATAACGGTTTTTAACGGTCTAATTTAATGGTCATAATGACTATCTAATGACCTTATGTTGCCTGCTGGATGTTCCTGTAGGCTTATGTCAAGTTTGGTGGTGATCCGATAACTCTCGTGGCCGCCAACCTCAGAAGATCGGGTTTTAAACAGTTTTTATAGGGTTTGGTGTTTTTAACGGTTTTTAACTGTTATAAATAACGTTTTTTAACTGCCAAATAACGGTTCTAATTTTAGAGAAGTAGTCCTGTACCTGTGCAATATCACAACGGCTAGCTGAAGAAAAGCAGAGGAAAAAGATGACTTTGAAACCGTTATAACAGCTTTTTAACGGTTTTTAACGGTTTTATTTTTTTAGAGATTAGCCCAAAACCATCCTCGGGTCACAACGGACGTACCTGCCAAATTTCATTACAATCGGTTGAGCCGTTTTTGAGTCTGTAGCGTACACAGACACACACACACAGACAGAATTTGCCATTTATATATTAGATATATATATATATATATATATATATATATATATTGATATATTTTGTATGTACGCCTAATGGTTGGCGTGCCGACCTATTAATGATTTTGCATTCAATATATGTGTTTGTCTGATGGCTCAGGCAGCATAAACAAAAAAAAAGGAAGTGTTGTTCTGTTGCCTGGCTGTCAATGTTGGGTGAGTGGGCGTGTGTATGAGAATTAGAAAAGTCGTGCATGCATCCATAATTTCTGTGCGAGTCAGACAGTCAGACACCTTCAGACACCACCCAACCATCCGAAAAGAGAGAGAGGAAGAGAAAGGAGGGAGAAAGAGAGAGAGGAGAGAGAGAGAGAGAGAGAGGAGAAGAAGAGAGAGAGAGAGGGAGGGAGAGAGAGAGAGAGAGAGAGAGAGAGAGAGAGAGAGAGAGAGAGAGAGAGAGAGAGAGAGACTCGCTTTGCTACAGACGTAATAAAAAAATTCCAATACAACAAAAAGGAACTCACGGTCGAGGCGAGCCTCATCCTCCGTTTGTGCCGTGGTAATGCGGTTTTTCTGCACGGTTAGAAACTCAAAGACACACCTGTACACACCGGCGTCTTCACAGGTGGCGGACCTTATCAAGTACTTCACTCCTGGAGACAGACAAAAAGGGCCACAACCAGGAACGTGACTTTTCGTGTTAGGTAGATTATTCGTCCGAAACAATGTTCGGACATTTGTATGGGAGGTAATCTGTGTTAGAGCACGCGTTCAGCGAGAGTGACCCCGCCGTTTTCATGGGAAGAGGGCGCTGGCGGGCATGTCCAAAGCAATGTTGCTCGGTCAATAAGCTTACCTGGTCAGAGAGAGAGAGAGACAGAGAGACTCGTGACTCGTGACTTTAGTGTGAGGCCATCAGCCTATTCACATGAGTACGCAGCAAGAAATAAATCAATTTTATATAATTTGAACAAAATTTACCATGACTGCAACAAATCATTCTTCCATGACAGTATGTACATGCAGAATTCTATCTTAATTATACATTAGTGCTTCTTGGTACGTTCTTCCTTATGAGCGTAATGTAAGTATATATATTATTTTTTTTTAAACTCATGATATGAATGCTGTTGATACTAGCATACAAAACACATGTTTTCTGTTTCATTTCCCTCATCGTATTATCGTTTACATACACAGTGAAGACCTTTTCTACACCTGCGTCGTATGATTCTCCATGCAACAATTGATAGCAGTCATAAATATTTATAATGCAACCAGTCTATGAAGTATCGCTCTAAATATTTTAACAATTCAACATGTATTCCACCACAAGCAATCTTATCCTTTGACCCGAAATGTTAACATACAATACTTGAAAACTTGAGCTGGGCAACAACTCTTAGGACCATCTATAATGAGGTATTTGCATTCAAACCCGTACTAACTAAGCTTACCTGGTCAGAGAGAGAGAGAGAGAGAGAGAGAGAGAGAGAGAGAGAGAGAGAAGCCAAACCATGGCACGTGAAACAGAGAGCCTATAACACAGACAGCCTATATCCCACGCGTTATCATTGGCGTGCGCTCCCAATGTTTGACTCAAGATCTATTTGCCTGACCCATATGCTGGGAGACTGCAACTCTGTTTCAAATCACAGGCGTTATCTTCCCTTGGTTTCATCTTTTCCCCCTATATTAAGTCATTTGGCCAGTTCTTCAGCAAAACGGGTTGTGCCGAATTGAAATATCATTGTTTTTGTATGCTCATGATGCAAATTCCAAGAAATGAGCAAGACAATGTCGAATTCACACGCCAAACTACCTCGAAACTTTTCTTCCTTCCTTTCTTTTTTCTTTTCCTAGTAAAACAATTCCAAATGGAAAATGGAGCAAACACCGATTTGCTCACTTGTTTCGGCGCTGAGTGTTATTTTGGGGAATTTCCGTGTGACAGAGCCCTTACTTAGGCCTTTCGCCTCATTAAGCCATGAACAACTACTCTCCCGTGGCCTCGATTCTGAGTTGTCCTTTCTCTCTTTCTCCCTTCCTCTCCAGCTGTGGCTGCACACCAAAAATTAATGGGCCAAGGCTTTGCTTAAGGACACGAGTATTCATAGGCTGGCGCAATTACACTTTTTTTCTTGTTGTTGAGAATTTTTTGTTTGTGTCTGAAAGTTGATTCTCATCATTTTCTTTCATATGGCCATCAAGATACGAGCCAGGTGGTTCCCAGCAGACAGATTGAAATCGAAGGAATGGGACTATTTGGGCGCTCCAAGCTGGCGCAAAGATGGGGTCATGGGTGGGTGCAAAAGGCCTGTAATTTGCCGTCAACTAAAGAGTAGGTCATGTATTGGAAGACAATTCCCCAAATCAAAAGGAAATAATTTGTGTGGAGTTGTTCTTTTGATCAATTATCAGTTTGGTAGGTCATGTATTAGAAGGAAATCCCCCAAAACAAAAGGAAATAATTTGTGTGGAGTTGTTCTTTTGATCAATTATCAGTTTGGTAGGTCATGTATTAGAAGGAAATCCCCCAAAACAAAAGGAAATAATTTGTGTGGAGTTGTTTCTTTTGATCAATTATCAGTTTGGTAGGTCATGTATTAGAAGGAAATCCCCCAAAACAAAAGGAAATAATTTGTGTGGAGTTGTTCTTTTGATCAATTATCAGTTTTGGTAGGTCATGTATTAGAAGGAAATCCCAGAAAACAAAAGGAAATAATTTGTGTGGAGTTTTTTCTTTTGATCATTATCAGTTTGGTAGGTCATGTATTAGAAGGAAATCCCCCAAAACAAAAGGAAATAATTTGTGTGGAGTTGTTCTTTTGATCAATTATCAGTTTGGTAGGTCATGTATTAGAAGGAAATCCCCCAAAACAAAAGGAAATAATTTGTGTGGAGTTGTTCTTTTGATCAATTATCAGTTTGGTAGGTCATGTATTAGAAGGAAATCCCCCAAAACAAAAGGAAATAATTTGTGTGGAGTTGTTCTTTTGATTAATTATCAGTTTAACATTAAATGCTGGCTCAAATTTATGGTAGGCCTCAAAACACTCACATGGATGATGAGATGGTGCTTTAGTGCAAAATCCTAATTGTGGTGTGTGGCATGTTTTTTTTGTTTGTTTTTTTTTTTTGTTTTTTTTTTCAGCTGTTTCCGGGACTTCTCTCCCTTTTCCTTCCCTCCGCCCTCCCCTCCCTTCCCCCGTGCAGGATCAGAATTAGAATCTGACGAGTGGTGGGTGATAGGATGGTTGTTCATGGCCTGGTTTGGGGCAAAGTTCATTCTATCCTTTTTTGTATGGTTGCTACCTACTTCTTTCGCTGGCGTTTTAGCTGGTGTTCTCTTTGTCCTTCAGCCGTGCCCTGAAAGAGTGCGCGACGTGATGAGCCCCAGTGTCGTTATGCACAGGGGGAACCTAAATGCGATGCGTGGGAGACAGTATCTCTGAGACTGAGCACGAATTATGCTAATAGTCTGGTGAAGAAGAAGAATAACAACAACAACAACAACAACGACGACGACAACAACAAAACACACACACACACAAACACGCGTGCGCGCGCGCGCGCGCGCCACACACACACACACACACACACACACACACACACACACACACACACACACACACACCATCGCACCGTGACTCAGGTTTCCAGATACGCTTGTCCCCGATGCATTGAGCAGGTTGACGGGTAGAGTCGAAGAGTTCTTTCTGGTGATGCTCAGAGAGGTCAGGTTCTCAGGGTCCTTGTAGAGCTGCCTCTCCTGCCGGATGAAGCGGGCCTCCAGAGCTCCCACGGAGAACCAGCATCTGAACGTGACGGGAATGGGGCGGTACAAGGGAGACAACTCCCCTTCCAGTTCTATTCCTGCCTCTGGATGAGCAGAAATGGTATTGGAAAGCAATAGGGGGTGGATAGGAGGGGGAAGGGGGTGGATCTGATGGAGAAAAAAAAAAACAGAGAGAGAGAGAGGAGAGAGAGAGAGAGAGAGAGAGAGAAGTAAAAAAAGAAAAGAGCAAGAAGAAAACAGATAGGCGTCGCTATCAATATTTGGGCTAAATGCAGGGTTTACATTAGAGGTTACGTAGTGACGTAATCGTTAGAGTTTGATGGAAATGGTCTTGCTTCTCTGCTTCTGGTGGAGGTTGAAGAATAATGTAATCGTTACAACAGATGGAAATCGCATCCTTTCTCTGTTTCTGCTCTTCTTCTTCTTCTCCTTCTTCTCTTCTCTCTCTCTCTCTCTCTCTCTCTCTCTCTCTCTCTCTCTCTCTCTCTCTCTCTCTCTCTCTCACGCGCGCGCTCGCGCACTTCATCACCATGCTCACCCCTACAAACACTACCACACCGGCACCTCAGAAACAGGTGCCAAGAATCTGCCGATCAAAATACCAAGGTATGAGTATCAAACGATGCCTCAGCTGTGCAGACGGTCAAAATCCCGATCGTTTTCCTGGCGTGCGCGTCCAATGACATTTTTGACTCTCTAGATATATTTGTTTAGTCCATAAACTGAGAAGACGTAACTCTTTTTGCAGTGGAAAGGTAGGCATACATTTCCTCAGTACATTTTCTCCCCCCCCCCCCCCCCCCCCCCCCCCCCCCCCCCCCCCCCCACCGACTTCAGTAACATTGATTCTAATGAGGTTTCAGTTCACGACTTTTCACTCTTAGTTGCGTGCGCGTGAGATCAACCGAAGACTTACACGGGAGAGGATCAAGTAGAAAGAAACTCGTGGAGAGCGTGGCAGCAGAGAGTCCTCAGACGAGAAGTCCCCTTCAAGCAAGTGTTTCGGCCCTTATCTCCTGACACTCTAGGGGGGTTGGGCCACACCCGGTTCATGACTCCGGATGTCCCTCTGCTGCCCCCTTTTTCCCCATCTTGGGACGAGTCATGGCTGGGATTCGAACCCATGTCCCTCTGGACATGCCAATATCTCGCCTCGTTTTCTGACTATTCTCCTTTGCCCCAATCCCACTTGCTCGTGTGCAGGGAGGGGACTACTTCCGGGTGAGAGAAATGGTCAGCTGGCTGCACTGCCCTCTGTGGTAAGCCATGCAGGCCAGCTTCACCAGCCGCCGTGGCGAAGTGGTTAGCGTCGCGGACTCCCGGCTGGGAGGTCGTGGGTTCGATTCCTACCAGAGCTACGTGGGATTTTCTGCCCCGAGCGGCTCCTACTGAGAGTTGAGTTTGCTACAGGCTCAGTTGGGAAGACTGGGACCACACTGTCGAGTTTCATCCACTAAATGGATGCGTTTCTGAGAGTGTTGCTCAAATTTCCTGACCAACACTGCAGGTGTCTGTATCTCTCAGGCCTGGTTGACGCCGGGATATATAGTGAAGTAAGCATAGAGTATAGCCCTGTCGTGAGCGGTCTCAGACCAGAATGAAAATTCGTGGCATCATCTTCATCACCCTCATTCTCATCGATCAGCATTGAAAAATATGTGTGCCAGCTTCTTCTCATCATCCGCTGTTTTGTGAGGTCGGCCCGTTGCTTGCACGTAGGCTTCGCCCGCGCGTGATCCACCGTGTGTGTGCTTCAGACCTTGACAGTCTGACACCATCAGTGACGAACAGTAGGTGTTGTGAACAGCTCCGTCAACTGGAGCCGCAGAGCCCATCAGAAGTGGAGGATGGTGAGATTAACGTCCTATTAGCCAGGGACAAGTTTTCGGATCGAAATCTGTCTGGTGTCCAGAGCAGCCACGGTAGCTGGTTCCTGCAGAGGATATAGATGCTATAGACCATTCACGAAATGCGATATTTTTCGTATGTTCTGACGGTTGCGGGTACTGTGCAAAACAGCTGCGTTCCGGGGCTTACTCACAGATTGCAGTACTGGTGCCATTTCGTGGAAATGCCCGAAAATGGTCTTCAACTGCTTTATGGTGATCATCTGAAAAATACTTGTTCTCTCGACTAAGCGAATTACATTTCTTGAGGACCATTTTTATGCAGGTTATTTCTAACACTTATGTGCTCCGATTTCTTCTTCTTCTTCTTCTTCCCTTTAATATGTTCCTAATGATTTGACATTGAAGAGGAAAAGATAGACAGAAGGAATAGGAGGAGGAGGGAGGAGGCAATAGGGGAAAGCAGGGGAGGGCGGGGTAAGAGAGAAGGGAGGTGGGGTATTCCAGGACCAAATCAGTTGCACGACAGGAGGGGGGTTCCAAATTTTGTAACAAAAAAAAAAAAAAAAAAAAAAAAAGGGGGGGGGGAGGGGGGGGGATGGGGGCGGAGAGTCCAACATTTTTATAAAACCGTGGGGAGGTGTGGAGGATCGAGGGTGAGGTGGGGGCAGTTCTCTCCCAAACTTTTTGCACAAGCGGGAGTGGAGGGGGGGGGGGGGGGAGGGGGGGGGGGGGGGGGGGGCGTTATCCCATCCCACTTTCAGCCAATGTCTCACGAATACCTTGACAAATTTTTGTTGCGAACAGAGAGTGAGGTGTGGGACAGTAGGGGTGGAGGGTGGGGGTGGAGGGGAAGAAAAGGGGGCGAGGGGCGATAGGGGTAAGGGATGGGAGTGGGGGAGTGGGGGGGGGGGGGGCAGAAACTTCAAGGAATAGGGATGAGGGACTTTGCATAACAAAATGCAATGTTTACCAGCCGGGAGAGGAGGTGGGGGTGGTGAGGGGATCCATGGGGAGGAAGAGGGGAGGGGAGGGACTTCACCTTGTTCTGCCTGAGATGGCAAAGCAGAAAATAGTAGCTGCGTGTAAAATTGTTGACAAATGTAACAATATTACTTGCTCGTTATATTGTAAACAATTATAATATATCAGTCTGTAGCAATAGCTAAATGATTCCAAAATTTCCGCGTCGACACTTGGTTTTCGAAGGGTACAAAATGGTAATTTGGGGGCAATTCTGGGATTGAAGGGCTCTCTATTCACCGCCCCCCCCCCCCCCCCCCCCCTCCCTAAAGTTAAATAACTTCGTTTTGATGAGCATTTTGAAATGTTTTCCTCATCAAATATTATGGTCATATTAGTTGAAACAAGCAAACGTATGAGTTCTTTTAATACTTGTTGAAAATGTTGGTTCTTCTTTAAATCACAGTCACTTTGATGCTGGAAGGCAATCAAGTATCGAAAGTAGGGCGGCTCACATCTAAACTCGAGGTGTGCCGGATAGTCATTTCATGGAAGGACTCTGTACATACCACATTCCAAAAAGAAACGCCAGCCCGTGGGAAAGAGGGCCAAACACAGGAGAACTCCTTGCATCTTTCAGGTGGCACAAACGACAACAATGAAAAGATTCACTTCATCACCCACACAGTCATTCAATACTTGCAGCTGTCAAGTTCTCGGCATACAACTAGCCCGCACAGTGTTTGTTCTTATACGTCAAAAGGTTTCACACAAATGACGTAAATAAAGACACTGCGTCATCTCTCTCTCTCTCTCTCTCTCTCTCTCTCTCTGCGAGCGCGCGCCTCCGTGTGTGTGTATGTGTGTGTGTGTGTGTGAAAGGGATGGGGGATAGTGGATTGAAAGCATGAAAGGGCAGGGGGGAGGGGAGTGGGAGACGAGGGAACAGTTGAGCACAAACTGATATTGGCGGAGAAGTAGGAATGCTAGTCTATGTACCACTTTGGTTTGTCTTTTTCTTTGTTTCTTTGTTTGTTTGTTTCTTTCTTTCTTTTTAACTACCAATAAAGTGCAGTGACATCTCTTTCATTTGTAGGAGACACTTTGATATTTCATTGTCATTACCA
>CM065732.1:16495832-16510832 GCA_033310375.1 Conus canariensis
CATATACCCAGCTATAAAGACGTTTGGTGTGAAATATAATGCAGAGAAGAGTTTTAATTGTATACATGTGTGCGTAGATTATCTATCTAATACCAAAGAGTTTTGTAAATATGAACTGCACGTAAGATTTCTATTTATACTTGCAACTGTAACTCGCATTACATGTGTTTACCTACTATTCGGCGCATTACATTTAGACTCTACGTACTTCTTTTGCTCTGTATAATAATTATTCTTACCATGCCCTTGATGATTTAAACAACAGTGTTTGTAGTACGCGTGTGCAAGATATCATATGAGTGTTCACACACAGAACCTTAGTTTACAGTCTCAGTCGAAGCACTTCTCGGGAAATGGAGACAGAAACAGTGTTAACTCCGAGAGACACATCCCCCTCTACAGAAACGGCCTGGCGGCGATTCAAACCCGCAACCCCAGAATCACTAGGATTTCGAGTCGAGCACTCCACCAACAATTCCGGCCCCCTGATGAGGAGAAGGGCAAACGACAGAGAACGCGGAGGTAGAAAGGAGCCAAGAACAACATGGCTCAGCTATCCTACTGATGGAGAAAGGGAAATAATCGACCTCCAATCTCGCCTCGAGTCCCTGGACCACTAAAACGGGGCAAAGTGTCAAAGGTGATGGCACAGCATAAGAATGAAGTTCACATATTCAGCCGGAGGGGTGAAAAAAAATTAAAAAACAAAACAAAACTATATAAACCAAAAGAAAAAAAAAGTTTGTCGTTCTGCGCTAGACACCCACACCCTTCCAAAACATCACAATGTTCTCTCCCCCCCCCCCCTCTTCTCTCTCCCTCCCACCCCCTCCTTTACCGTCCCTCTCAATCATCTTCTCTGCACGATGGCGTGGGAACACGAGGGTCCAGGACTGCAGAGGGTCGGGTCGGTGTGGTGGCTGATCCAGTGGCGACCCCAGCCACAACTGCCGACGGCTCCTGCTTTGCTGTGGGTGGGTCCATCCAACGCCAGTCTCTGGATTGGTGTCTGTTCTTTCGGGCTGTCCTCCTCAAGCAAGGTTCATCCCAAGTCGGTGCTCCGACCTTGAAACGGTCAGCTTTAACCTGATTAGCATACCCTGGTCACCCGAACAAGGTTAGCTGATTAACCTGGTCAGCCTAACCTGGTCAGCTAGAACAGGCATCCGTGGCAGAGTTGTGCTGATGGTTGGTCGGCAGCGACAGAACCGAGCTGGGGTATGTGAATGAAAGGGGAGGCCAGAAGGACCAGAACACCGTGAGGCCAGCCTTACTCGTAGAAAGTTGCCTATTTATACTTCCATAGAAGAAAGGAAGGACAATAGTTTAAGTTTCTTTATTTGTTTATTCATTTTTGGATGGACAATGATTTCAGTTTCTTTTTTTCAATAATGAAGAGAATTCAGTGTAGTCTTAAATGAGTGTTTAACATTGACCAACGTGTAGTCTTGAACGAGTGATATTTACTTATTAACATTGATATGTTGATGACAATCTCAGTATTTTAAGGCTCATTCTTTCAGTCAGAAATGAAGCAGACTGACAGACAGGCAGGCAGGCTCAAGATTTTAATGAATGATGATTATCGATGAATAATGAAACGAAGCATTCACAAACACACACACACACACACACACGGGCAACATCCCCCGGGCCAAGTCACTATTTAGAAAGAGGGGGGGGGGGGGGGGGGGGGGGGGGGGGGGGGGGGGCTGCGAAACACCCGGTATTCTGAGGTCTGGTATAGTCTGGCCGACGGGCAGGACAGGATGGATGGGTGGGACTTTAAATTAAAAAAAAGAAAAGAAAAAACCGCATAGAAATAATGACAATAAAGAACGACAATATAGAATTTTAAAACCATCGAACATGACGATAAAGTAAATGCTATCGAAAAGAGGGAGAAAAGGGGAAAGGGGGGGGGGGGAGACAGAACCCACCCTAGAACGATTATTAATAATCTGATACTCAATGATAAATAAGGCAAGCAAACACACAAACAGCGGGCGCCACCCCTATTTATGAAAATTCACTCGAACAAATGCGCGCGTGTCTAATACCATCGATGATGAACAAACGTTAAAATCAACAACCACTGAACTCGACTGAACTGAATTGAACTGAACTGCACGCGCGCGCGCCTGGGCAAAGAAAACTATGACCAAAGCACTGAAACTGAAAATGTCATCAGGATTGCCCACGGGACAGACAAGCCTTTGATACTTACACTGGCGATATATAGAGAGCGCTTCAAAACACGCAAAGAGAATAAGAAAAGTGGAATGATTTCTCTGCTGTATGTATACGTAAATGCCAGTTTTGTTAAGCCGTGCACTCGCATTGGAATCCTCCTCACGATTTTCTTCTTTGCTTTTTATTTCTCTCTTTTTTTTAAGTGTCCTCTGTAGGTGGTGAATGGACAGGAAAAGCTCTTCTCTAAGAGGACCTGTTGCAACCGGGGATGACCCTGGTGTCTCTCCCTCCAGCCAGTGAGAGAGAGAGGGGGATGGGATGGGAGATCGCGTGGAAATTGAAGCCACGTGTAACAGGGTGAAGAGGCAGGAGATCCGTCTGCCTTCTTCGAGCAGATCCCAGCCATGCCTCCTCTTCAATATAACTGGGACAGGACGAAGTGGCTTTTCCCCCTCACTCTGTCTCCCAACGAAGTAGACCTCAGATATGGCAGGTCCGGGGACTTTTCGACAGATCCGAAATGAACTGAAGCCCCTAGCCACCCTAGAAAAGATGAAACTTCAGGCTTCTGGACCGTCAGCTGTCTTGGCAGTGCTCTTGCTTCTGTCTGTCTGTCTGTCTGTCTGTCTGTCTGTCTCTCTCTCCTCTCTCTCTCTCCTCTCTCTCTCTCTCTCTCTCTCTCTCTCTGTGCTGTGCCGTCAAATTGTCACTTTCTTGCGCGGTCGACGTCGAGGTTGCGGTCACCGCACAGAAAATAAACTTGTTGTGAAGTGAACAGGGTAGCTTGTAGCAAGATCTCCCTACCACTGGAGTTGAAACACCAGTTAGAGGGCATGTATGGAGGAAGTGAAAGGGGGAAAGGATACAGAAGATGGCTATTTACAATTTCATGTAACGGATGAGCGCGATTAGCGTATTAGAAGGAACCCATATGCGCTGTAACCGTGACACAGACGTGTTAAGTTATAAAAAAATCATTACAAAACAGGAGGGGGGGGGGGGGGGGGGGGGGGGACAAAGAACAAACAAAATGACGGGCGGGATAAACATAATCAGACGCTCTGATGCTGCGTTCTGAAATCAAAAGCGTCTGTGTGTTTGTGTGTGTGTTTGTGTGTGTGTTTGTGTGTGACCATCAGCATCCAGTGTGTAAAAATGTGAGAGATTTAGAGGAAAGAAGGAGTAAAGGTGGCAGGGGGATGGGAGGGGGGGGGGGACATAACTTCAGGTTCCAAATGTTAGATTGAATCACTTGTGGCTTCAAGAGAGAAATTTGGTTTCTAATTCAAGTTTACTGCCAAGTAGATTTACATTATCAAATAGGAGAAAAATCACTTGTGTGCAAACAGTAGAACTCACATCAATAAAACACATACGAGATATTCTTTTCTTCCAGAGATACTTTTTGAGGGAAAAAAGGCATTCAAATAAATAAAATTTACTCAGAAAATAAAAGAAAAAGATATCAATAGTCCCACAACATTTATCTCGCACAAAATAAAAACCAGATGACATGTTTGTGAGATCTGTCTTTCATCTCTCAATTCTCTCCCTTTCCTTGCCTCTACCCCTCCCTTCCTTCCGCCCTTCCTCTTTCCCATCTTTATTCCTCCCCTTTCCTCCACATATCCCACTCCCGTCACACCCCCTCCAACCTGCAACCTCGTCCCATTCCTCAGCGGATGTTGGCAAAATGTATAAAGGGCGAGTTGTGCATCAGCAAGCCTGGTCCTCACCCCCCCCCTCCCCCTTCTTCCCCACCCCGCCTCCTCTCTCTCTCTCTCTCTCTCTCTCTCTCTCTCTCTCTCTCTCTCTCTCTCTCTCCATGCACTGAATTGATCAGCAAATTACTTGGAGTACATCAGTGTCAATGTATGCGTTTCCGAAGCTGTGATTCAGTATTGTGACTGGCAATCCCTCATAACAGCCAAAGGGAAAAAAAAGGACAAGATTTCTAAAATTTTCATTCAAAAGAAATACAGTATAACCGCAAAATAAATAAAGATAAACCTGTAAGTCAAAATGATGCACAGAATTCCTGGCAATCTGTTCGCATGTGGTCCCGTGATCCTACTCGGAGTATAGTCGCATTGGTGGTGCATTGTATGTGCATTGTCTCCCTTTGCTCACGTTTGCAAAATGTACAACACACAGGCGCGTAAGGATGGCATTTGTTGATTAGCGTTTAATGTCAGTTGCCCAAACTCATTTCCATATTGTCTTGCTCCCTCACAATAAGCAAGGTGTGCGTGCATTATGCTGAGGGGGGATTCACACCAAATAAAAAAATTCAAATATCAGATTGTTGTCTCTTGTCCCTATGGTCGAACAGGTGATCCGATAGAAAGATCCCGGGTCTAGGTTTTCCCAGGTCTATTTCCCTCCGAGATCCGTTTCTCCAGGTATATCCTTCCCTCCCCACCCCTCCCCTCCCGCTCCCCTTGATCTATGTTTCTCCATGTCCATGTTCTCCCAGATATATTTCCCGCCAGCCTATATTTTTCCAGGGTGTATGTTCCGCACATGAATCCCCCCCCCCCCCCCCCCCTGCAGGTGCGTATTTCCCCAGGTTTATGTTCCCCCAACTCTGTGTCCATCCAGGTCTCTCCCAATGCCCAAGTCTAATTTGCCTACAGCTCTGTGTCCCTTCGTCTCCCATCGATGTTACAGATCATGCGACTCCAAATGAGTCAGCTGACCCATATCAAGGTTAAGGGTCAGGTGACCCGCTATCGAAACTGCGATCCCAGACCCTTGGCTAACAGTCAAGACAGTCACATTGTGTCATTCTGACCCCTAGTGACATTAAAGGTTATGTGACCCAGAAGAGGTGGAGATGACCCATGGTGATGTTACAGCTTTGTTCATCTGCCGAGAATTTGGTCTCGGTGACATGAAATTTAGTTTAAAGGTCAACTGACCAGAATGGGTTATTGCTACTCACATCCAGGTCAAAGTTGAAGTGACCCATACTGGGTCAGCTGACCCAGGTACATGTTACCGGTCAAATGAGCCAGAATGAGTGTAAGTGACCCTCAAGGGTGTTGATGTCTAAGTGACCCAGAATGGGTCATGGTGACCCCAGATCTACATTAAAGATGACGTGACAGAATGAGTTATAACGATCCAGCCGTAGGCAACAGAAGACCTTTAAAGAGTCATAGGACCCCCCAGTGATGTTTATAGGACAACAACGGGTCACTTTGACCCAAGCCTGGATTAATGCTTAACAGACTGGACATGTGTTAAGACACCTTGACCCATTCAAGGTCCGTAACCCTGTAAGGTAGGTCCGGTTAACTGCGACACATCCTGGGACAATTAACATTTGATCACTTGAACTTTAATCAAGATCAAGGTCATGATATCCATTGTAGGTCATTTGACCTTTAACCTAAGTATGCTCATCGTAACATGTTCCACGTCGATGGACTTGAACCTCGACCTTGGTGACTGCGACTCTCTCTCTGAGTAGATGAGTTTTAACCTCAATCTAGGTCACATTGTCCCATTCTGGGTCACATGACCGTTAATCTGGGCATGGTACAATGTTAACCCATCCTGAATCGTAAGACCCATTCTGTGTCGCGTTCGCTTTTATCTCGACTTAGATCAACGCGACCATTTGGGTTCACTCCACCTTCCCCCCTCCCCTCCCCCCTCCCCCCTACTCCGTCACCTCATCTGGGTTGCAGTATGCCTTTCCAGGTCACTTAACCTTCGATCTAGGTGTGGTTCACCACGTTCAGTCCTGGTTTAGGAACTATTGATAACACTCTGGGTCATCATGACACTTGAACTCTAATCACCGGTGGGTCATTGAACCTTTAACCTCAGTCTGGGTCTCTATGACCCGTCTGGGTCAGTTAACCTATTCTGGGTCACACGACGTTACCCTCGATCTGGGTCCCAGTATCTGACTCTCTGTACCTTGACCTTTAACCTTGATCTGGGTCTGCCGACCTACTTGAGTCACACAATCGTAACTGTGATGGGAACACTAGGGAAGGGGGGGGGGGGGGGGGGGGGGGGGGGGGGGGGGGGGGAGGGAGCATAAACGTAGGTGAACATACATTTGGAGGGAACATAGACCTGAGTAAACACGTACCTGGGAGTGGGGTGCATAGACCTGGGGGTTACACAAACCTGGGTGAAGATAGACCTGGGGGAGGGGGGGGGGAACATAGACCTTGATAAACAAAGAGATGGTGGGAACGCATACCTTGGGGAACGTAGACCTTGAGAGAAAATTAACCTGGGTGGATTATATGCAGGGGGGTGGGGGGGGGAGGCAGGTGGAGGTAGGGTGAGTGGGAAGGAATATAGATCAGAAAAAGGGGACGTAAACCGGGTGGAATATGGGCCAGGAGTAACAGAAATCTGTTGAGATGGGAGGGGGGGGGGGGGGGGTGGAGGGAGGGGAGGAGGAACCGCTTGACATAAGGTCCTGACGGCACAGTATGTCTCACACAAAGAATGGATGTCAATGATGACGTGGCGACGACGCTCGTTTTTTTCCCGCTCCTCACCCACTTGCTCAGCAGTTAAACACAAACCAAAACTTCAACGTCGGCTTTCACAGGCAAGATGATGCTCGCTCAACAGCAACAGCTCTGACATGATATGGCCTCAAGACTCGCTTTATTAACAACTGTATCTCAATAAGCCCTGACGTCCGCCGCAGAGGTAAGTTTTACGGGTCTTGAAAATCTGAAAAGGAAACTGTCGTAATTGATCATTTATTCCTAACATTCGGTGTGACGGCACGTGTTTGGACTGATCTCCAAAAATCCGAAACAACTGCGCAGTTCACCGCAAATGAAATCATTCAAGGAACTTGTTCTGTTTGGCACTGACTGTAGGTTAAGAACTGACACGTTCGATTATACTGCAATCTCGCGAAGTTTTTCTTTCTTTCTTTGCTTTTTTTTCCCCCCATGAATTTTGTTTTTCGTTTGCTTGTTTTTGTTCCCCAAATGAATCCGGTGTTGAAAAAAAATGCATTCTCTTTATCCTGTTCTCGAGAAACATTTAAAAGTAAAGAATACATTGCAGAAACTGTGTTGATTTTGCATACAAATCGCATTGTGTGCTGCTCATTGATAACGGGATGTTTCTGTCGTGTAAACTCAAAGGACGACCATGGTAAACAATGTCGGACAGAAACAGCTGTTATTTTAGGACAAGTGTTTTATTGATATTCTGGATATTGATTCCTATGAATGTATGTACAACCTTCTGCAACTCTTTGGTTGCGGATGTCGATTCCAATGCATCTATGTACAGACGTTTATGAATCCTTCGTTCTTTCCTTTACAGGTTCTCGTTGTAGCACTCTCTAAGTTAGGCCCACTCTGTAACATTAACGCGTAAACACGATCGTATTGCTCGTGTTGTAATGTAGTGGCCTTAATATAAGTCAGATTCATTGCTCATGTTTTCATGCTTATGGATGTTTCTTGTATAGGCTTTCTGTTGTCAACATCTTTAAAATTCATAATAACTAATGTGATTTAGAAACAAACAAACAAAACAAAACAAAACAAAACAAAAAAAAGGTGTCGCGCGTTTCAACCAAATTCGAAGTGACTCGGCAGCAGTGCAGTGTCTCCTCCGGTGGGTTGCCACTTGACGACTTGATACCGGCTGCTCCCTATGGATCGCCGGTGCCGGGGATGCCGCGGGACGGGGCGGGCTGTGGCTGTGGACGGGGGAGTCAGAATGAGCGGCGTGGATGCACTGCCACGGAGGTGGCACAGAAGATGGGACAGCAATTAGAAAAAAAAAAAAAAAAAACCTCATCATGCAATTACTAATTTTCTTCATCAACGCGCATGCATAAGGACAAATTGATCTGCCGAACGCATCGTTGCACTCAAATCATATAAACACATGCGACATCATACAGTCCAGCTGGCTGGCCGGATTAAACGCCAGTTGCAGGATACCACCTGAAATATTACTGAATTACTACATGTCACTTGCACACTTTGCTCGTGTACAAATGAGCTGTTCACCGTGTCATACAGTGTGTTTATGTATGCAACATTATGTTCCAGTGTGTGTTTGTGTGTGTGTGTGTGTGTGTGTGTCAGTGTGTGTGTGTGTGTGCGCGCGCGCGTGTGTGTGTATGTGTGTGCGTGCGCGAGTGTGCTGTGTGCATGCATGCGAGTGTGTGTGTGTATGTTTATGACTCGTGAACGCAGAATTTTGTGTGTGTGTGTGTGTGTGTGTGTGTGTGTGTGTGTGTGTGTGTGTGTGTGTGTGTTTCTGCTTATATTTTTTAGATGTTGAATTGTTAAAACTTGTAAAGCGCCCTGTAGCTACGTTGTTAGGATGGGCGCTATAGAAATTGTCCTCATTATTATCATTATTAAGTTCTATGTTTATTTGTTTAGTGATATTCATTCATTTTCTTTTATTTTTCCTTCATTTTATCTTTAAAATCCACTCTATGTTCCATGTCAGAACTTGGGTTTCTTGTGATAATTTCTTGTGAGTCTTTACCACTGCAACCACAACTAGAGTATACCGTCATGTCAGTTCATCAGGTTGAATGCATACCACAACTAGAATATACCGCCATGTCAGTTCATCAGGTTGAATGCATACCACAACTAGAGTATACTGCCATGTCAGTTCATCAGGTTGAATGCATACCACAACTAGAGTATACCGCCATGTCAGTTCATCAGGTTGAATGCATACCACAACTAGAGTATACCGCCATGTCAGTTCATCAGGTTGAATGCATACCACAACTAGAGTATACCGCCATGTCAGTTCATCAGGTTGAATGCATACCACAACTAGAGTATACCGCCATGTCAGTTCATCAGGTTGAATGCATACCACAACTAGAATATACCGCCATGTCAGTTCATCAGGTTGAAGGAATGTGCAAAGGCCTAGAAAACTGCACAAACACTGAACGTGATTATGGTGGAAAACGATGTTCAGTGTGTGTGCGGAGGGGAGAGAAGGGGGAGGGAGAAAGGGTAGGGGGAGGGAAGAAGCGGGGAGGGGGAGGGACAGTGGATGGGCATGAGAGTATACATGCGTTAAAAGTGTAGATTTCCTTCATTGCTTCCTCAGGTTATTTCCCTAGATCTTTTATGTTTTGAATATTATCCCCGTATCATTTATACAGATTGGAGAAATAAAAATAGTCATACACACAAACGCACATGCCTATGCACGCGCAAACACTCGCATAATCGCCCACACACATTCACAGGCGAGCAACTACACGCCCACTTGGGCGCGCGCGCGCGCGCGCGCCACACACACACACACACACACACACACACACACACACACACACACACACACACACACACACACAGAGGAATCAATTTACTGTCAGATTAACTTTTAGTTGTTCTGACATTTAAGGAAACATGATGAAAAGAATGTCAACATTCTTTTTTTCAACATTCTTTTTATATAAAAAAAGGAATCTCTCTCTCTCCCTCTCTCTCTCTCTCTCTCTCTCTCTCTCTCTCTCTCTCACACACACACACACACACACACACACACACACACACACACACACACACACACACACACACTGACTGACTGAAACCAATTTATTGTCAGATTAACCCATGGTTGTACTCACACACACACACACACACCACACACACACACACACACACACACACACACACACACACCCCACACGAAGAAAAAAAAAACCCTAATATGATAAAATTCAGAAAAAGATACTGTCCCCATTAAATCCAGTCTGTTTATCCCCCTCAGGTATCTTCCCTCCCCCTCGACCCTCACTCTCTCTCTCCCTCGCCCCCCTCTCTCTCTCCCCCTCGTCCCTCTCTATCTCTCCCCCTCGCCCCTCTCTATCTCTCCCCCTCGTCCCTCTCTCTCTTTCCCCCTCGCCCCTCTCTCTCTCCCCCCTCGCCCCTCTCTATCTCTCCCCCTCGCCCCTCTCTCTCTCTCCCCCCTCGCCCCTCTCTATCTCTCCCCCTCGCCCCTCTCTATCTCTCCCCCTCGCCCCTCTCTATCTCTCCCCCTCGCCCCTCTCTATCTCTCCCCCTCGCCCCTCTCTATCTCTCCCCCTCGCCCCTCTCTATCTCTCCCCCTCGCCCCTCTCATCCTCCCCTCCTCCTCGCCCCTCTATCTCTCCCCCTCGCCCCTCTCTATCTCTCCCCCTCTCCCTCTCTATCTCTCCCCCTCGCCCTCTCTATCTCTCCCCCTCGCCCTACTTCCCCTTTCCCCCTCCCCCTCTATCTCTCCCCGCCTCCTCCTCTCCTTCTTCCCCTCCTCGCCCCTCCTCTTCCTCTCCCCTCGCCCTCTCTATCTCCTCCCCTCTCGCCCCCTCTCTCTCTCTCCCTCCCCCTCTCCTTCTCTCCCTCTCTTCCTCCCTCCTCTCCTCTCTCCCCCTCGCCCCTCTCTATCTCTCCCTCGCCCTCTCTTCTCCCCTCCTCCCCCTCTATCTCTCCCCTCCTGCCCTCTCATCTCCCCCCCCTCCCGCCCCTCTCTATCTCTCCCCTCGCCCTCTCTATCTCTCCCCCTCGCCCCTCTCTTCCTCCCCCCTCCCTCTCTCTCATCTCTCCCCCTCGCCCCTCTCTCTCTCCCCCTCGTCCCTCCTATCTCTCCCCCTCCACGCCCCTCTATCTCTCCCCCTCGCCCTCTCTCTCTCCCCCTCGCCCTCTCTCTCTCCCCCCCTCGCCTCTCTCTCTCCTCTCCCCCCCTCCCCCTCTCTCTCCCTCGCCCTCTCTTCTCCTCCCTCGCCCCCTCTCTCTCTCTCCCCTCTCCCCTCTTCTCTCCCCTCGTCCCCTCTTCTCCCCCCTCGCCCTTCATCTCTCCCCCTCGCCCTCTCTACTCTCCCCTCGCCCTCTCTTCCTCTCCCCTCGCCCTCTCTTCTCTCCCCTCGCCCCTCTTCCTCCCTCCTCCCCTCGTCCCTCTCTATCTCTCTCTCCCCTCCCTCTCCCTCCCTCTCTCCCCCTCCCTCCCCTCCCTCTCTCATCTCTCCTCCCCCTGCCCTCTCTCTCCCCTCCTCTCTACTCCCCCTCGCCCCTCTCTTCTCTCCCCCTCGCCCTCTCTCTCTCTCTCTCCTCCCTCCTTCTCCTCCCCTCTCCCTCTCTCTCCCTCCCCCTCTCTCTATCTCTCCCCCTCTCCTCTCCCTCTCCCTCTCTCTCCCCCCCCCCTCTCTCCCTCCCCCCCTCTCTCTCCTCCCTCTCCCCTCCTCCCCTCCCCTCTCTCCTCTCCCCTATCTCTCCCCTCCGCCCCTCTCTATCTCTCCCCCCTCGCCCTCTCTCCTCCCCCTCGTCCCCTCTCTATCTCTCCCCCTCGTCCCTCTCTATCTCTCCCCCTCGCCCCTCTCTCTCCTCTCTCCCCCTCCCCTCCTCCTCTCTCCCTCATCTCTCTCCCCTCCTCTCTACTCTCCCCTCGCCTCCACTCTCCCCTCCCTCTCTCTCTCCCCTCGCCTCCTCTCTCTCTCTCCCCCTCGTCCCTCCTCTCTCTTCCCTCCCCCTTCTCTCTCCTCCCCTCTCTCCTCCCTCCCTCTTTCTCTCCCCCTCGCCCTCTCCTCTCCCTCCCCTTCTCCTCCCCTCGCCCCTCTCTCTTACTCTCTCCCTCCCTCTCTTCTTCCCCTCTCCCTCCTCCCCTCCCTCTTCTCTCCCCCTCGCCCCTCTCTCTCCCCTCTCCCCTCTCCCTCCTCTTCTCCCCCCTCGCTCCCTCTCTCTCTCCCCTCCCCTCCTCTCTCTCTCTCCCCTCCCTCCCCTCTCATCCCTCCCCCTCGCTCCCTCTCTCCTTTCTCCCCTCGCCCCTCCTCTCTCCCCTCCCTATCTCTCTCCCCCTCGCCCCTCTCTTCTCTCCCCCTCCTGCCCCTCTCTCTCTCCTCCCCCTCGCCCCTCTCTCTCTCTCTCTCCCCTCGCCCCTCCCTCCCTCCCTCTCTCTCTCCCCTCCCTCTCCTCTCCTCGCCCTCTCTCCCTCCCCATCCTCTCTCCTCTCCCCTCTCCTCTCTCTCTCCTCCCCTCTCTCCCTCCCTCTCTATCTCTCCCCCTCGCCCTCTCTCTCTCCCCCTCCTCCTCTCTCTCCCCTCTCCCCTCGCCCTCTCATCTCTCCCTCGCCCTCTCTTCTCTCCCCCGCCCCTCTTCTCTCCCCCTCCCCTCTCTCTCTCCTCCCTCTCCTCTCCCTCTCTCCCTCTCTCTCCCCTCCTCCCCTCTCTTCTCTCCTCCTCTGCCCTCTCATCTCTCCCTCCTCGTCCCTCTCTATCTCTCCCCCTCGCCCCTCTCTATCTCTCCCCCTCGTCCCTCTCTATCTCTCTCCCTCGCCCCTCTCTATCTCTCCCCCTCGCCCCTCACTATCTCTCCCCCTCGCCCCCTTCTCTCTCTCTCCCTCGCCCCCCCCCTCTCTCTCTATCTCTCCCCCTCGCCCCTCTCTATCTCTCCCCTTCGCCCCTCACTATCTCTCCCCCTCGTCCCTCTCTATCTCTCCCCCTCGCCCCCCCCCCCCCTCTCTCTCTGTCTCTCCCGCTCGTCCCTCTCTATCTCTCCCCCTCGCCCCTCTCTCTCTCCCCCCCTCGCCCCTCTCTTTCTCTCCCCCTCGCCCCCCTCTCTCTCTCCCCCTCGCCCCTCTCTATCCCTCCCCCTCGCCCCTCTCTATCCCTCCCCTTGGTCTTCGTATGCAGCCTCACATGCGGAATGCAGGTCTAGACTTAGGAGTTGTGTCCGATTTTTCCAAGTTTTCAGATGAGCCTCCGTGGACCTTTTTCACACCAGAGATTCGTTTTGATCTTGCAGCTTTTCGTAAAGAGTCTACCAGCTCTCTGGCATACAAGGCATTGTATTCTGACCTCTGTTCAAAATTTCCATCTTATCAGAAAATTTTCACTGACGGTTCCAAGTCTGAGGATGGAGTGGCCTGTGCAGCCTACTGCCTGGGGCTCCTTCTCAGATACTGTTAGAACATATACCTCCAGATGCTTCTGTCTATTCCGCTGAACTTACTGCTCTGGTTCTGGCATTGAAGATAATCTCACAATCTAAGAAGAGGGACTTTCTGGTTCTGTCAGATTCACTGTCAGCGTTGGAGGCCATAGCTGGCCGCAACCTTCAGCACCCAGAACTTTTACACTTTTTTGAACTTTTGACCAAGTTGAAAGCGGATGGTTACAACATTATTTTGGCTTGGATTCCTGGTCATGTTGGCATTGGAGGGAACGAAATGGTTGATCGTTTAGCCAAGAATGCCACAAGAGAGAAAACTGTCCAACATATATATCCCCTGCTCAGATCTGAAACCCAAAATTAACGATTATGTGAGAGACCTCTGGCAGGAGGATTGGAATACACAAACGGATAACAAACTCTTTCAGATCCGTCCAAACCTTAAGGAGTTCCTCCCATCTGCGTCTGGTGGTCGTAAAGAAGAAACAGTTCTTTGCCGGCTGCACACCGGCCATTCGTATTTTACCCATCCGTACCTTTTAAAGAGTGAAGAAGCTCCGTGGTGCATTCCATGTCATGTGCCACTCACAATGAAGCATATTCTTTTAGAGTGTTGGGACTTGCACGATGTGAGACACAAACATTTTACGGCAGATTCCATGAAAACCTTGTTCAGAGATGTCCCACCTGAGGCCATCTTTGAGTTCTTGAAAGAGATTAACATTTTTCATCGGATCTGAGTTTTTACAGTGGAAAGATTTTTAACAAACTTTCAGATGGTTTTTCGATGTATTTTAAAGAATTGTGTGAATGAATGACTTGTGAGTTGACTTTAACGTGGTGACAGCCCTGATGTGGCCCTATCCGGTCGGCTGGGCTATAAGCAACATTATCTTATCTTATCTTATCCCCCTCGCCCCTCTCTATCTCTCCCCCTCGCCCCTCTATATCTCTCCTCCCTCGCCCCTCTCTATCTCTCCCCCTCGCCCCTCTCTGTCTCTCCCCCTCGCCCCTCTCTATCTCTCCCCTCCGCCCCTCTATATCTCTCCCCCTCGCCCCTCTCTATCTCTCCCCCTCGCCCCTCTCTATCTCTCCCCCTCGCCCCTCTCTATCTCTCCCCCTCGCCCCTCTCTATCTCTCCCTCCGATAAAGTGTTGTACTCCCTCGAGTCCTGTCCTTACTTTCATCCTCTGTTCTTAAGGACAACTCTTCAACACATCAAAGCAATTGACAACATATACCCGGAATGTTTCTACACACACGCACGCACGCACACTATGAGGCCATATACAGTGGCACACAGAAACAATTCCATGAGGCCACATGTATATGCCATAGGCAGGATGCAACGATCATATACAGTGGCACACAGAAACAATTCCATGAGGCCACATGTATGTGCCATAGGCAGGATGCAACGATCATATACAGTGGCACACAGAAACAATTCCATGAGGCCACATGTATGTGCCATAGGCAGGATGCAACGATCATCAGAGTATGGAATAGTCTGACATCTTACTCGTAAGAATCGAAGAGCTTATGGCTGTATGTGGCATGGGGGGTGGGGGGTGGGGGTGGGGGGTTGGGAGGGGAGAGAAGGGGGAGGGGAGTGGGAGGGGGAATGAAAAGTCCTTGCTTCACGTACAGATTAGACGCCAAACCATACTGACATAATACACACCTAGAATAAGATCTTAGATTTTAAAACGTTTACGCATTGGAAAGGGAAAAACCCTTGTTGGGAAGAGACACGGGGGTGGCGGGAGGGGAGGGGGGGGAGGGGGTATCAGAATATCTTCCAAATGGATGATATTTAATGAGATAAACAGCAAACAGTGCCAGACTCCATCCAGTCTCATAACTAGGATTGAACACACTAGACATTGCCAGC
>CM065732.1:16515832-16540832 GCA_033310375.1 Conus canariensis
TTCCCCGAAGTTGGAGTATGGCTACCTTAATGGCGGGATAAAAAAAAAAAACGTTCATACACACAAAACTCCACTCCCTTTGTTGGGTAGATGGGTTTAATACTTGCCTGTCTATACAGGGAGTGTCCGCAGGAGTATCAGCCTGCGTACGCAGAAGAAGAAGAAGAAAAAGATACACCGAAGGTGACTGACTAAGCTACAGAATGAAGGCTTCCCGTTCTCTCTTTTTTAAAGCTTGAATGTAAATACATGTAATCAATCATTTAATTTCTTTATCTTGCTTTGAACGTTTGTAGAAAAAAAAATCCAGCATAGCTGTTTTTGGAAGACTGGCGTGTTCTGCAAATCGATTTTGAAGTTGCCAAGCAGCGGGAGCTGATCCGAATAGACTGTTTACTCAAAGATTTCTCGCAAAATCAATAAAGCAAGTAGGAATTGTATAAATAAGTTTTTTTTTTTCTGGGTAGATTACTATTCATTAATAAAGTGTTGAAAATACATACATATATGCATACACACAGACACAGACACAGACCACACACACACACACACACACACACACACACACACATATATATATATATATATATATATATATATATATATATATATATATATATAAGGTAAAAACAAGTTCTGCATTTTCTCCACACAAGAATAAAATCAAACATCAAAACTCGAGCTTTCGCCCACAGGCTTCATCAGGAGAATGTGACCTGGTCACATTCTCCTGATGAAGCCTGTGGGCGAAAGCTCGAGTTTGGTCACATTCTCCTGATGAAGCCTGTGGGCGAAAGCTCGAGTTTTGATGTTTGATTTTATCCTTGTGTGGAGAAAATGCATAACTTGTTTTTTACCTTGTATATTTTTAGTCTGCCTGTTCTCGTTGTTTGGTTGTGGTGCGGTGCGGGCAACAGAAAATTGTACTTGTGAATATATATATATATATATTATATATATATATATATTCACAAGTGTTAAGAGGAATATTAAAATTATCTACAAATTTGTTTCTAGCGCTTGGCTATCGTCAGGATGGAGTTTGGGTTGCCCACCGCCGGTGGTATATAGCGTGTGGGGCCCGGTTGCAGCTGTTTTTACGTGCGTGTTGGTTGCACGTGTTTTTTTTTTATTTTCAGGTTGTTGTGCGGGGTGTGTTCACTAGCAACGATTTCCATTTGTGCCTGCAGTTGTTTACTATTTCTGTTTTAGTATTAAGAGTTGCTAAGTGTGGTTTACATAGTATTAGCCATTTCTCAGTTAGGCATAGGTTGTATCTTTTTGAAATGTTGCAGTATGGTGATGCCCTTTTTATGATTTTCCAGGATATGTTATAGTTTATTTTTGCGTCTTTAAGTTTCCAAATGTATTTGCTCAATTCAGTTTGGTTTTTGTATTTTTCTTTGTTGAATGACTGTTTGTGGTTTGCATATCTGGTTTTGAAGTGGTTTTCAGTGATCCCTCTGTATGTTTCTTTTTCATTTTCTGATGTCACGGTAGCCTGGTATACAATATTGTTGTGAAGACATTTATTGCTTAGTGGACACTACTCTTTTTTGGTGCAATTGCAAGATTTCCTTTCTTCACCCTTCTTTGCTGTGCTGGTTTTCATTTTGTTGGATACATCAATTAGGTTTTTGAGGTTGGGCATACATGAGTACGATAGTTTGACAGTGTTTTCGTTAAATATTTTGGACAGTTTGTGTTCTTTTGGAAATGAAGTTGTTAAGATTTTGAAAAATTCTTTCCCTATGTTTGTTTTGAGTTTCCCGTCCTAAGGGGGGTTGTACCATATGATTTTTCTTTTTCTATTTTTCTTGTTTTTATTTGTATTGTTATCTGGGTTGTATTGTAGTTTGTAATTGTATTCACTTCTTTGTAGTGCCTCCTGGTATTCTACTGCTGCATTGTTGAACACTCTCTCACTGCATGACAGATTTGATAGTCTCTTGTTTATGCCGTGGGGTATGGTCTTTAATGCAGATGGTGGATGGTTACTTTTGATGTGTACATAAAGAGGTGTGTCGTTGGGTTTCTTGTATGGTTTATGTATGTGATTATTGAGATCCAGTGTTATGTCTAAGTAGTTCACTACCTTTTTGTTTGCTTCAATGGTAATTTTTAAGTTGTGATTTTGGAAGATTTATTTTCTTATTTTCAATGGTTCTTGGGTTGTTGGTTAGTGCAGCAAGGCCATCATCTCTATATAGTCCGACTTGCTTTCCGAGTTTTTTCTTGATGCTGGATAGCATGAATAGCCCGACCAGTTCGCATGTTTCTGCACCATCATATGATCCCATGGTGACGTCACATGTTGAGTTTCTGTTCGTTTTCTTGATCGTTTTCTTGATCCAGGTTTCATGTTTGTCTTCACAACAATATTGTATACCAGGCTACCATGACATCAGAAAATGAAAAAGAAACATACAGAGGGATCACTGAAAACCACTTCAAAACCAGATATGCAAACCACAAACAGTCATTCAACAAAGAAAAATACAAAAACCAAACTGAATTGAGCAAATACATTTGGAAACTTAAAGACGCAAAAATAAACTATAACATATCCTGGAAAATCAAAAAAAGGGCATCACCATACAGCAATATTTCAAAAAGATGCAACCTATGCCTAACTGAGAAATGGCTAATACTATGTAAACCACACTTAGCAACTCTTAATACTAAAACAGAAATAGTAAACAACTGCAGGCACAAATGGAAATCGTTACTAGTGAACACACTCCGTACAACAACCTGAAACCCCCCCCCCCCCCCCAAAAAAAAAACAAAAAA
This sequence comes from Conus canariensis, assembly GCA_033310375.1. Taxonomy (NCBI): domain Eukaryota; kingdom Metazoa; phylum Mollusca; class Gastropoda; order Neogastropoda; family Conidae; genus Conus; species Conus canariensis. Next base: position 16,518,626 of record CM065732.1, read on the forward strand.
AAAAAACACGTGCAACCAACACGCACGTAAAAACAGCTGCAACCGGGCCCCACACGCTATATACCACCGGCGGTGGGCAACCCAAACTCCATCCTGACGATAGCCAAGCGCTAGAAACAAATTTGTAGATAATTTTAATATTCCTCTTAACACTTGTTTTAATGTTGCTCCCCAAGGGGTTGAGCACTTGTAGAATTGTTTTAGGCTTTTTAACCACACTAATATATATATATATATATATATATATATATAATATATATATATATATGCTCAAAGATTATCCCCTACACTTTATACTGTTTGCATAATGTTTTTAGTTTTTTAGCAACTTTTTACCTCTCCACACTTTCGTTTTATTTCATTCTACTACATTTCGCTGGCTGCTTTGGGGGTGCTGTTGGATTCTTCTTTGAACCCTTGGTGGTGAGAACACCACAGAATTACGGACTGTGGTGTGTCGCTGTTTGACGCCAAGAGCACAGACACAATCAGCCGTGTCTTCCTGATGAGTTCCGATCCAGCGGACGAAAGACCTAGGAGCACGCGATACATATAAATCTGCCTTCGAGAGGGATTGCGATGGTTCTCTCATGCAGCTAGTGAAGGGGTTTTCATTTTTATAATATACATTTTCCCATTTTTTCAATTTTTTTTTATTTTTAAAATTTCAAATCTTTGCCAAGTCATTACTATAATGATGGAAGAATTGTTAACCTACACTTGTTTTCCCCACTACTTAATTGTTCAGCAATATTATATATATATATGTGTGTGTCTTCTTTCTAAAACAAAAACCCTTGTGACAAAGAAAGGCGTAATATATTGATGTACTTTCTTATAGAAGCTTATTCTTACTATGTCCTTGATGATATAATTGAGAACTTTTAAACAAATTCATAAACGGGGCGGGGGTGAAGCAGCAGGATCACAGCAGGAAAATGAACGAGGGTGTAAGGAGAGGAAATATTCTAAGGAGACAGGGGAGGAGGGCATGGAATACGAGTTTTATCTTTGTACTAAAAAAAAAAAAAATAGGAGTGGGGAAAGTGGTGATGGAGAATATTGGGGCGTAAAAGGACAATTCTCATACGTAACACCATCAATCAGAAAATGCACCAAAAAAAAAGAAAAAAAAATCGGTGTAGAATATGAAAATGAAGAAAAGGAAAAGAAAAAGTGAAGAGAAAGCAAAGAGGGGCAGGAAATGGGTGAACAGAGGCTTGAGAAGGGGGAGGGGTGGGAAGTGAGGATGGTAGGGGAAAAGCACAAATGGAAACGGGATGAAAGGGGAGAGGCACGCAAGGAAGCAGGGAAAACCAGAAATAATAAACGATGCTTTGCCAGGTTTGGACAAGTATTGTGGAAGCAAAACGTAAAATCCGCCATAGACAAACATTAAAACAAGATGCAAAGCATATAAACGTACTCCCAGTTTATCTTGAATATGCATGAGATATTCCATACAGAGGAAAAATCGTTTTGGGCCGTTATAGCCGTTAGTAACGGCTATTCTGGTAAACATCGGCCATCATCTGTGACCCATAATGAACATACAGGTCTACAAATTTTCATAAAGATCGGCCAAGTACTTTCTGAGATTTTTCATAAAGAAGAAAAACCGTTATGGGCCGTTATAGCCGTTAGTAACGGATATAACGGTAAAATAAAACATCGGGCATCATCCGCGACCCATAATGAACATACCTACAAATTTTCAGAAAGATCGGCCCAGTAGTTTTGTTTGGAGCGAGTGGAACACATTTTGACCACGGACGGACAGACAGACAGACACACAGACAGCATTTTTTCGTTCCCATTGTAAAGTACTCCCTGTTCTATAAGAACTGGGAGTACAAAAACTAGTGCCCGAGAATCGTTTTGTTTTAATCGGGGAAAAGAATCCGGGGCAGTGAGGATGGACGGGAATGGGGGTTGAAGGAAAAGAGGGGATGGAATCTGAGGAGGGGGAGGGGAGGAGAGAAAGGAAGGTAATGAGCGAAAGAGAAGGCTTAGGAATAGTGGATCTTTCATGTGCGTGTGTGTGTGTGCAATGTGCGAGACAAGCCCTTGTGCCTACGAGTGCATGTGAGCGGTTACGCACATTTGCAGGTGCATGTGTCGATGTGTCCCGCCCATCTACCTTCCCCTGTTCAGCCAACAGTATATTTCAGCTGATTTTTCTTAAGCACGGAAATCACAGCTGGTTGATTTTGGAAATGGGCTGTTTGCTGTTTGCCAATCTTCAAAGAGGTGACTATGCAGAGCTGTATAAGTGATAGAATGTATGTATGTGTTACGGGTGAAATGACTAAGAACTCTTGAGTTTGTCTTGTCATGCAAACAGATCTTATTTCACTGAGCCACAACAGAAAAAGAAGCGATTCTTCTGACTCATCTTCCGTGTCCTTAATGACGTTACTCCACGCGCCTCATGTCGACCGACCCACATACAGCCACACCTAGGTCAATCTGTCACAGCCACACCTAGGTCAACCTGTCACAGCCACATCTAGGTCAACCTGTCACAGCCCCGACACTGACAGGCCACGGGAAGCAATCCATATCGAACTCTACGATTCGATCTATTGGCCACTGGATGACATGGAGTATCGATTCTGTTGTGTAACATCTTTGTTGTGAACCCATTGGACGCAATATTCTGGCAATGAATCAGCTGAATATTTTCACAGTGCTGATGTTTTGTTTCTGTAAGAAGTGTCTTCTAAGTCATTCTGATAATAACAAAAGAATAATTTATCTGTATTTGGTTTCCCTCTGCATCTTAACCATCCAGTCTGGTTTTATTTTGATTAACGGAAATACAACATTCTTGTTTCACATTTCCTTTTCTTCGTCCTTTTTTCACGCCTTCTCTCAAACATCCTCTGATGTCTGATTTCAGGAACGTCCAGAGGACTTGGTGGAGACGTCGTGGGAGGAACGTCTGGTCCTGATGCCCTCGGACAGCGAAGTGTTTTCCAAGTTTCCACACAGCTAGTGCTTTTCTTTCTTCACAGGAACGCGCGTCTAAGTGCTGACGTCATTTGGGACCATATAGCTCCAAGACAACTTCCACACTTCGCTGATGTGCACACTGCGATCGTTGTGACAATCTACACTTGTCTCGTGCATGCTGGAATCACCCTGTGACAATGTGCACACTGCGATCATTGTGACAACCTACACTTGTCTCGTGCATGCTGGAATCACCCTGTGACAATGTGCACACTGCGATCATTGTGACAACCTACACTTGTCTCGTGCATGCTGGAATCACCCTGTGACAATGTGCACACTGCGATCATTGTGACAACCTACACTTGTCTCGTGCATGCTGGAATCACCCTATGACAATGTGCACACTGCGATCATTGTGACAACCTACACTTGTCTCGTGCATGCTGGAATCACCCTGTGACGAACCGCGCTGTGCCATTGTTTTGACGATCTGCACAGTTTAGAAGCACACCGAAAGCAGTGTGACAATTTTCACATTTCGAGATAGTGATGCAATCGTTTTGACAATCTGCACATTTTAGAAGCACACAGAAAGCAGTGTGACAATTTTCACATTTCGAGATAGTGATGCAATCATTGTGACAATCTGCACATTTTAGAAGCACATTTCGAGATAGTAATGCAATCGTTGTGACAATCTGCACATTTTAGAAGCACACAGAAAGCATTGTGACAATTTTCACATTTCGAGATAGTGATGCAATCATCGTGACAATCTGCACATTTCACAAGCACACAGAAAGCAGTGTGACAATTTTCACATTTCAAGATAGTGATCCAATCGTTGTGACGATCTGCCAACTGTGACAGTGACTACTCTTCATGTGTATATTGATTTTTTCTTCTTCTTTTTTTTCCGATCTGTTCAAACACTATCTAACGATTTCCGTACATTCGCATTCCGATTTGCTCTCATTGTTTTGACAGTTTATGAAGCTAAAGCTGTCTAGATCTTACATGAAGGTAACAACACGTTTTTATGAAGCTAAAGCTGTCTAGATCTTACATGAAGGTAACAACATGTTTTTATTAAGCTAAAGCTGTCCAGATCTTACATGAAGGTAACAACATGTTTTTATGAAGCTAAAGCTGTCCAGATCTTACATGAAGGTAACAACATGTTTTTATGAAGCTAAAGCTGTCCAGATCTTACATGAAGGTAACAACATGTTTTTATGAAGCTAAAGCTGTCTAGATCTTACATGAAGGTAACAACATGTTTTTATGAAGCTAAAGCTGTCCAGATCTTACATGAAGGTAACAACATGTTTTTATGAAGCTAAAGCTGTCTAGATCTTACATGAAGGTAACAACATGTTTTTATGAAGCTAAAGCTGTCCAGATCTTACATGAAGGTAACAACATGTTTTTATGAAGCTAAAGCTGTCCAGATCTTACATGAAGGTAACAACATGTTTTTATGAAGCTAAAGCTGTCCAGATCTTACATGAAGGTAACAACATGTTTTTATGAAGCTAAAGCTGTCCAGATCTTACATGAAGGTAACAACATGTTTTTATGAAGCTAAAGCTGTCCAGATCTTACATGAAGGTAACAACATGTTTTTATGAAGCTAAAGCTGTCCAGATCTTACATGAAGGTAACAACATGTTTGCATCAGTCAGTTCGTCAGCGATTTTGATAAAAACATTGCCTCAAAATTGGTGTTGAATACATAGCTTTCCTGGAGATGATTCACTTCAAAATTGTTTTAAAAAGGTTACGACATATACATTGCTATAACAATTTTTGTCCATTTGCTTGACTATTTGCACACTGATGTTTCCTTTTTAGTAAGTTGAAATATTTGAAAAGGTCAAAACGGTTTTCTTTAAGCCAGCACATTGTAAATATTTGCCCCCCCCCCTCTCTCTCTCTCTCCTCTCACACACACACACACACACACACACACACACACACACACACACACAAACACACCTGTGCGCGCACACTGAACAGGAAGTACCTACAAGACAAACAGATCTGTTATAGAGCCCCTCACAGTTTTGAAGGGTTGGAAGACCAGAACGAAGAAAAAAAGCAATGTTCAAAATTACAAATCAACGTATGGAACTACAAGGGTGAACTCTCCCCCATAAGAAATCGACTATCATACATTCACTAGGCTGAGGAAGAAACAGTTTAGGAGACAAAGCCTCAAACTTGATCATAAGAAATGACATCGGTACGTAATACGTTGAAACGTTTGTGTCGAAAAATGTCCTGGAAGTTTGAGTTTCGTTTGGTCAGCTTCAAAATTTTCATTATCGCAGGTCTGGCTGTGCTGCTGATGCTGCTTCTGTCAAAACATGCTTTGAAGAAGACTGTCCCCACCACAATGCAGACGGTTGTTGGAGAAAGGTTTGAACCCCGTTTCCAAGAGCATTGGGTGAACACTAAGACAGTCTTCAAACAGGGAATTGAGCACAGCCTCTCAGGTCAAAAATGTGTACATCCTACACTCAACCCCCATGACCCTGCTGTCATGGAGTATTACCGCCCTGCTACTCCTGTCAATTGTGGCTCTGCCATGAAAGACTGGATTTACGTCAGCAACGGGACTTTCCACATCTCACGTGAGGCCATACGGTTGTACGGTGAAATCGCATGTGAGTATGCACCAGTCCTGCGTTTTGGGGATTTTTCTGCGCGCTATAAGCTATGGGTCCGACGCATATCGGACGGCACGCCCCTGAAGTCTGATTTTTTCAAAGTGTCCTGTTGGTCTGCCAAAAGAGAGAGGTACTCCAAAGTCCATGCTGCTGTGGCCAGGAATGCCACTGTCATGGAACGTCTTCATAACTTCAAATCTCCATCCAGCAACAAAAATTCCAAGAGCGCCTCAAAGCCTAAAGGCAGATCAGGATCAGAGGGTGTACAGCCACTATCAGGAGCACAACGCCAGACTGATGGGTCAGCCATGCCACAGGCCATCAACAGTCTTAATCTGAGTGTCTTCATGTTCGGTTTTGACTCAATGTCACATATGGCTTGGGTGCGCTATCTGCCGAAGACCCGTAAGTACTTTCTCGAAACACTCGGAGGAATTGAACTGGACGGATATAACATCAGGGGTGATGGAACGCCAGCCGCCTTGCTGCCTATCCTGACGGGTAAAATCGAAGCAGAACTGCCAGAAGCTCGCAGAGGACATGAGGGAGCAAAACCAGTCGACCATCACCCGTGGATATGGAAAGAGTTCGCAAAGCATGGCTACGTCACTGCTTACGCTGAAGATGCAGCAAATATAGGAACAGTGCAGCTAAGAATGCTGGGATTCAAAGATCAGCCAACGGATCACTATATGCGCCCGTACTACCTGGCAGCAGAGCCTACTTACAAGAGCTACTCTCCTTACTGCTTGGGGGCCACTCCACGGCACGTGATTTTCATGAACTGGTTCAGGGACCTGTTTGACATGTACAGGAACTTCCCTAAGTTCTTTTTTGGTTTTCATGCAGAGATCAGCCACAGCTCAAACAATCAGATACAAACCGTGGATGATGACCTTGTAACCTTCTTGCATGACTTAGAAACGAAGGGACATCTGAATTCTACTTTGCTGATTTTAATGGCAGATCATGGCGCTCGATTTCAGCACATTCGGGCGACTGCTCAAGGAAGGCTGGAGGAACGTATGCCGTATTTTTCTTTCCGGTTTCCTCCTTGGTTTCACAAACTTCACCCTGATATCATCAGAAACGTGCGAATCAATGCGAAAAGACTGACGACTCCCTTTGACATTCACGCCACCTTACTTGACATTCTAAACCATACCTCCACAAAGAAGGGCGATTTGAGAAATAGAGCCATCAGTTTGTTTAAGGAAATCCCCAAAGAACGCACGTGCACCGATGCTGAAATCTTTCCTCACTGGTGCGCATGCTTAGAGTGGCAGACTCTAAACCAATCAGACCCACTCGTCCTTCAAGCGGTGGAGTCAGCAATTCGGGTAATCAATGGTTATACAGCAACCATACGGAAACAATGTGCAGAACTGACTTTGCTTGAAATCACAGACGGCCGTCGTTACGTACCCACTGCCAGCATTCTTTCAGCTGAATGGAGAGAATATACTTTCAAGCAGAAAAGTCGTCCTTCTTCCGCTGAGCTATATCAGGTGTCCTTCAAAACTGTGCCAGGCGAAGGTCACTTTGAGGTCACCTGCAAGTTTGACGTCAAGTCCAAAACTTTCAGCGTGGATGCTGAAGAAATCAGCAGAATCAACAGGTACGGATCTCAGCCAGCCTGCATCCAAAATACCCTGCCCTATTTACGTCAGTACTGCTACTGCATTTGAGAAAATGCATTTCGTGTTGTCTGCGGTAGAGCTATTTGTGTGTGTGTGTGTGTGTGTGTGTGTGTGTGGTGTGTGTGTGTGTGTGTGTGTGTACACTTGCTTCTTGACACACATTCGCCCCCCCCCCCCCCCCGCCTCTCCCCCCCCCCCACCCTTTATTATTTTTTGTTTTGTTTCAGTTCTCTCTTTTTTTTTTCTTTTTTTTTTTCACATTGTAGAAATAACCGAGTATAAGGACCAGAGCCATTGACAAAATGCCAACAGTGTTTGTCATGCGACACTGGCATGTATCAGGGAGACACACAGTGCTGGCTTTCCTCCTTCCCATCGAATAACAGAATCTGTTCCCATAAATTAGCCTACTACCACCAGTGGCCCAAACACCATAATTTGGTTTCAATGGCGTTTCAGAAGTGGCAAAAGTACTCAGGAGCGAGAGCACATATTGTTTCAAATAAAAAGAATCTCGTAACCAGTTTGTTACCGACCATCAATCCTACATGGAGCTTATCTCTCTTTGCCATTGTCTTTCCGCTTGTAATTCCATGAACAACGCCCCCAAGAAGAGCATGGATATATAAAGCAATTATTCAACACGAGTGACGTAGTTCCAAGTGTGAGACAAACATTCGAAAATGTTCGCATAATAGGCTCAGCAATCAATTCTTTTCTTTCTTAAACACGGACTCGGAGAGACTCGGGGCGGGGGAGAGGGCTGAGGAAGGGGAAGAGGGGGGAGGGGGGGGGGGCATAGAAACCGGTGCTTACAAGAGAAATGGGATGGGGGTATTCAGATTTTTTGTGTTAATTCTGGAAGCGCTTTGAAGACATTTCAATAGCATCACCATCATCATCAACAACGACAACAGCAACCACACACACACACACACACACACACACACACACACACACACACACACACACACTCACACACGCACACGCGAGCGCGCGCGCGCGCGCGCACACACACACACACACACACACACACACATCACTTGCAAATATTTTCGATAATGTAACGTGCGAAGACCAGGCCTACATGCCATGTGATGAGCAACTCACTATGAAACATGTTCGGAGTGTCTCAAGGAGTTTGGGAATGTGACATAACTAATGAACTAATAACAATTCCCGTTGTTGAAAGCCCACCTATGCGGGGCCATAACATATCAGGGCTGAACTCATATGATGTCACTTTTTTTTTTTTTTTCAATTATGCCACTACACAGCACTAGCTTATCATAAATGACACCAAATTCCATTCCATAGAGCCCCCCCCCCCCCCCCCACCCCACCCCCTCCCTCCCTCCCCTAGATAGGACTGTGGATAGCAAAACGTCGGGTAAGGATGATGACTTTCTTGACGTCGTCATAGAACCCTCACGGTGTGATTTTCATTCTATAATTTGCTACGACTGCCACAAGGGTAAATCTTTCCGAGGTCGTTTCCAAATGTTGGAACAACGGTGTTTGGGGAAACTTTCTCCTTCAAGAGTGTCAGGAGAGGCTTGACTGAGAAAACAGTACTTACTAGTGCAGCTGTTTTGTTAAAGGCAGAATTTGGAGATGGGGATTTCTTATGTTGTTGTTTCCGTGTTTATATTATTTTGGTTGCTGAGTTAAGTTTGCATACTGTTGATGCGGTGTTTCTTAGTTTTTGCTTGTGCATTGTGAGTTGTGCTGAGTGTAAGTCGATGTATATTTCAGATGTATTGGTCAGTGGGGTGTGTCAATACCCCTGTAGATAAGATGTAGCGTAGGGTTTGACTTATTGCCTTTTGGCAAGCAGTAACATCTATGTTCGGGTTTCATGCCCATAGATATTAGGAGTCCGTGTATCCTTGTCTAGGCCACGCTGTTTCAGCTTCCATCTGGAAGTGATGGTTAGGTGGCCTAGTGTGTGGTGCTGTATTGTTCCTGACATGCGTAGCAGTGTTCGTCCTTACGTCATCGTCTGGCATCAGTGTTTGATGCTGTCTGTGGTGGGTTGGTAGCAAGCAAGTTTTTCTTGTGTGAACTGTAGTTTTCTGGTGCTGTTTTGATGTGTGATTTCTGAGTTTGTGTATCCTGCTGTTCGTTTGCTTTTTCTTAAAAAAAAAAAAAAAAATCTGTCATTTTTATTTTAGAGGAAGAATATTGTGACGTCAACGTAAAAAAATAATTATTATGACGTCAAGGTAAAAAAAAAAAAAATTAGGTAGACATGACGTAAAGAATAAATGAACGGGAGCGAGAGAGAAAGAAGAAACGGGCGGGCCTTGTGTCCAGCCTGGAATTGTATTTTTTTGTTTTGTTTTTATTCATTCGTTGCAGTTTCCATCGGGTGATTTCGAGTCAGTGTTGCGTCGTTGCTGCTGTATCAGCGGAAATTTGATTCAGCTGTATTCTTCTTGTGGTTCTACGTGGTTCACTGTGCCTTGTCAATCGTCAAATCAACGGTATTCGTCAGAGGTTCGTCGGTGCTTCTGTGCTTGTGGAAATTTGATTCAGCTGTATTCTTCTGGGGTTGGGCGTTGGTTTAATGTGCCTTGTGATTCTGTGCTTCAGCTGTGTTCGTCGGTGGTTTTAGGTGGTTTCTGTGCTCTGCAGGTTTTTTTTTTTTGTTGGTTTTTTTTTTAATTTTGGGGGGGTTCAGTTGGGTTTATCGGTGGTTTGACGTGTTTACTGTGTTCTGTGGGACTAGTTCAGCTTATCTGTGGGCGGCTCGGTTCGCCGTGTGGGTTCCCGGTTGGTGATATATGCTGTAACGTGGGCTCGATGCAGCCAAGTATATGGACTGTTTCTTTGATTGATAAGATTGTGTTAATTGTGATGATTTATTGTTTATTACCCTGGTCATTTGTAATGTTGTGGTGTGTAGTCTCCTCGTCGGGTGCATGAGTGTGCGGTTATGAGTATGGAAACTTTTATGCGTGTGGAGTGAAAGAAAATAAACCCTGTATAAACATATTACCTTCGTATTGATGCTGCCATTGTGTGTCGGGGAGACAGTTTAGCTAGGCCTGTCATTTCTGTCTGTCCCTAGTAGTTCAGGTCTTAGCGAGCCTGACATATATTGATGTACTAACTTTCCTAAAGAACCTTTTTCCACTATGCCCATGACGATATAGATAATGGTGTTCAGAACAGGAACAGTACTTGTCTATTATGTCATTGATTTAAATATTCATGAAACGTTTTTCATTTGTCGGTACTGGACTCAAAGAACTTTTGATCATACTTTCCCTTGTCCTGCATGACTACTTGGATTTCATCATCATCCATACCACCTAGGATGTGCATGCTGCATTTGTTCAGTTGGTATAGACCAGTGAATGACACGTCCAATTTCTCTGTGAAACGCCAGCTGGTTTTGCAACCCTAACTTGCAGTTTTGCATTTGCATATGCGCGCACACACACACACACACACACACACACACACACACACACACTCGGCTGCATCCATTCTACTTGTTTAGGAACAAACACCGACAATAACCATGCAGTCTAGTTTACTCACAAATGAATCCAGGATTATAAATGCACACATCATTATATCGGTGAACTACTGGACTGCACAAGGAAATGAGAACACCCTTCCCATTAAATTAATCTACAAATATCACCCAAAGATCAGCAAAATGACATAAAAATAATCACACATCGTTTTTGGCACCATCAAATCACAGACAACTGTACAACATTAATTCCACGTGGCTGGCAGAACATGCAGTGACTGATACTGACAGAGTTTTACACACCGTTTGGCATGAATAATCTTGTTCATTTACTACAATTCATAACTGAGTGTTTTTTTTATTTTAAAGAAAGATTAAATCCCATGAATACAAACTTGTGATCTTTGTTGCTGAACAGAAGGCAAGAACATGGATTTTCGCTGGTAGGTTACACCGAGACTTTACAATGTTGATGAGCTTAATTCAATCCATGTCGGGGTTGCTCCAAAAACTGATTGAAGTGAAGCAGTTCTCTTGGATGGGGTGGAGGGGAGGGAGGGGGGGAAGAAAGGGGAAGGAGGGGAGAAGGGAGGTTATGAAGCCCTCCTATATGCAGCTTTGGTTGTAATGAAATGCAGAGCTATGTAAAGTGGACTTCTTCACTCACCTCAACTTTGATATCGCCCACCTGAATCTATATCCGAGGAGAAGGAATGCTTGTGCAGTGATAGATGTTTATCCTGTCTGCGTCAGTTCCAGCTCACTGCTGAAGGAGACTTGCTGCACAAAGTGCATCGACATACTGCACAAAATGCATTGACCTACTGCACAAAGTGCACTGCACAAAGTGCATTGACATACTGCACAAAGTGCATTGACCTTTGGCTGATGTCATGAGCATCGGTTACCTGCAGTCGTGATTTTCACTCCATAGCTGGGTCAGTTTTAAGCCACCTCCACAAAATTTCATCACTTTGTCAGTAAAGCATGGCTGCACATCTGTGCCAAAGGTGATTTGTTTCTGTCAACAAAGGGGTAAACAAAAAAAAATTAAACAACAGCAAGGGTGACTCCAGAAAAGATATGGAGACCCATAATGTGTAGCAAGGCTTTATTCTTTCACAAAAAGCATGGGTGCTTGGAGACCCATGACGTTATGGCATGCAAAATGTTAGGTAATGTATGGCGAAGGTTAAGGGTGCAGGCAATTCGGTTCATAGACAATCATGTTCAGAATGTGTCCTAAAAATTGTCTACCCTATGTAGCTACAACTGAGGAAAAAAATGTCTACCACTGCCGCATTGCTTGCACCCAGAAACGGCAACGACCGTCAGATGCAAACTCTGAAGGTATTCTCACACCCTCCTGGTTTACTTTTGAGCATCATAAGTCAAAACAAGCACTTTCTTTGACACATTTTTGTGAGGGGATTATTTGTTTAGCATTTTAATCATATAAATGATCATAGCTGCGGGAAATCTCAGCATCAGTTCCACTGTGGACACAGACATGGATGCTTTAAAAAATGAACTGTTCTAACCCTTTGACTGCTAAAGCCTGCACTGCCAGCTGAATGGGTCTACCTCAGCAGAGCGCTTATGTCTCTCAAGTACTTAAACACAGTCCAATACCCATTATAGTCTAGCCAGCCATCATCAAAACCATCAGCAGAATACTATACATTTCATCAAGTTTCTCCATTCCTTAGAGACATCTAAGAGGTTAAAGCAAGATGAATAAAAACAGTATTAGGAGCCACAACACAGAAACTATTTATTCATCATCCACCTCACAAACATTTTATATAAGCCAATTCGAACAAAGAAAATAGATGTTTAAACGAAAAACGCATACCATTCACAAAATAATTGCAGCTTGATACAGCGCTATGGTTCAACATGGCCAAAAACAAAACAATTGCAGCTTGATACAGCGCTATGGTTCAACATGGCCAAACACATGTCTGGGGAAACTTCTCAGTGTATAAGAACAACTCTGGTTGAAGCCCACAAAGCCAAGGGCAGAAAAGAATAAAAGAAATGTGTTTATTAATAGACACATTCACACACTTCAGGCTTTTCCAGAGATCAAGTAATTAGTTCTGAACTTCATGGTAATCACTCATTTTACCTTTATGTACAATATCATGACAATCAGTGTGACCACCTAAATGTGTGTCTTGGTATGTGGGTGTGTGTATGAAACTATACATGCACACATAAGTATGGAGAAATTGGGAGCAAAAACTGAGACACAAATACTAGCACTGAAATCAACTTTTCAATACTGAAATTAAGTTTTTGACTTTGAACATAATTACAAATACTGAATATGACTTCCAGTGACATAGTTTAAAATGAAATCAATGGATTTATTGAGCATCATGAAATAAAAGGAGATTAGGACATAAATGAAAGAAAATGAGTTTAATTTCCAGGTCAACGCCAGTACATGCACATCCAAGTCCATATGGTAGCAATCATATCCTCACACACTCTAAAATCAATTCACTCATTGCCACCCAAACAAGCGGGAACTTTACAGATAACCATTGCATTCGCTAAACATTTGTACAGAAGACCAGTAACATTCCTGGTCAGTGGTACCAACATGTGATTATATGTACATTTCTTTTTGTTTGTTCACTTTTTTTTTTTGCATACATGCCCAATGTATACAGGTAAAATTTCAAATGCTCAAAATATGGCCACAGGTAGATAATTGATTATTATATGACCACACACATAGAAACATTTTTACAATTCATGAACCATTATTTTTTTAATTTTATCATCTTTTCAAGCATACTTTGTTCTAAATCATTCCTACTCCCCACGTTAGAATCTGCATGTTTTGTAGGGGGGTGTGCATTTTTTTTTTTTAATGAATCTTTATTCCAATTGAGAAAAAGCACTTCCTAAAGTTCAAATCATTACTATTAATGAATTTGACCATTAGAGTCCTTACTTTCTACCTTGAAAGATCATATATAAGTATTGCCTTGCTGCTGAAACTTGCTGTTTAAGCTTACAGCTTTTTCATCAGCCTGAAGTTGCTGATGGCTCTACAACTTGCACTACAGAGATTCCACTCCTTCAGTTTTGAACTCTAAATTGATGTTAAGAAGACAAGACTCTTAAGCATCACAAGTGTCCTCATCATCACCACAGCATTATCAAAATTACACATTCATCATCAAAAATACACAAAATACTGTCGATGTCACCAGAACTGTTAACACAATGCTGGTTGTTGATAAGTAAAGTCAGTTTGTTTACACCAAGCCAATCACAACGGCCGTATTAGGGCTGGACTGTCAATTGACCAGAGCTGTCCAGTGTTCTTTACAACGCACAATGGGGATACTTTATGTGTACCTTTTGGAATTTGTTGTATAGATTTTCACACACACGGATCCAGGAACTCACAGTTCTTTTTTCTTACTGGCAAGTGTGACCATTTTTCTGCAACTTCGTTTGAAGTCAAAAGTTGCAACTATGTTGTAACTTGGTTCTGTTTAGGAAAGTGGTCGACAATGTCGACCTCAGTGTTGCAGACCCTGATCCTTTTTATGAACTAACCTGAGTCTTCACATCACTCATGGGAAAGAAGTAATCACGGCTTTGCTTCAGTGAGTTCTGTCCACATTAGCGTGTTCAAGGCAAGAGTCAGTCTCCTAGTCATCATGGAAGATACCAACAGAGACAGCGGCATACTACTACTGAAATGGTTGATCCATCTAACTTCAACAACAGTGAACCTGCAAAGTTGACACGTAGCCATTCCAGGTCAGCCCCAACTGATCCTTGCCATGCCAAGTCTGAGAAGACGCAGAAACAAAAATCAAACACGGGCTGGTGTAGTAATACTGTAAAAACAAGAGTTCAGATACAGCCCTTTTGATGGTGACCATGAGATTTTACAAACAGACCCTCATATTCTTCTTCAGATCTAAAGGTTTCCCAGTTTTAAAAGCTGTAAGGAACACTGGTGTCAGATTTAATAAAAAAAAAGTTATTAACCTCAGAAATTGCAGTGAGTTAGTAGTGTAGATTTGTTTTTATAGTTTCTTTCTTCCTTCAATCTTGTGGCCCTTTTTTTTTCTCCGAATGTAAACCTTTTGACTAGCGCAGCATAATACTGTCATTGTAATTTGCTTTCTGTGGGAAAAAAAGAAAAACTGAAAAGTAGACTATGGTATTGAGGCTCTTGCTGGACTCTTCATGAGTACAGCTTGATAACTGTCTTTGTACTGCGCCGTTTTATTTTGTTTCAGAAAACGATAACAGAGAAACATTTGTTTTGTGTACAGAGTGTTATTTGTTCTGTGATTAGAGTGATATTCATGGAATTTTAAGTTTAGATCAATATTTGTACGGTGTAAAAAATGACATTTCTATCATGTCTGTAAGTTTGTGCTGTATACTTTGAAGATGGAAAGTTTGAAAACTAGACTAAAGCGTCAAAGCAGTGCTTGCAAGATTGCCTGGACATATGGTGGCACTAACAGGAATTTCTGCTCGATTGCCGTGATATGTGCTTTGATGCTAACTGTATATAAAGCAACAAACAGCAAGAATTTCTGCAGGATTGTCTGAATGTGAACGTCGTTGTTGACAGGGTTTAAAGCATCAGAGTTAAAAGATTCTCAGTGGGACTGCCTTGAAACGTGTATCTTTTTCATTGACTGAATTACCACAGAGTTAAAAGTTAACACCATGCAGAACTATTTCAAGAACTAAACGCACGCACGCACACACACACACACACACACACACACACACACACACTAAAATGAATGAATGAGTAAAACTGAATTTCAAAAAGCCATAGGTACTCCCATACGTTCCTTTGCCTCCCCCTCTCTCCATCCCCACTCCTCCTCCCCTCCCCTCTCTGCCCCCTTTCTTCACCGTCGTCCATACCACATCAACTTCAAATTCCCAGCTGACAGCTAATGAACAATATGTGTGCCATGCCATTCCCAAAGTCTTTTTTTTTTTCTCCAAAAATTCACACCATGGGAGATAAAATATGACTGCTGGATCTTGAACATAAAATACAGAATACTAGAAAGTACCTTGTATGTTTTAGATCCTTTCTCGAAAGGATCTTATACAAACAAGGTACTTTCTAGTGTTGTGTATTCACACCACGGATTACACAGGTCGCAGGAATGATGCCAGACAGACACCTGGACTACAATGCCTGAATTTCTTCTCTCTCTATTCTCTGTCTTCTTCTTTATTTATCATTTGATTCATTTCATTTATTTATTTATTTACTGCTTTTGTTGTTGTTGTGTACATCACAGGTTTTCAGTGAGGGTATGGAGACCCCTTGGCAGTGCTAATCTCCTCTCCAATCAGATTCAGCCTCTAAAAAGTTTGTACACAGGCTGATCCAGGAGATTGGAAGAAATTCCACTCCACTTTTCACCCATAATAGGCTGCCATTGCTTGAGCCTGCAACCTTATGGCTGAGAGATGGAGGGTTTTTTTGTTTGTTTTTTTTAACCCTACAAAGCATTTCTGTGACAAAATAACATGAAAAGCAAATCACAGACATAGACAATGGTCAAAGAGCAATGTTGCGTATATATGAAGACAAATGTGAGAAATCAGGACATCAGCAAACGTTGGCGGTGAGGATCAAATGAAGGGCAGAGTCCCATTCCAGCTGATGTTGGCACCGTACCATCTGAAATACACACAAACACAGTAAAGGGTAAATGAAGGAGTGGGGTGTTTGTTATCTTTTTAGTTTGATGTTCTTAGTAGAAATGGGTTTTCGAATTGTTGAGGGAGGGAAGGAGAGAGAGGGTGTCTGTATGTGTTGTGTGTGTATGTGAAAGACTTCAAAGAGAGAGAGCAAGAGAGGGAGCGGGAGAGAGAGAAGGGATGGGAAGAGAGAAAAAGAGGGAGGGAAAGAGGAAGAGTGAACGCATGTGCACGTGTGTGAAAGAGGGCGAGAGACAGAATGTGCCTGTGTGTGTGCATGCTTGTGCATGTGTGTGTGTGCATGTATGTGCATGTGCAAAAGTGAGAGAGCTTGTGTGTGAGAGAGAGCTGTGAATGATGGAGTGTACATGTATGTGCACGTGCATGTGTGAAAGTGAGAGAGCTTGTGTGTGAGAGACAGCTGTGAATGATGGAGTGTACATGTATGTGCACGTGCATGTGTGAAAGTGAGAGAGCTTGTGTGTGAGAGAGACAGCTGTGAATGATGGAGTGTATTTGTGTCTTTTGTGTGTGTGTGTGTGTGTGTGTGTGTGTGTGTGAGACAGAAAGCGCAAGAGTGTGTGTGTTATGTTTGTGTGTGCAAAGGGCCATAAAGCAGCTGTCGCCTTGTCATAGTCACTCTCTACACAGATGTTTAAACACACACACACACACATTATACAGAAGAAACCACTTACACACACACACACACTTACACACTTACACACACACACACACACACACACACACACACACCCACACCATGTTGCCTTACTTTGTCATGATGCACTGTTCCAGGGGCGGGATCTTGCTTTCATCCAACCGACGACTCAGTGAGGTCTTTGGTCTCTGCCGTCCTATCCTTGTCTCTGCACACCAACACTAGAGTGCAACACAACACCCCCTGCACCCACACAAACACGAGGGGAAGTGGCGGGGGAGATGTGACCGTGCATGAGAGGAGGGGTGTGGGGGGTGAGAAAGTGAAGGAGTTTGGGGGGGGGGGGGGGGGGGATGATGCATGCAGACATAAAACATGGAAATCATGCTACACTCGTACTATCATACAACAGGCTCATCTAATTGGATTTGTGTGTGTGTGTGTGTGTGGCTCAGGCCGTCCATGATCCAGTCATCCAACTAAAAGTTTACAACATTTTTTTTTACTACTCATGCCATGACCCTTAACAAAATGCATTAAAACTATGCCTTCACATAATCCCTCATACAACAAACAAGCACAAACATGCAGAAAGAACACTGCAAAACAAACAAAAAAAAGAAGAGAAAAAGGGTAGCTTGTCATACTCCTGTTGACAAGCACCCTGAATCTCACACTGAAACATCAGGTGTGATATAAAGTAATAGAACAAAACGTGTACATTTGAGCTTCAGTGCATATATTCTCACCTATTCAAACGGGCTAGTGGTCCACATGAACATGTGAAAGTTGGTTGTTTTTGACTTTGACTGACTGCAATCGTTTCCAGTGAACCTCAGCCACTTCAGTGTGAACTTGAAAGTGATTCTACCCTATCTTAGTATGTCTGTTACCATGGTAATGTCAAAGACAGATACTTTGAGCACGACTCTGACTGATTGCAATCATTTCCAATGAACCTCAGCCACTTCACTGTCAACTTGAGATGATTCTACCCTGTCTTAATATGTCTGTGAGAATGGTAGTGTCACAGACAGTTACTTTGAGCACTGAAGACAGCGCAGACCTCCGCCCTACGATCTGGATGCATGTGACAGTCGCACCAAAATCTATTGACTCCAGTGTGGTGAACATTCCATCCCTCCATGAAGTCTGGTCAAAACTGGATGAATAGTATTTGTATGATTTTGCTAACAGACAAAAAAAGATAAAACAAACAAACAAACAAAAAAACCCACCACCAACAACAGATACAGTTATGAAAACGTAAGCTCCCAGGAGGAGCTAATGCATCGACCTCTTGCACCACTAGCAACCTCCTGGAGGCAAACTTTCGAGAGCCAGCAGTTACAACAGCCTTAAACGATAATCTCAATGATAATAACAATGAAGAATATTCATGAATCGCAATGCCTTGCATTAGCAACTAGCACACTGTACATTCATCATTCCCTGAAGCTGTGACACACATCCAAACCACACCCTTCCTCTTTCCCTTTCCCCCAATAACAAACAGACCTCTCCTGCCCAAGCCATCTTCCTCCCATCCATGACATAAAGCTCACACCATAGCTCTGGGCTTGTTGAAACAGGTTTGTCATTTCTTAATTTGCGAAAACAACTGGTCTTCATTTTGCATCTTGGAAAACTCAAAAGCTTCTGAGCCTCTTTTACCGGAAAATGATTTGACATTTGACGCTGGAACTGACCATTGCAGCAAACAAAGAAAAAATATATGAACTGATCAGTGTAAGTATATCAATTTATCAGTGTAAGTAGTTTCTAATCTGTGCAGAAAACCGATTTGGCTCTGATCTCTGACCTTTTCAGCTCAGCTTTCCCAAAAAAAAACATAACCAACCCTCATGTTCTGAGATTAAATTCTGAATGTTAATATTAACGTTATCTTGGTACTTGTTTCACTGTAATTTTTGGACTTCATTTTGGAGTATAAAGCACATCCCTTGATTTAAAAAGAAAAGACTTGCCCATCCATAAATTATATGTTGTATGATTTGCACACAACACTGCAAAAATCACAGATACCTGAGCATACACAGCCAGAAGATGATGCAGCATGTGTGTGCTGAATTGATGTGCACACTATGCAGCATGTGTGTGCTGAATTGATGTGCACACTATGCAGCATGTGTGTGCTGAACTGATGTGCACACTATGCAGCATGTGTGTGCTGAACTGATGTGCACACTATGCAGCATGTGTGTGCTGAACTGATGTGCACACTATGCAGCATGTGTGTGCTGAATTTGATGGTGCACACTATGCAGCATGTGTGTGCTGAATTGATGTGCACACTATGCAGCATTGTGTATGCTGAAATGATTGCACACATATGCAGCATGTGTGTGCTGAACTGATGTGCACACTATGCAGCATGTGTGTGCTGAACTGATGTGCACACTATGCAGCATGTGTGTGCTGAATTGATGTGCACACTATGCAGCATGTGTGTGCTGAACTGATGTGCACACTATGCAGCATGTGTGTGCTGAACTGATGTGCACACTATGCAGCATGTGTGTGCTGAACTGATGTGCACACTATGCAGCATGTGTGTGCTGAACTGATGTGCACACTATGCAGCATGTGTGTGCTGAATGATGTGCACACTATGCAGCATGTGTGTGCTGAATTGATGTGCACACTATGCAGCATGTGTGTGCTGAATGATGTGCACACTATGCAGCATGTGTGTGCTGAATTGATGTGCACACTATGCAGCATGTGTGTGCTGAACTGATGTGCACACTATGCAGCATGTGTGTGCTGAATTGATGTGCACACTGGATGATAAATGCTTTGAGCTATGTTGATACTGACCTCGACCATCACTGCAGGCCATGTTTACAACACAGCTGGGTGCACGATCTGATGGCGCTTCAGAACACAAGACACCCTTGTCAGAATTTGAGAAAAAAAGCAGTTACTTGTAGTCATGAATTTTACAGCAATGAATTCACAGTTCCAGAAAGGACTTCTACAGCAGAAAAAAATCTGAAAAGTTCGGAAAGTTTGGCAGCTGTACAACTACAGAAGCAACCCACCAACATTGAGTGTGGCAGTGCTGGCCTGGGAGACCAGGCCGGTGTAGTAGGAGAGGGTGAAGCGGTTCTCAATGCGCCAGTCGCTGACAAGGTCGATGTTGGTGGAGAACAGCAGGCCGTACATGTGGTTCACTTTGGTCAGCCAGATGGGGTTCTTGGGGGTCTTGAGCATGGAGCCCACCTGACATATATCACAGGACACATTACATCCATGTGCTTCACTTCCGTCAGCCAGACAGGGGTACTGGATGTTTTCTGCTACACCCCATCCGACGTATGTAACAGTGCACATCCGTGTGATTCATTCTGATCAGTAAGATAGGGGTCATCAACACAGTGCCCACCTGACATTCATCACAGTACACAAAACAATGAGGGTTCATTCTGGTCAGTAAGATAGGGGTCATCACCACAGAGCCCACCTGACATTCATTACAGCACACAACACAATGAGGGTTCATTCTGGTCCATCAGGTGGCGCTGTTCTGCACAGCACCCACCTGAAATACATCACAGCACACATGACATCAATGGGATTCATTATGACCAGCCAGGTAGAAGTGTTGGGGTCTTCACCATGGAGCCAGTCTGACATGCTTCATAAGACACATAACATCCACGTGCTTCACTTTGGTCAGCCAGATGGGGATACTGGATGTCTTCAGCATACACCCAACCTGACATACATCAAAGCACAGCTACTTGGTTTACTTTGGTCAGATGGAGGGGGGTCTAGAGAATCTTTGGTACAAATCCATCTCATACAGATCCAAGGAAGATGAAAGCTCCAACCCAGTAGTCAAATGCGATCCAGCTACATTTTCAACGAGACAGCCCAGATGGTAACAGGATGTCTCATCTCCACTTTAGCACTATACCATTCTCTCCCCCACCTATTCTTTCCTCACCAAATGAAAAGAACTCAGCTCCCACTCAGACCCTCAGCTGTACCAGTGACAAAGATTGCACTGTACGTGGGTTTGGTATTTGAGTGTTAAATGACATCTTCCAGGAAATTCAGCTTTTCTCTTCCCACCAGAAACACATGAAGAAATTTTAGAGTGTCAAAGGTGCATAAGAGCGCTCTGCTGCTATGCAGTGCATACATCAAGCTTCGGCTACAAGGGTTTAGCTTTGACTTTCTCTTGGAGTTAAACCGGTAGACTGTTTGGGGGGAAAAAAGGCTTTCATCATCCCTGAAGATCACAGTTCATACCCCATGCAAGTGGTTCATTTTGGTCGACCAGATCATCACACATGCACTGTTGTGCTCACCACCTGGGGTGGTATATAGGAAGATCCGGAGGGTGCTTTCTGGAAATAGTGGCCGTTACCAAACAGCTATCCGCGACCTATTCGCTAATAAATCTTTTCCAGGTTCTGTATGCAGGAGTGGCTATTAACACTTGAATAACTATTTGAGAAAAGAAAAGCTGAATAGCACACTTTATTTTTTTAATCACGAAAGCTTGCAAGTTTCATAGTATAGTGAATCTATTCTGAATGGCTAACACTATTACTTCTAGAATGAAATTTCAGTAGCAGACAACATATTACTCTGCATTTCAAATCAAAGAAGTCTGCATGCATTTTCATTTTTATTTCTCCTGGCTGGAAAGGCATAAAAATGTAAAATCTTAAATACTGTTTGCTGTGATGAAATACTTCCATTCATACTTGTGTTGTTAGACAAAAGAAAACAAAAAGATGCAATCATTCCATCAATACAACAGAAAGATGCAATCATTCCATCAATAAAACAGAAAGATGCAATCATTCCATCAATAAACAGAAAGATGCAATCATTCCATCAATAAAACAGAAAGATGCAATCATTCCATCAATGCTTTTTTTTTTTTTTTTGCTGTCCCAACCTCTGCGCCACCTCAGAGACAATGCACACATGCCGCTCATTCCGACACCCCGACCGCAGCCACAGCCCGGTCAGCCCCGGCACTGGCAATCCACAGGGAGCAGTCAATGTCAAGATGTCAAGAGGCAAC
>CM065732.1:16545832-16625832 GCA_033310375.1 Conus canariensis
GTATGACCAATGTGTCACTAACTACACCATCAACATGGGTGAGGAGTCAGTGGGGACACTCAGTCAACTGCAACGTTGTGTTTGCTGAAGCTGTAGAATTGACATTTTGTAATCAAATCATAAAAAGTGTTTGAAATCACTCTGCCAAACAACAATGACAAACGAATCACAAGACAAAACACGACGCGTTTCAACCTCTTAGGTCTTCTTCTGGCAAGATAAACAACACTCAGGACTACGAAAAACAAGAAGAAGCAATCACTTATCTTGTCAAATTCAGTGCAATGATGGGCGTTGATTCGTTTGTCCATGTTGTTTGGCAGAGTGATTTCAAACACTTGTTAAGACTGGTTTAGATCGGCACCTGCAGTCGCTTTACTTTGCAACTCATTTTGCACTCCTTGAAGCACATATTTTGTGAAGTCTTCTTAGCCGATAATGCCCATGATCTATCTTCTTTTTGAAGTTTTACTGCTGGCTCTTTCGCAGCTGGATCAATCTTCATGGCTGTAATGGATCTTCAGTGACTGGGCTTAGGACTCTTCATATTATCATCTCTTTTTCTCTCTCTCCTTCAATATACTGCACAATGGAATGTTGACAGAAAGATTTATCACATTTTCATTGTTTTATTCATGAGGTTGCTTTATTTTTACTGTTCTGTCTATCCATGCGGCTACTCTAGTATCTGCCTGTCCTTGTCAAACACACACACACACACACACACACACACACACACACACACACATATACACACACACACACAAACACAAGAACATGATCAGCAACTACATTGAAAACACCAACAGAAGCATAAGTACAACAGATGTAAGGAGAGAGAGAGAGAGAGAGAGAGAGAGAGAGAGAGAGAGAGAGAGAGAGAGAGAGAGGAAACGAAACGAAATTTTATTTAACCAGGGTAATGAGATAAGCAATATACATGCTTTTTTCCACCCAGCCCTGGAGAGAGAGAGAGAGAGAGAGAGAGAGAGAGAGAGAGAGAGAGAGAGAGAGAGAGAGAGAGAGAGAGAGAGAGAGAAACGAAACGAAATTTTATTTAACCAGGGTAATGAGATAAGCAATATACATGCTTTTTTCCACCCAGCCCTGGAGAGAGAGAAGAGAGAGAGAGAGAGAGAGAGAGGAGAGAGAGAGAGAGAGAGAGAGATGCATAAGAATGCACATTCACAAAGATCAAGGGTGTCATGCAGATGGCTCACAGCAGAATTCAAATGCCTGGAGGAAGGGAAGTGGGGAGGAGGAGGGGGAAGTGGGGAAGGGAAGAGTGAGGAGCAAATGGCTTACCACAGGATTCAAAGGCCTGGGGGGAGGGGGTGTTGTGGAGAGGGGGTTTGAGGGGAATGAACTTGCTGCTGGTTATAAAAATGTTACTCTTGAGCATGTATGCAAAAGTACGCCATTGACACTTTGTTTTTCCACTTATCAGCGCAAACCTCATCTAAGTTCTTCAAAGTGTGATTTGCACACGTCCCCTCTTTTCCCAACAATTCTTCTGCATCCCCCTTCCTACCACTGCCCCCCCTCCCCTTACCTCCAAAACACACACACACACACACACACACACACACACACACACACACACACACACACTTAAATTTGTTTGCATACAGCCCTCTTCCTCTCACTCTGTGTCTCTCCCCTCCTTTTTTCTCTCAGTTGATATGACTACTGATCTTACTTGTGTAATTCTCTAAATTTCTGTTCTCTTGTCAGGTTTGTCTTTGCCATTGATAACCCTTCGCTCTGATTTGTTTTGTCTTTCACTTTTTGTAGATGATCTTTTCATTCATTTTCTCTTGAGGGCATGATGAAAAAAGCTCTCAGCTTATCAACCTACTCGATTAAAAAGAAACAAGATGCAAAGCATATATACATACTTCCAGTTTATCTCGAATACACATGTACATGTCAAGAAACGTCACAATCAAACATGCGTCATAATGTATTTCGTCACTGAGATAAACTCTCTAAGTACTTTTGGAGATATTCCATAAGGAAGAAAAATTGTTTGGGGCTGTTATAGCCGTTAGTAAGAGCTATTCTGGTAAAATAAAATATTGGGCATCATCTGTGACCCATAATGAACATACCTACAAATTTTAAGAAAGATCGGCCCAGAAGTTTTGTCTGGAGCGAGTGGAACACATTTTGACCACGGAGAGACACACAGACGACAGACAGCATTTCTTCGTTCCCATTGTAAAGTACTCCCTGTTCTATAAGAACTGGGAGTACAAAACAAACGTATTCATCTTCCTTTGTGGCTTTCTCCTGCCCTACCTTCATTCCACAGTCCCCTCTTTGAAAGGCTTGAGATAACGGACACTATCCACTCCATGTACTCTCTTTGGAATGTCCAGGATGATAGTTCCTCTCCATTCTGGGCACTCTCTTTCAAAAGTCTGGGATAATGGACGCTTTCCACTCAGTTTACTCTCTTTGAGGTGTCAATGGTAAATGGATAATACCCATTTACTATGCTCTCTTTGAAAGAGGCTCACTTTTGGATAATGGATCCATTCTCTTTGGAACATTCTGGGTATATGATGAATACAATGATGTTGGAATAAACTGGGGATTAATGCCACTGATTGTTGTCTCATGTGGAACACCCTGGGATACATGGATACTAACCACTACAATGTGGTCACTTACCTTGGAATCGTCCGGGACAACACCAGGCTGTATAGAATCTGAATCAGTCCACAGCCATTCTCTGCCTGAAACTGTCAAGCCAGTCAACACAACTGTAACATCCCCATTCCAACGCACTGACTAATCAAAGCATACAGTGGCACTTGTTATACGGTCAATACAATAATGATTTCAGATTTTTTCTGCCTTTCTTTACATAAAATCACCCAGAAGCTCGATGAACAATATCTTTCCAACTTGACTGAACTATGAATGCAAAAGAATCTTTCACATGCAAATCTGTGTGCGCATGTGGGTGTGGAATGCGATGCTGTGTGGGCGCAGTGTCATGTGGCGCCGCATTGCATGCATGCATGCGTGTGCATATGTAAGACTGAAGTCTGACAGCACATGAGCATTGTTCACTTCAACTGTTCGTATGATTCTTTTAACACAGTTTGTTTGTCCCCCTATCACAAGCTTTACCGAACATCTACTATTCCACTGCTTCAAAGCTGTCTTGTTTACATAATAGGCACATTAGCTCCAAATCAATTGATGTGTTCAAATCTCAGAAGAAAATCAATCCACTAAAAAAAAAAAAAAGTATTTGAAAAATGCTGAGATTGATGTAGATATGCATGTTGTGTGTGTGTGTGTGTGTGTGTGTGTGTGTGTTGTGTGTGTGTGTGTGTGTGTGTGTGTGTGTGTGTGTGTGAGTGAGTGAGTGAGTGAGTGAGTGAGTGAGTGAGTGAGTGAGTGAGTGCGTGCGTGCGTGCGTGCGTGCGTGCGTGCGTGCGTGCGTGCGTGTGTGTGTGTGTGCGTGCGTGCGTGCATGTGTGTGTGTGCATATATCATTTGAAAGTAATTTCAGAAGGACTGCATTCATGTTTGGGTTATAACATTTAATTTTGTACAGTGTTCTTTGACCACTCACTTTTGGGAATACCGCTCTCTGAGAACTGTAACTAATGAACTATACACAATTCAAGTCAACTTTGTTCTCAAACAATCACATGCACAGAACTAAAAAAAAAATAGCCCTGCACCTGCACACACACAGGTAAGAGGCACATGGAACACACATAGAATCGTCTGTAACACAAAGGAGATTCCAAGCTGACACACCCAGACAGTACCAACAACAACAGTGAGTTAACAGTGATTCAAGACTTGAACATTGTCACACAGGTGAACAGAAACAAATACAGGTGACCTTGACATAGTCAACGTATCATCTAATGGAGCTGCAAAGTCGCATCTGGTTGTTGTGAATCCATTTAATCTCCTGCGCTCAATATCTGACAGGTCTGTTCCACCAGTATACCCCATCACATCCACTCCAATCTTTGTATCATTCTTGTCTTTTCTTAATTCCCTCTGTCTGACCTCAAACTGTTGGTCCCCACTCCTCTGCTTCTCAAGCCCCTTTCTTTTGGAATCAATTCCCTCACAAAAGACCTGAACAGTTCTTTTCCCTGCTGATACCACAATACACCTGCTGGTGATGTTCAGGAGTTTCACATGTGCTTGGTTGTCCATTTCTATCTGTAGGCTAGTTCATAAGAATCTGCTTTGTTTGAGAGGTGGGGATGGGTGGAGGGATGGATGAAGAAGGCAGGCTGGGCGATGGTGTGGCCCGATCTGGTGTGAGCGTCAGTCTGCAGCATACATTTCACATATTCCGATCTATTTCTGGCAAATTTGCTGTGCTGCTTGCGTGTTGACTGTAAAGACATAAACTTCTTCATGAAAACAGCGTAATGAATATTCTGGTGGAGAAGAAGAGAAGAGAAGAGAAAGGGGTACAGACGGTGGAGAAGAAGAAAGAGAAGAGAAAGGGGTACAGACGGTGGAGAAGAAGAATGAGAAGAGAAAGGGGTACAGACGGTGGAGAAGAGAATGAGAAGAGAAAGGGGTACAGACAGTGGAGAAGAAGAATGAGAAGAGAAAGGGGTACAGACAGTGGAGAAGAAGAATGAGAAGAGAAAGGGGTACAGATGGTGGAGAAGAAGAATGAGAAGAGAAAGGGGTACAGACGGCGGAGAAGAGAATGAGAAGAGAAAGGGGTACAGACAGTGGAGAAGAAGAATGAGAAGAGAAAGGAGTACAGACGGTGGAGAAGAGAATGAGAAGAGAAGGGTACAGACGTGGAGAAGTACAGACGGTGGAGAAGAAGAAGAGAAGAGAAAGGGGTACAGACAGTGGAGAAGAAGAAAGAGAAGAGAAAGGGGTACAGACAGTGGAGAAGAGAATGAGAAGAGAAAGGGTACAGACAGTGGAGAAGAGAATGAGAAGAGAAAGGGGTACAGACGGTGGAGAAGAAGAAGAGAAGAGAAAGGGGTACAGACGGTGGAGAAGAAGAAAGAGAAGAGAAAGGGGTACAGACGTGGAGAAGAAGAAAGAGAAGAGAAAGGGGTACAGACAGTGGAGAAGAGAAGAGAAGAGAAAGGGGTACAGACGGTGGAGAAGAGAAATGAGAAGAGAAAGGGGTACAGACGGTGGAGAAGAAGAAAGAGAAGAGAAAGGGGTACAGACGGTGGAGAAGAGAATGAGAAGAGAAAGGGGTACAGACGGGGGAGAAGAAGAAAGAGAAGAGGAAGGGGTACAGACAGTGGAGAAGAGAATGAGAAGAGAAAGGGGTACAGACGGTGGAGAAGAGAAGAGAAGAGAAAGGGGTACAGACGGTGGAGAAGAGAATGAGAAGAGAAAGGGGTACAGACGGTGGAGAAGAGATGAAAGAGAATGAGAAAGAAGGGGTACAGACAGTGGAGAAGAGAAAGAGAAGAGAAAGGGGTACAGACGGTGGAGAAGAAGAATGAGAAGAGAAAGGGGTACAGACAGTGGAGAAGAGAATGAGAAGAGAAAGGGGTACAGACAGTTGAGAAGAGAATGAGAAGAGAAAGGGGTACAGACGGTGGTGAAGAGAATGAGAAGAGAAAGGGGTACAGACGGTGGAGAAGAAGAATGAGAAGAGAAAGGGGTACAGACAGTGGAGAAGAAGAATGAGAAGAGAAAGGGGTACAGACGGTGGAGAAGAAGAATGAGAAGAGAAAGGGGTACAGACAGTGGAGAAGAAGAATGAGAAGAGAAAGGGGTACAGACAGTTGAGAAGAGAAAGAGAAGAGAAAGGGGTACAGACGGTGGAGAAGAGAATGAGAAGAGAAAGGGGTACAGACGGTGGAGAAGAGAATGAGAGAGAAAGGGTACAGACGGTGGAGAAGAAGAGAAGAGAAGAGAAAGGGGTACAGACGGTGGAGAAGAGAATGAGAAGAGCAACAACTGGGAGAGTGCTCAGAAGCCTGAAGACCTCCATCAAGATCAAATGGCTCCTAGGTCTATGCTTTGCTCAGGTCAGCGCCATAGCTACGTACCAAAACAACAGGTCTGTCCTTGGGCTACAGTCCATCTGTCCACCGAATTTCACTGAAATCAGTTCAGCTGTTTCAGCGTTCTCTTGCTAATCGGTCCTTGAATCCATCCTTGGAGCCTGATCCACAACGTAATTCCACGCCAAAATTTACCAAGCTTGTCCTGTTTTAACATTCCATCTTTCAACCGATTTCACTGAAACTGATTAAAGCCACAGCAGGGGTAGGTAAGTGAGCAGCTCAGCAGCAATGGCAGACTTTCTCTCCCTGCATGTGCAGGCGCTTCACTCCTTCCTTTGTAGGCGAGATCACATGTTCCAGTTATGGCCCTTGACTCACTGGACTGGATGTTGTGGCCTAAGCTGCATTTTTTTTTTTTTTTTTTTCCAAATTCAATCGTGTTGACAGACGGACAAAGCATCCATAATTCAGGTGGGTGAAAACATAATTATCTTCAGGGAGATAACTAAAGTCTACGCTACTGCTGGCTAGTGAACGAGAAGCGACCTCTGTATCCAATGAATAGAGGCCTGTATACAGATACTCACCTTTTCCAGATTCCTCTTGACGAAGAACTGGGCATCCTCCAGCTTCTTGAATTCAAACAGATGGAGCTGTCACACAAAGGGAAACAAACACGAATACAACTTCCTGTCACACAAAGGGAAACAAACATGAACACAACTTCCTGTCACACAAAGGGAAACAAACATGAACACAACTTCCTGTCACACAAAGGGAAACAAACATGAACACAACTCTCCAGTCAAATCATGCAAACTTTTTTTTCCTTCTTGATTATGCTATTCACAAAAGAAAGCATCTTTTACCTGCAGTACTGACCATGGTTTATATTTTCACATGCTTTCAGTTTCACGCTCAGACTCTTTCTCACACTTACTTTGACAACACTTTGTGAGCTGTCACTCAGTATGGTTTCAATTGACTAGAAAGACAAAATGAACAGTTTCCAATGAAGACTGCTCCACAATCTTCAACCTTTATCATAATTCTATGTTCACTTTGATTTTCAAGTGGATTTTATACACTTTGAAGGTTACACAGAAAAAAACAATGAAATTTCTACACTTAATTGAACTGGGACTTATCATGTATGCATTATCATGATTATCCTTTGCTTATTAATCCAGGTGACTGCAAACATTACTATCCCTTGACAAAGAAGGCCAGATGAAATTCTTCACTAACTCTTGCAGAGGGAGCTCTAAAATGGGTGGGTAAATGAGCACATCCTGACTGCAGATCGATTAAAAAAAAAAAATTATTGGTTACAGTTTGCACTGGTCTCAGTGGTCCAGCACTTCTGACTTCCAACTTTTTATTTTACTTAAATCTTGTTACTGAAATCAACTACTGCCATCAGGGATGATCCCATCTTCAGACATCGATCAGCATGCACAGTGATGGAGGATTTACAGACTGAAAGCTTGCTACATGGCGACCCGTCATCAGTTGAATCTTGCAGGAAAAAGGGTATCTGTCATCATTTATAGTGTTGATCTTTTTCTTCACATGCCTTTAAATAAATGGTGATATCACAAAGATAAAGTACACACGGTAACAGCCCTGAGTGCTCTGCGTCCTGGACTCACAAAGACTGAACTTTCACACACAGTGAAGGTCAAATTTTGACAGTCGAGCAGATGTCCAGAGGCCATATTATATAACAACTGGAATCTAGTCAAAAAATCAGAACTGTGAACAAATCAAAAAGTCAAGGTCATTTCCAAAACCAAGCCAGTAAGAGGGTAGGTTTCAAAATGAGGTGACTGCAGGTGGAATTTGAACCAAATTTTAAAAAAGAATTTTATAGTTAATCTGTCAGATAACAAGGAAAAACAAACTACAAGACAACACACAACATGTTTTGACCTCTTAGATCTTCTGCAGATAAACAACATTCAGGACAATGAAAACGAAGAACAAGCAATCACTTATCTTCTCAAATTCAAATAATTTAGCATTATGCTTGGAAGAGTACAGAGCTTTGTCAGAGTTGAAAGGTCATGGATCCTCACCTTGATCCGGATCTGCACCTTGGATCTACACCAAAATTTCATGGAACTGTTCCTTGGCCAAATTCCATCTTTCCATTAACTTTCTTTTTCTTTTTTTTCCATCAGTTCTGTTATTTTTGCCAAATCTTGCTGACGGATCCTGCATCTTTCTTTAACCAAGATCCACACTATCATACATTTTGCTTCATATTTGGTCCAGAGAGAAAGAGTGAGAGACAGAGACAGAGAGAGAGAGAGAGAGGCACTGAGAGCGAGAGACAGAGAGAGTAAACTTACTTCACATCTATCTTTTCTTTTTCTTTTTCCAAACATTTCTTTGTCATACTATTTTACAAAAAACAAAAATCACACAGCTTACACAACATCAAAAAGAACACAGAAATTTAAAAAAATGCTAAAAACAATTCACAAGAACTGAAAGGTGCAGAGTGGGCATTAACCTATTATGTACCCAAACTTTGTGTTTCCAGACATTTAAGATTTTAATAAGGCATATGCTCATGCACACACATACTTCCATCATTTGGAAATGTATCATTAAACTGTAGCAAGAACACACTCATACGTCAGCCACTTGTGGCTTCAACAATACAAGAAAATGCATATTTGTACCCTGTCAAATTTTTGTGCCTACGGATATTACTTTATGAAATAAAATAAATGCCTATTGAATCAGAACATTTGTCCTGCTAGGGTTTAAACTAAGCTCCGAACACTGTACAACGCACATGGCACATTAAAATGGCACCTAGGGTTTCAAACAAACAAAGCTTAACTATGCATGCCTCTAACGTGTAAGAAATAAGGTGTTGTTCAGTTCATCTAAAGTAGATAATGTTAAGAAATGGAACTCTTTTCTTTTTCCTAAGAAATAATACAAGCTTACATTACCTTGTGACAGAGGTAGAAGTTAAGATTCTAAATGAATAATATGTGGATTAATAAAAGAAATAATAGAAACCCCACGCATGCAAGTTCTTAGGTGTAGACTACATCTACAAGTCTCGAAGATGAACAGGCCTCCAACGAGGCCTCAAACACCTCAAGTTCAAAAGTTCTTGATTACCTCAATACATGTCAAATGTTCTTTTTTGTTGTTGTTGCTATTTTCTAACATCTGCAACCATGTAATATCTGCCTAATAGAGTGCATTATTTTGTTTAAGATGCCCATGACGAAACATAATAAAACCACCCAACAATTTTCACACAGAAACATGATAATGCCATTTTTCATGTGCATTGTCACAAAATAAAAGGCGAGTTGAACAAAAATCTGGATCTGAGTTTGTTTTTTTAACTTAATTCTACAGCTTTTAAGAAAACATTGAACAAAAAAATCTTCATCTAAAACAGATCTTCATGAGTACACACTATTGTTGTATCGTGGCATGCACAATTTAGTCGCTACAGCAGAGTTCATCTGTGTCTGTTCTCATCACTGCTCACAAGATGCCACCTACTACACCCCCACACCCCCACCCCTCCCCCTTCACCCCCTCTTCCCCTACCTGCCTGACTTCATGGTCACACTGCTGACTCTGTCAAAGAGGGACACTGAGGGGATTTTCCTCTGGGGACAAGGACCACCACCACATCTCTCCCATCGATACTGCCCATGAACCTGACCACATCCCTGTCACGAACTTACTGCAGGCATGGGTGCGGAGGCAAAATCAACACCAACACCCAACCAGCCACGGTGGGTTCAGTGGGTGCCATCACCAACCGAGAGGTCATGGGTGTGTGTCCCATCAGACATATTTGTTTCTGCCGACATTTCTACTCACAGCTGAGTGTGGTATGGGCTGTCAAACACTGGAACGACACGGTCTAACATCTCTGACAGCAACGCTCAAAATGGCTGACCGACACTACAGATGTCTCCATCTCTCGAGTCTCGTTAATGTTACAGTATACTGTTATGAAAGGAAGTGTACAGTACATGACTGTCAGATAGTGTCAGATCAGAATGGAATGCCACATCATCATCTTTATCATCCTCATTCTTAATGAGCCCCATCTTAAAAAAAAAAAAGAAGTCTTAAATTCGGTGACCCTTCATGCCCTGCTCTCTCAGTGACCTCAGTTCTGATCTCCTCCTCCCCATACCCATGTGTGTGCTCAGTTCTCCTCACAGAGGTCCACATCAGCAAGTTCAAGAGAACTGTCCGTGAATGGATAGGCTGGCATCCTCTGGAAAGGGTGGCAGTCCAGTGTCTCCTCAGCAGGCTGCCTGATGATGATGATGACCTGATACTGACTGCTCTCCCCTGACTACTGGTGCTGGACTGCGGCAGGATGAAACTAGGTACGGCTATGCACGAGGTGATAGGAATGAGAGGCACAGCTGTGCTGTTACTGAGGGAGCCACAGAAAATGTGAAAGATGAAGGTTATCAAGAAAGCAGGGCAGAGAGGGACAGCAAATCAGAGTCTTCCTCTCTCCTCTATTTCCAATTAACCACTGAGAATGACAATGACCACAGTGTGCAGAGTCAGCTGAATTCAAGACAGTGTGACAAAGCTGTCTTCTCAGCTTCTTTACATCAGGTATCCCAGTACAAACCATGCTCAAAAGAGACTGATACTTGCTATTAAGCCCCCCAAAAATCCTGTGCTAGAAATGTGGCCAATCGGATAACACATTCATGCATGAAGCTACAACATTTTTGATCCATACTTTGAACCTTGTGCTGGCCAGGCTTCTCTTTCCCCTCTGTCTTCATTTGGCCATAAGTAATGGTCAGAGTTCTTGTCTTTCACATGAAATCATACACTGATGTTCCCTATGCATCATATACTCTCAGCATGTAAAGAAAAAAATACCATGCATCAAGCGAACTGTCCCTGGCAAAATTCGGGAAAAAAAAAACAAGGATAAAAAAAACAGTACTATATACACAAATAGGAAAAAAAAAATGAAAGTGATAGTGAATTTTGACATAATGCTGTTTCAGGGGTGTGCATAATATTTCACACAGTGAAATCTTTTCATGATAAGAAAATTATACAAGACAACGTGAGATGGTCAAAGACACAGGACTGACAAGATTTACACCGCATGGTGTGATCTCAGTCTTGAAATTTTCACTTAATGATTATCATTAGTATTGATAAGTACATGCTTCGTATTTCAATTGGAATTTTTTTTTTGTGCCAGATATTCTATATTCTTAATGATATTAGCATGCTTAAAAATTTCTTGATGATATTAGCATACTTAAAGAGACGTACACAGCTGGCACCAGGACAAACTGGTATGCATTCATACATATGGACAGAAAGTTTCATATGTATGCATACAGACATAAATACACCAATAAGCAGAAACTAATAAGAAAAGAGAAGAAAAAAAAAAGTACACAATGACACTAAAAAAGAAACAGTGAAAGATTAATCTGAAGTGCAGCTACACACCTGAAAAACCAAAAGAAAATGAATATGAAACAGGGGAGGCAATTGCTTATTTCAACTCGCTTTCCACATGTGATGAAAGGGGAAAAAGTTAGGAAGAGGAGAAGACAGGGAGATGGAGAGAGATTGCAGTAGGGCAGGGGCATGGAGGGGGGGGGGGGCATGGAGGAGAGGATGGGAATCTTTCTCTCCCTTACAGTCAGTTCCCTCAGGCGTACACTGTCAGTGAGTTGTTGTGGGCACACACACTGTCAGTGAGTTGTTGTGGGCACACACATGTCAGTGAGTTGTTGTGGGCACACACACTGTCAGTGAGTTGTTGTGGGCATACACTGTCAGTGAGTTGTTGTGGGGATACACTGTCAGTGAGTTGTTGTGGGCATACACTGTCAGTGAGTTGTTGTGGGATACACTGTCAGTGAGTTGTTGTGGGGATACACTGTCAGTGAGTTGTTGTGGGGATACACTGTCAGTGAGTTGTTGTGGGATACACTGTCAGTGAGTTGTTGTGGGCGTACACTGTCAGTGAGTTGTTGTGGGCACACACACTGTCAGTGAGTTGTTGTGGGCATACACTGTCAGTGAGTTGTTGTGGGCATACACTGTAGTGAGTTGTTGTGGGCATACACTGTCAGTGAGTTGTTGTGGGCATACACTGTCAGTGAGTTGTTGTGGGCATACACTGTCAGTGAGTTGTTGTGGGTGTACACTGTCAGTGAGTTGTTGTGGGCGTACACTGTCAGTGAGTTGTTGTGGGCGTACACTGTCAGTGAGTTGTTGTGGGCGTACACTGTCAGTGAGTTGTTGTGGGTGTACACTGTCAGTGAGTTGTTGTGGGTGTACACTGTCAGTGAGTTGTTGTGGGCGTACACTGTCAGTGAGTTGTTGTGGGCATACACTGTCAGTGAGTTGTTGTGGGCATACACTGTCAGTGAGTTGTTGTGGGTGTACACTGTCAGTGAGTTGTTGTGGGCATACACTGTCAGTGAGTTGTTGTGGGCGTACACTGTCAGTGAGTTGTTGTGGGCATACACTGTCAGTGAGTTGTTGTGGGCATACACTGTCAGTGAGTTGTTGTGGGCATACACTGTCAGTGAGTTGTTGGGGCATACACTGTCAGTGAGTTGTTGTGGGCATACACTGTCAGTGAGTTGTTGTGGGCTTACACTGTCAGTGAGTTGTTGTGTGCATACACTGTCAGTGAGTTGTTGTGGGTATAACACTGTCATGAGTTGTTGTGGGCGTACACTGTCAGTAGTTGTTGTGGGCGTACACTGTCAATGAGTTGTTGTGGGCATACACTGTCAGTGAGTTGTCATATTCTGTCAGTGAGTTGTTGTGGGCATACACTGTCAGTGAGTTGTGGTCATATTCTGTCAGTGAGTTGTTGTGGGCATACACTGTCAGTGAGTTGTTGTGGTCATATTCTGTCAGTGAGTTGTTGGCATACACTGTCAGTGAGTTGTGGTCATATCTGTCACTGAGTTGTGGCATACACTGTCATGAGTTGTTGTGGGCATGTATTGTCAGTGAGTTGTTGTGGGCACACAACGTGTGCCAGTTGTGGTTCAAAAGCCTTTTGGTTAGACAGGCCTTTGTCACAAACACATTTTTCTCTATATTTGCTCCAAATGTTTGTCATCATTCCACATGTCATAACCAATTATGCTTATTTCATTTGACACTTTCTTTTCATTTTTTTTTTCACGTTCACTACAGTCTGTTTCCTTTTGGTCACAAAGGCAAATTGTTTGTGTCATGGTATTTGGTAACCTGTCACTTTGGAGACAAGTACGGCTGTTTAACTTGTTGCCTCCATATTGCTTCAGTCATATAATTCAACAAAAATGATTATCACTCTCTCCGCTATATTTAGCAAGGTATATCTATACAGAGCTGTCAAAGCTTAAGCAGCACGAAAGTGCAGGATTTGGCATTATGATTTAAGTGTAGCACTTGTATGTGATATTATCTATGATGTAGCAGGGATTTTTATTTTACTCTGACTTCTTCTTTGGAACTATCTGTCTGATAAGTCAGACTCAATAGCACTTTCAGTCAAATTTCCCTTTGGACACAACATGATGGCAGACTAAGTAGACAAAAAGCTCGCAAAATGTCATGTGCTACTGACTTTACTAAAAAAAAAAGAAAAAAAAAAATTCTGAGAGTGAAACTAACCAATAAGTCAGCCAAATCATGATCGTCTTTAGCGATATTTCTTCTGCTCTTTCATCCTCTTCCCCACTGAACTTGGCCATTTTTTCATGACATTTGTCCACAGTCTAAAGATCTATGTTTTCCATACTGTCAAAGCTGCCACTACATTCCTGAAGCATTTAAGATTTTGTTTTTTAAAACAAATCTGTACCAGGTTTACCTCCAACTAGAGACTGTCACCCTTTAAAACCATTGTTGTTTTTCTGGAACACAATATCCTCTCAGTCAATAATACATTTACCTATCAACAACAACAAAAAAAAGATTTCCCTCCCTTTAAAGACTTTGGGGAGGGAAGTGGGAAGGCGGAGGAGCGAGCTTTCTTGTTTAGTTTTCGTTCATTTATTGATTGACCTTTCTTTGTCTTTTCTACGCTGGATTGACCTCCAAGTAAAGACTCGCAAAGAGCAAGAAACATCACTAACCAAACAAACATTGGAAACTGAGAAATGGCAGATGCTGGTTATGTTGATAGGAAAGAGCACAAGGGAGCACAAGCTGATCGTGTTGGAAGAGCTGTGTGTGTAAGACATCTGCCCTTAGGTGAACTGGCCTTGAGGCACTCAACCATTCAGGTGCTGTATTTTCAAATCCTTCTGGAGCGACACACACACACACACACACACACACACACACACACACACACACACACACACGTGTGCGCGCATGCATGCATGCATGCATGCACTCACATGCCATGCACACACACACACACACACACACACACGTGCGCGGCATGCATGCATGCATGCATGCACTCACATGCACACGCACACACACTCATACACACACACACACAGAGATGTATACACACATTCACACACACATACACACACACAAACACATAAACACACACACACAACACACACACACATACAACACACACACGCGCACACACACACACACACACACAACACACACACACCACACCAAAACACACACACACACACACACACAACCTGCACCAGCAGAGGGTGTCCACGTGTCAGTCAAGACCTGCATATTCTCCGTCCTCATTAGAGTAAAAGTAGTTAAGGGCTGAAACGCTTGCATGCAAGAGGCTTCTTACCCAAAGATCCTCTGCTGGTTAGCCTTCCCTAGAGGTTTTTTTCCTACAAAACATTGCAAACTAGCTCTTGCGCAACATATCACAACACTGCAACACAGTACGTGACAACCTGTGTGCTTTATAACATGACAAAAGAGCAGGCAATAACACACG
The DNA here is from genome assembly GCA_033310375.1 of Conus canariensis. NCBI lineage: Eukaryota > Metazoa > Mollusca > Gastropoda > Neogastropoda > Conidae > Conus > Conus canariensis. Next base: position 16,560,755 of record CM065732.1, read on the forward strand.
ACCACCTGCCAATGAGACATTTCAAACAACACACATTAGCAGTTCCATGTCAGCCTTAAACATCTAAAAAGTATACATGGATTTGTGCAAAAACCATGGGCGCTTCACTTCTCTGGTGCGTTCCTCAACTTTGACTGCTTTTCTCTGATCTTAATAACACACATAACACAATGAGTGTGAGTGTGTGCGTGCGTGTGTGTGTGTGTGTGTGTGTCTCTGTGTGTGTGTGTGTGTGTATGTGTAAGTATGTGTGTGTGTGTGTGTGTGTGTGTGTGTGTGGTGTGCGTGGCGTGCATGCACATGAGTGCATGTGTGTGCACTGAAACTAACATATCATGATGCTTCCATGCACACTTTTGTGTCTGTATGAGTGTGCGCATGCATTTATGAAGTGCTCATATGCTTTGTGCACATATATGCATGAGATTAAGCACGAGCATCCACACGCATGTGCAATTTGCGCACATGTGTGCACACGCACACACGCACGTGAGTGCGTGCGTGCATGTGTGTGTGTGTGTGTGTGTGTGTGTGTGTTTGCGTGTTCAAGTGCTCGGACGGCGCCCCGGCACCTGCTTCTGTCACATCTTTGGGTCATGCTTTTTTTTTTCAAGTTTAATGTCCATTTGGTTTGATCTCAATTCTTTCCATCATCCACTTTGTGCACAGTCGATCACTCTGTGCTAGAGTATGTGTTCACTTCTCTCTATCCGCCCCCACAACCCAATGAAATTTACAGTGACTACTTTATTTAGAACTGAGTGCCAGAATGTTCATGATGGTGATGATGTCGATGAATAGTCACAGTGCTAAAACAATTTTTGAGTCTACAGGTATGCTGAACTGAAAAAAGTACATTGCAGAAGCAGTTGAAAGAGCACGAGGAGCGGTGCTGTGTGCATAAGCCTCTGCTTTCACATACTGTCAAGACTGTGAGCTTTGAGACATGAAATCAAGGTTACCTTCACTGTAAGTTAGTCATGTATACTGAAAGAAACATTGTATCAATAATCGTGTTGTTGCATCAGCAGTTCTTCTATACCTCTTACGAAAAAAACAACAACATCAATATGCAGTAACATTTTGGTAATAAACTCACACAATGAATGTGAAACCCAAACTTAGTTATTTATTTTCTTCCTTTTTAAAAAAAAAAAAATTTGAATTGCATTTTTCATTTCTCAATATTAATATTTGTTTTATTTACATAACATTGCAGTTTGTAGATACCTGCAAGCATATACATGTAACACACACAGACACACACACAAACACACACACAAGGATGCACGCATGCACGCATGAAGGCGTGTGCACACACACAGACACAGGGTGACATACACATACATTAGCAAACAACATGATTATGTGATTAAGAGAACCACAGAAATCACAAATCCTGCTTAATGTTCCCATCAAGATACTCCATGCACAATTATCGTAGACACCTACATTCCAGTAAAAAAAACCACACAAAAAAAACCGAAAGAAACAAGAGAGTCCTTAAAAGTAGCTCATAAACTAACATTAAATTCTGGATATAAATAGCTAGGTACAGTTTGTATCTGTAGTCTGTAGGAGTAGGGTACAGAGCATACTCTTCTGGGTGTTTGTATTGTGGATATGTTTGGTACAAATAAGAGACGGTTTGGATGTTAAGTCATTGTTTTGAATGTCTGCTTTGTTGTCTGACTTTTAACATTATAATTCTCTCTTCTTTTCCAGTCCACTTGGGCAACTTGATTAGCTCAGTAGTAGAGCGTCCTTGTCAGTGATCCCCTCCCCACCTTCCTCTATCTCCATGCTGTCTTCTCCCCAAGATCATTAAACACACACACACACTCTCTCTCATAAACTCACACACACACACACTCTCTCTCATAAACTCACACACACACACACACACTCTCTCTCATAAACTCACAAACACACACACACACACACACGCACTCTCATAAACTCACATACACACACACACTCTCATAAACTCACTCTCTCTCTCTCTCTCACACACACACACACACACACACACACACACACACACACACAGAAAAAAGGAAGAAACTATCCTTACCCTCTCTGTGACGTTGTCGAAGCGGTAGCGGTAGTCATGGTCGAAGCAGGCCTCTTCCTCCAGCAAGGCAATGCAGCAGCGTTGTTTTTCCCCTGCCTGCCACAGCATCTCACAGAGGCCGTCTATCAGCGCCTTGCGCCGCTCAAAGCTGTTGGGGCGGAGAGACCTGCGGAACCGGAGCAAAGTGGTGGGACAGGAAGTGAAGGAGAGTGTGATGGATAGGGAGGGGGACAGTGGGGTTGGGGAGGAGGGTGCATCACCCAACATTATCAAGATTACTTGTACTGTGTTCACTGAAATCTATCGTTTTCATTTACCATGGAAAAATTGCTATTATTGTTTGCATTCACTTAAATCTATCATTTTCTTTTACCATGAAAAATCACTATTATTGTTTGCATTCACTTAAAATCTATAATTTTCATTTACCATGAAAAGTCACTATTATTGTTTGCATTCACTTAAAATCTATCATTTTCATTTACCATGAAAAATTGCTATTATTAACATCCCTATTGCTGTCATTAACCTTCCTCCATAAATGTCACCTGTCATTTGCATTTGCTAAAAACATCCTTGTTGGGACAAGTGGGTGTCATTATCGACACCTCAACATCGTCATCATCATCAGCATCATTATCACAAGGTTCTAGTCCTTATTGCCATCACCGTCCTCATCTCAGTGCTACTATACACATGCTCTCAGTGGAAATGTCTTCAGCTATTTAAAAAGACCAGAAATGCTATCAACTGAACTGAACTGAGAAACGACAGCTGCAGAAGGGATGATATCACAGTGCAACATTCAGACAAACCAGGAGAAGTATTTGTCTTTTACACAGTGGAAATTTTTTTTTTCCTTTTTGTGTTCAGTTTGTTTGTTTGTTGGGTATTTGATTGTTTTACTGTCTCATCCATTGTTCCCACCCTGCTCATTCCGGATCCCCTCTTACAGTCATACCCTGGCCAGTTCAGTCACACCCAAAGCGCCAGCAATTCACAGGAAGCATTCAATATCTAGTCATCAAGAGGCAACCCACCAGAGGAGACACTGCACTGCTGCTGACTCGATATGGGGCTGTTCAGTGGCTCTCGTTCTGATCCTAGATCATCATTTACTGTGCCCCCTAACAATGATAAAAACTGTTCAGCTGCGTAAACAGTATGAGTGGGCACGCTCCTTTGGAGGCTCTCATCACATCCATTGAATGACAGTCCCATGAACTGACCAATACTGATGACATAGACACGAAGCCACCAAGGGCATTCATTTATGTAGATAAATCGAAAATGAGGTAACCACAAGAGCAGCGCATGAACGGTCACTGACCTCGAGATTTTGTTGTTGTTGTATTTTGATTGATAAAGATGAGAATCATAAACAATGATGCCATGGAGTTTCATTCTGGTCTGAAACTACACGACAGGACTGTACTCTATGTTTCCTTTCACACACCCTGATGTCAACCAGGCCTGAGAGATACAGACACCTGCAGCGCTGCTCAGGAAATCTGGGTAACACTCTCAGACATGCATCTTTGAAGTGGATGAAACAGGACTGTATGGTCCTAGCCTTTCCAGATGAGCACACAGTAAACTCAACTCTGGCTTGAAGCCAGTCAGGGCCAAAAAATCCCCCCAAAATAAACAGTTCTGATGGGATGTGAACCCATGATCTCCAAGCCAAAGATCCACAATGCTAATGACTACAGCACAGAGGCTGGTACAGTGGAACCTTTTGATACCCTTTTTCTGAAATCCCTCGAAACTACGTCTTCAGGGAGAGGGAGTTTTTGTTGGAAGGGCATTTGACTTGGTAGGTCATTCTGCTAGAGACAAGGAGAAAAATATTTCAGAAAAAATTTTTAACTGCTAAACTACTGATCTGCCTGTCTGCCATTTTTCCCAAACTACTGATCCGCAGGCATCCCTCCGGCCAGGGTAACAGTGTGTTTCATCTCCATATGGGTTATTTTGGAAGGGTGAACATTAGGATCCAACTGTTAGCTTTAGCTCCTGCTGGCACTGTTTGCATTATGTTCAACATGAGCTAAAACAATTTCTAAAAAAAAATGTTGCTACCACACATCAGGTGACTGACAAAAACTTTGAGAGGCAGTGACTGAGGACAGCTAATTTAACATGGATGTGGATAAACTGGTGGCTCAGGAACTGCTAAAATGACTAAGACTCAGACACCTCAAACACGTTATTGGGGGGAAGGGGGGTGGATGGGGGGAAGATAAATTTTTTTTCAAACACTATTCAAGTTTAATGCATTAGTCTTGAGCCCTAGAAAATCAATTTGGTTGTTTTGTACATGTTATTTCAAAACATTTTGATAGTTGTAATGTTAAAAGAAACAATCTCATGTTATTTTGATAGTTGTAATGTTAAAAGAAACAATCTCATGTTATTTTGATAGTTGTAATGTTAAAAGAAACAATCTCATGTTATTCTGATAGTTGTTATTTTGATAGTTGTAATGCTAAAAGAAACAATCTCATGTTATTTGATAGTTGTAATGTTAAAAGAAACAATCTCATGTTATTTGATAGTTGTAATGCTAAAAGAAACAATCTCATGTTATTTGATAGTTGTAATGTTAAAAGAAACAATCTCATGTTATGTAATGTTAAAAGAAACAATCTATGTTATTTTGATAGTTGTAATGTTAAAAAGAAACAATCTCATGTTATTTTGATAGTTGTAATGTTAAAAGAAACAATCTTTATTTGGAGGAGTCTTAATAAAGACTAAAAGAGTTTACTGATTTATAAACGTGCCCACCATGTACTTTTGAAACACACCGCACTCTCTTCCCCCACCCCCTACCCCCTCTTTATCTGTCTTGTGGCAAAATAACTTACTTCATGGAAAAAAGAGTAGAAGAGTATTCTCGATTGAAGAACAATCTTTTCAGCATGTAGCCTTGTATGCACAAGGCAAATCCTCTTGAGTTGCACTGAAAAGGATCCATAAAAAATATGATATATAGACATGTGCTATATAAGCCTTGTTCATTAATCAACTGATAGTAGTTATGATAATAACAATAATAATTATAACGATAATTATGTCTGGAAGAACATCTGTGTGTAAGAACTTTCCATGAGCATTCCAGTTGTTTGAAGGATCTCTCTCTCTCTCTCTCTCTCTCTCTCTCTCTCTCTCTCTCTCTCTATCCTCTTCTCTTTTTTTCTGGAAAAATCTACATTTGTAACATAATCAGATGTTCTATAAAGCATTTTAAAACTCAGCATTTGAAGCAAAACACTGAAAAAGGTGATAACAACTACACACACACACACACACACACACACACACACACACACACACACACACACATACACAAACACACAGCTTAACATTTTCCATTCTCAAAATTCACTATCCTCTTCCCTTCTCAATTCCAAGCATTTCCAACATCATCCCCTTAACCCCAAACACACACACACACACACACACACACACACACACACACACACACAAAGGCTTACACACAGACACAAACACACCCGCACACACACACACACACACACACACACACACACACACACACACACACACACACCTACATACCCGTAACGTTTGCAATCCATAAGGGTAGGGTCCATCAATGTCTTGAAATGCAATGGTTGATTTCCTCCACTCACGACTAAAGGAATGAAGAACAGAGCCATACACTATCTTGCGCAGTTCCTGCACAATACAACACAATTCTGTACAAACCATTAAAGACAAGACATACAATACTGCCATATACTTCCAGTACAATATACCTGCTTACACACGTTAAAATAAGGCATGCACTACTGTGAAACAGGTTCTGAACAGTACAACACAAATGTGAACAAATCATGAGAAAAGACACACATAGGTGTGACACACTTCCTACACAACACGCTAGTGTATACAAATAGAAAAACAAGACATACAATATGTGATACAGTTCCTGAGCAACACTGTGACACATTTTCTGAACCATACACTAGCATATATATACCCTTCAAGATAAGGCTTACAATACCGACAGTTCCTGCGTAGTACACAAAGTGTGCACAAATCTAAAGACAAGACACTGAATGTTGTGATCCATCTACATGACAGATACACAGGTGAACACATCTAAAGCTGAGATGTAATACTGTGACCCAGTTTTTGTCCATAAACAACAGTTTACATACATCTAAAGTCACAATACTGTGACCCAGTTCTGGCATACAAACGCTGGCCCACCCACATCCAAAGGTGAGACAGACAATACTGTGAAATGATCCCAGCACACTACAACCCAACTCTGCACAAATCCTGATGACAAAGCACACACAGTCCTACGACATATTTACTGCACAATCCACTACTGTATACATCTAATGACAAAAGACACAAATTATGTCACAGTTCTAAAAACATTCTGCACATGAACACAATTACCACACAGTTTAACGTTGCAAAGTTCTAATGACATATTCATCAAACAGAACAATAAAAAGCCAGTGCTAAACATTAAAATGTAAAACACTAAGCACTCAACATTAAAAATTGAACCCTAAACTGACTAAAAACAATACACATGAGGAATATGTCCTGACATGATTCCAAGACGACCTGTCTCACAGGTGGACGTGAAGAAAGGGACGCGGACATTGGTAACAATAAATGGGTATGAACGAAAATCTCTGCTAGCGACACAAAAAAGTCACAGGGTAAAAACAGGCTCAGATCACTTCATCACAGAGGAAAGGGAGGAAGGATGGGCAGTGGGGAGTTGGGGGAAGGGGAAGGGAAGTTCCTTTTTTTTTTTTTTTTTTTCACTTTTTGGTTATTAAAGTTCAGAGTGCCCCAAAATTTCTTGAGTGGGAAGATGGAAGCACAGTCCATAATCCGCACACTGTCTACAATATTTGCTGATGGTATAGCTCTATGATTATTTTTGGTTATTTTTTTTCCTTACAGAATACACTCAACAAGATTTGTTGTTTTGCAGACTGGGAGCCAAGCTACAGGATCCAGGACCCTCATTTACCTTTGGAGAAAGTCAGTCGGTGACCAACCCAAGGACATGGACATGGGTACATCACTATGTGCATTCATCTCAATCGTTTATTACCAATTGACCATTTCAGCAGAACAATCCCACAAAACAAGGAACTTCCAACTAGCCAGCGCAGAAGCAGTTCACTGTCACAAACCAGGCACACAGGAAAGAAGAAAACTAAACTGCATTCTGTGTTCAAAGGACTGTGAAACATTTATGTCTTTAACCGAGCAAAGAAGAACAGTAAACAAGTGGGGTATTTTTTGCTCCCATAAGAAAACCTAACACAGAGTAACTTTTATTCAAGACTGGCACAGCCTTTTAAACTTGAATAAAGCCAGACAAATACATAGACGAACAATCTAATAGTGGGGGAAAAAACAAGCGCAGGCCAACAACTGAACTGTCTTCATAGTAATGACTTGGCAAAGATTTGGACTTAAGGAGGGGGGGGGGGGGGGGGGGGGGGGCGAGTTTGAAGATGGAGAAACTGGGAACATGAAATTAAGAAAATATGTTACAGATATGAAAACTCTTCACCAGCTGCATAAGGGAACCATCGTGTCCCTTTCTTCACGTCCATCATATTTTCTTAATTTCATGTTCCCAGTTTCTCCATTTTCAAACTCGCCGCCCCCCCCCCCCCCCCCCCCCCCCTCCTTAAGTCCAAATCTTTGCCAAGTCATTACTATGAAGACAGTTGAGTTGCTGGCCTGCGCTTGTTTTTTCCCCACTATTAGATTGTTCGTCTATGTATTTGTCTGGCTTTATTCAAGTTTAAAAGGCTGTGCCAGTCTTGAATAAAAGTTACTCTGTGTTAGGTTTTCTTATGGGAGCAGAAAATACCCCACTTGTTTACTGTTTATCGTTTACTGTTCCCTGCCTCATTTCATTTCCAAGCAAAGAAGGCCTGGTGGTTTCAGCGGCAAAGTACCAAGTTTATACTAACAGACTGTGAGTTTGAATCCCGCTCATCACTGTCATTAGTACCATGACCCTAGGGTTGCTGGGACATCACTTGAACCGACAATCCTTCTCCATCATCCTCTGCCCTCTGTCAATTCCCGGATGTGAGCCCCCAGCCTCTCTCTCTGTCTGCCCTTCTTCTGTTTCTCAGTGCATGCAAGATGCTTCTTGCAAGGCCTGACGATCAAGAGAGGTGACCATCTCATGTCAGTTTTCATTCCTTGATTGTGTTGTCAGCAGGTCTCCAACAAGGGCCAAATGCTGCCCTGATTCTTTCATGCACTCCTTCACTGTTGACATGCTCTATGTAGGAAATGTTGCTGTCTGCATCTCACTTCAAATGCCTGGATTCTCTTCTGTATGTAGATCTGCTGTCGGGGTCCATGTTTCACAAAGCACAGTGAAAGATGGATATCACTTGTGTGTGCATCATTCTCACCCTAGGAGCTAACAGAGATGTTGTTCCAGATGGTACTGAGTCATGAGGCTGCTGTTGACGAATGACCATTCTGCAGTGAATTTCCAACTTTGTGGACTTACTGATGCCTAACAAAAAACAACAAAAACGTTGTCATAGCCCAGCTGAATGCATAGTCATACTGATGGTGTCAGTGTAGTTTTCAATACGTCCTCTCCCCAAAACTCTCCAAGCATGGTTTTCCCCATCTGCCGTATCACCCTTCATAGGACTGGACGCCTAACCTGGATGGAACTAACCAAGCAATTCTGAGAAGTAATGTAAAACTTTTTTTCTGGAACAGAAGGTGGGATGGTGATTATGAGGCAGATGATGAGCAGAGAGGTGTTGGGGAAGAAACACTTACAATGGCTGTTTCCAGTATGATGGGAGTTCCTCCAATGGTGCGCTGTCTGGCTGACCCTAAGCGACGGGGCGCTATGATGGTCTCCCCTGTTAAACACCATTGGAAACTTAATTTGTGTGTGTGTCAAAGCATGGACAGAACTTTAAAAGAAAATCAAAGAAAATTAAAAACAGAAAAACAGAAGAAAAAAAAAAAAGAGAAAAAACGGACATAACAAACTGTATGCAATCTGTAACCGCTGTGCACTGTTGATTAACAGCTTAGCAGATGAGATGGGGCGCAGTGTACACCGACCAGTCCTCACACAGTCAGTGATGCATCCTGTACTCCTATCCTCTCTGCAGCCCAGGTTCATTTTGTCACAGTCCTCACACCATCACCTTACAGTGTCTAACACCATGAGGCTGCCCATCATAGATCTTACACAGCTGCTGCCAGTCACTTCTGGGGTTTTAGGTAGGTAGGTAATGCCTGTTTTAATTCACAATTGATGTAAGAACTCAAAGAAACCAAGGAATGGGAGAAATATCCAGACCACTTGAAACACCTCTACCAAATTGCCATCGCTCCAGAACTTGGAAGACATTGTCAAGAATGGCCAGAAGGCAAAACCGACGCAGAAATTCAGATGCAGGTAGAAGACCTTTGCACTAAAGATGATACTGTAATATACGCTGACACTTCTGTCACCAAAGGTAAGTCAGGCTAGGGATACACAGTGAAGCAAAATGGCCGAACTATTCAGGAAGACAATGGTGCGCACAGTTTAACAACTTCAAGTCTAACAATGGAGGTAGAAGCAATGACACAAGCACTCCACTGGCTTTCATCCACAAGCCAGTTTCAAACTCAACAAGCCATGATACTGACTGACTCCATGAACCTACTTCAGAAAGTGAAAAGTGGAATGGGAAGCCCTGCTTGGAATGAACTAATGCGCAGCCTTCCATTGGAGAGACTCATATGGATGTACTGCCCTGGACATGCTGGAGTTAAAGGAAACGAGAGAGCAGACACACTGGCTGGCAAGGCAACGATAAGAACTGGATTACAGCTTGGCCGATCTGATGTGATAAGAAATCTGAAGAATCACTTAAGCAAACAAGAGCAAAGCCACTATACCACAGACCATCCATCTTTCAGATCTGAACATCAAGAGAGGAAGTGGCCGCACATCCAGACTTAAGGGAAGAGCAAGAAACATCACCAACTAAACAAACATTGGAATAATCTCAAGGCCAACACTGCAAAGACTCCTAGAGATTGGGGCAAACTCATACTGGGCCTTTCCAATAACAGACACAAATGATCAAACACATATCAACTGAGATAAGACTTTGAGTCTCTCAGGGCCCCCAGCGCATACTGTAGACGTGCACGCGCTGGTGTGTGTTCATCAGTGGGGTGATGCCAGCATGTTAATTAGAGAGTCCACAGACGTGAGTGTGCAAGCATTGGTGTGTAAGTGTGTTAGTGTGTGTGTGAGAGGAGAGAGAGAGAGTGTGTGTGTGTGTGTGTGTTGTGTGTGTGTGTGTGTGTGTGTGTGTGTGTGTGTGTATGTATGCGTGCATGGAGGGGATGTGTGTGGGGCAGGAGTTGTTGTTCTTATTGTTATTGTGTGTAGTGTGTGTGTGTGTGTGTGTGTGTGTGTGTGTGTGTGTGTGTGTGTGTGTGTGTGTGTGTGTGTGCATGTGTGCGTGCGCACGTATATGTTGTATTTGATGGTCTTGTTCTTGTTTTCGATCCTAAGTCATCTTCTGAACATTCATGCGTGCCCACACACACACACACACACACACACACACACACACACATACACACACACACACACGTATGCGCACACATACACACACAAGCACACACACACACACATACACACACACATGCGCTCACGCACACACATGAGCTCGTGCCCACACATCCATACACACACATGTGTACATTCGCTACTCACATATACTAAAAGAAAAAAAAAAGACAACCAATGTTAGGTAGGCACTCAAGGTCTGACCAGCGCATTGGGCTAATATGTAGGCCAGACATCAAGTCGTAGCCACGAGACCTCTTCTTCAATTCTCTCATCTTAGTTGTTAATTCATTTATCCATCAGCTTAGAATCATACGTAGTGTGGTCTCAAAACTTAGTGGATGTGGTGTAGCGTATATGGACAAGTCCGCATGCAGTGACGCCTCCTTGATGAAACTGAAACTGAATGTACAACCCTACCAGCAAAGTCTTCTGCTCTATGATGACAATGCTATCTAAACCATATCCTGAAAGTATTCCCTTAAATGCTGCTACTGTCACTGCAGAATTTGCAGACAAGAAAACTGATAGGCATTTACAGGTGAAATGTGTCAATACAAAGTAAAATGTGTTTGAATAAAGGTACAGATGTACGATTGAACAGTGAACAGTACGGAGTGTTAGTTATGGTGAGAGCCAGTCATCAAGAAAGGTGGTTTAAACAAAAAGTTGGTGAGAGCCAGTCATCAAGAAAGGTGGTTTAAAACAAAAAGTTGGTGAGAGCCAGTCATCAAGAAAGGTGGTTTAAAACAAAAAGTTGGTGAGAGCCAGTCATCAAGAAAGGTGGTTTAAAACAAAAAGTTGGTGAGAGCCAGTCATCAAGAAAGGTGGTTTAAAACAAAAAGTTGGTGAGAGCCAGTCATCAAGAAAGGAGGTTTAAAACAAAAAGTTGGTGAGAGCCAGTCATCAAGAAAGGTGGTTTAAAACAAAAAGTTTGAGCCTCACTATCCTTTTTATTTCCACAGCCTGAACCTTGACCACAGCTTTGCCTCCTTGCAGCCGTTATCCCCATAAATGCAAAAGCACAGCAAAACACACACTCTGACCACCATGGTAAGAGAGACACTGAACCCGACAACATCACATGAGAAGAGTACTTACAGCCACAGTGTTCTATCAGTTTGTTTTATCAATATTTCTGTAATTTTCTTCTTTTTTTTTTTTGAATCATTTCAATTTTCACGATGATCCACCTGGATCAAGACATAAGACAAGAACTAATACTAGGGACGACCATTTAAGTTTCAGACTCTCTGACCCAATGCAAATACTGGCCAGTAGATGATCGATCATAACAAACGACTATAAAACATAACTGCCAGCTTTTGGGAGGCAACACTTGGAACCAAGTGGGAGGAAGGATAAAGGACAGGATGGGGCAAGGGGACAAGAGAGGGGAGATAACAAAGGCCTGCGACCCTGTGAGGAGTTACCTTGCTTGACCTGCAGATCCGGCCACTTGTCCATGTAAAAGGTGTTCACCCTCTGCTGCAGGCCCGTTGTCACAGGAGCCGAGGAAGGGGAGTTGCGGCTGTCCACTTCTGCTAAACGTCTCTGGTGGACAAACACATCCACAGGGAAGAGATTAAACGAAAATCTTTTGCTTCTCGAACGGTACAATTCTGCTTATGAACCAACTTTCATCAGTGAACAGAAATGCAATGACAGACTCAAAGAAAAAAAAAAAGCCAAACAGATGGTGTCTGACTCTAGCAATGCAGTCTTCTCGGCGTGAGCAGCCTCAATTCAATCCAAATCAAACCTCTTGTGGTAAGACAGTAAGAACGCTACACTATATGATACATTTGTTACCAATGTAAAATAACTTGGAGAGAGAGGGGGGGGGGGGGGGAGGAGACAGAGAGATGAGAGAGAGAAAGAGAGAGAGAGACAGACAGAAAAGAGAGAGAGAGAGAGAAAGAGAGAGAGAGAGAGACTGACAGACTGGCAGACAGAGCAGATGAGAGAGACAGAGAGAGAGAGGGAGAGAGAGAAGAGGAGAGAGAGAGAGAGAGAGAGAGAGAGAGAGAGAGACAGAGACAGAGAGAAGATAGAGAGACAGTGACACAGGGAAGCAGAGAGAGAGAGAGAGAGAGAGAGAGAGAGAGAGAGAGAGAGAGAGAGAGAGAGGAGAGAGAGAGAGAGAGAGGAAAAGAGACAGAAACTTTAGAAGAAGAGAAAACAGCAAAGGAAGAATATGAATTAAGCAAATACATAATAATCACTCAAACAAAATCCAAAGGACTTTATAAACCGGGCACCTATCACCAACACAGAAAAAAACAAACAAAGGTTATCTGCAAACTGATAACAGCCAAACACATCACACATCCGTCATCATACTGAGGAGGGGAAGAGAGAGAAGGATCTGACAGAAGGAGGAAAGAGGAAAAGAGAGGAAGGGAGGGCAGGAGGGGAGAGAATGAGGACTGCCAAAATGAGAGACAGACAGACATTCAGACAGACAATTAAGAGAGAGACAGAGGAAACAGAGAAGACAGTCTAAGAATAAGCCCACCTCCCCCCCATCCCCCCCTCCCCCCCACAAAAAAAAAAGGAAGAAGAAGAAATAGAAAAGAAGAAACTGAAATATTTCAAACACTAATAAATCAGACGCAAGCTACCTATGCCTAGTTCTTTATACAAGACTGTCTGGTTCACTTAAAAAAATTACTTGCTACACGTCATGACATAATTCACTGAGAATCAAACACACTAAACATCCCACACAATGGTTCAGAGAAACACACAGACTCTCTTTCTCTCTCTGGTATGTCAGTATATTTATCTATTGACTCGTGTGCCTTCTTTCAACAATATACAATGCAGTACATGACAATACGCATATACACATGCAGACTGCCATTAGTGCTAACAAAATCAGATGTGGTAAGACCATATAAAAAGACAGAAAAAAAGCAGTAAAAAGTTGCAAGCAGACCTAAAGCACAAAAAGTAAGAAAAGTGAGATAATACGAACCAACTGTAAATGGTAATGAAATATAAATAATTTAAAAAAACAAACAAACAAAAAAACATCATTTTGATGGACTCATGCCACATTGACACCATAACAAACATAACTAGCTTTTTGCTCTGATCATTAAATTTCTATAGTCTCCCTCTGTCTCTCCCCCTTCCCCATCCCTCCTCATCCCAACCTCCCTGACCCTTAAGGCCTGCCACTCAATACAAGTAATGCAAGCTCTATTACTGGTAAAGGAGTGCAAAAATGTGTCAGGCAGAAAAAAAAGTGCAAACGGATATACACAGCTCAAGCAAATGACCCGCATCCATGGAGATTGAAAAAAAAAAAAAAAGCCCAAAATTAAGTTTGAAATAAGCTAGTAATTTTGCCTTAAGCGGCAGAGAGCAAAGCAAAAGTTTTTCAAATTGAAAAGGTTTTCAAAACAGTCTAGGAATTAAAAAAAAATTCTGACAGATAGATTCTGATAGATAGATAAGACAGACATACAGATAGATAGATCGCCATAAAGATATAGGTACATGAACAGACTGACATTTCATATTGTCATTGTATTAGAATCATCCAGTGTGCTCAGTTCTTGATGAATCAAACAGTTTTTGTAACACTTTATTGTCACTTTACGTTAAAAAATACTGTATCATCACATTGTAATAAAATGCAAATAAGACTTGACTGTCATAGTAAAACATATTTTCTGCCAAAATGTGAATCCCTTTGGCTTCTGCATTTGAAGATTTAGAGTTACTTGCAAAGATGAACCACAAAGATTTAACCTACAACTCAACTCATTATAACGTTTCTTCAATGGCCCACAGTGTCATGGTGGAATTAACTGACAAAAACCTCACCAAATCATTCCAGTTTCATCACACAAAGAAGCACAATACACAAGAAAGATCTTGCTTCAAAATCTTCTCCCTTTGCTCAAGATTTATTCAAGTCAAAAGGTGTCTGTGCTTCATTTGAAATGAAATCGACATCCAACCTCTGGTCAAACGCAGGCGGATGTTTGTGTTTTCATAAACCTTACCAAGAGTTGCGTGATGGGCGGAAAAAATTAATAATGGTTTATGCTCTTGCTTTTTCATGTTTGCATCAGGAAATTGTCACCTGCAATGGGATATATTTCCTGTCATTTTTTTAGCTCTCAAGAACTAGGAAGAAACAAAAGTTGACTGCAGGATTCGTTGTAAAATGAAAAAAATAATAAAGTTTATAAAAACCTTTTGGTGGTAGTAGAATCCATTAGTGAGAACACTGACGTTTCAAGCCATAGGCCCGTTGTCAAAGTGAAAGGAGAGGACAGTGTAGACAGGAAAGCCTCTGTGAGAATTGGGTGAGAACATTTCATTTAATGATCAAGTTGGACCAAAATAAAGTCACTGATCACTGTTCAGGTGTATTGAGTTCACACAGACACACACCACAGTTCACACAAAGACACCAACACACACACGCGCGCACACACACACCACCACAACCCCCACAAAACACACAACACCACACACACACACACACACACAACACCCACCCCCCCACCCCACACCCACACCACACACACACACAAAAGGAGGGGAATAAATGGAAATATTCACTATTTTGCCTATTGAAAGAGAAAGAAACAGGGGCTAAAGAGGGACAGGACAGAGTGATTAAGGCAGAAGGGCCCTGGCTCAGCTAGACGTCAGTGACTCTGATGTTCATCCCAGCTGGCTGTGTGGTGCCCAAGCGGCTGATGACAAGGCTCTCCATGTGCTTTCTGTATACACGATCTCTGGGGTTCTGCCACACTGCTGATATCTTCGCATGACTGAAGCTGTGATACGGACCAACAAAATGTTGGCCGACTGGGTTGTTGTGGCCCAGCTTCATCGACCTCAGGTGCTCTGAAAAGCGGTCGGCCAATGAGCGGTAGGTCTCCCCAATATACAGCTTGGAGCAGAGGGTGCAGGTCAAGACGTACACTAAGTTCCTAGACTGGCAGTTTAAACTGGACCTCACAGTGAATGTGCCAGTGGGTCCCACGACTGTAGTTGCAGTGTCTATAAATGGGCACGTCTTGCATTTTTTGTCCCCACAAGGTCTGCACCCAGGTGAAGTTGACTGGGTGGCCTGCGGTCTAAGCTTGGACCTCACAAGCATGTCACGCAGGTTCTTGTCCCTCTGAAAAGCAATCAGTGGTGGCTTGGAAAAAATTTGTTTGAGGTCTGGATCTTGCTGGAGGAGACTAAAGTTTTCACGCAGGATTCTGCAGACTGGTAGGTTGTGAGGGTGGTATGGGATGACTACCACAGCGCGGTCCTCATCCTCTCCCGTTGCTTTTGGTCAGTGTTCTCACTAATGGATTCTACTACCACCAAAAGGTTTTTATAAACTTTATTATTTTTTCATTTCTCAAGAACTAGGTGACAGCACAACAGTTTAGTTAGAGAGCTACCCATTTCTGACCTTGAAAACAGGAGACTACAATCATTAACACCATCGCCCTTTTCCATTCTCAAAAAGTCAGCCAGTTCTTCTGCCCCGAGCCACGGCTTTGACAACCAGTCCACACATTCTGTTGATCTATTTGACTTGATAGCTGTTCCTTCATAAATTATCTCGTCCATCATCTAAGAATAAAGTGTTAAACAAATAAAACAAGAATACAAATGAGAGAAGGGAAAAAGCATAAACCATAAAAGTTAGGAGGATACAAAAATATTGTGAAAAACAAAGACTCTAAAAAGAGAGGAGATAAGAAAGAAATTAAGAAAAGGGAGGAAGAAAGAAACAAAGAAACAAAGAAATGAACACAGGAAGGAAGGTTAATAAAAATGAATGGAAGAAGCATAAATAAAGAATTTTTTGTTTGTAACCCTGATCATGTAATCATTCAATGTAAGTTTGCACTGAGGGAATCCAACAAGCAGATTGATGCTGTGCCTAAACCTTTTCATGTCACTCTGACAGAAAAGCAAAGATTTTACCTGGAATTTAAAGTCCAACTGTCTTACAAAGAAAACAATGAAAGAAAGAGAAAGAGTAAGCAAGATGCAGACCCAAAATTTAATGAAAAGCAAAAAGACAAAAAAATGTAAGGAAGAATGACAAGCCATACTTGCAGACAGACATAGAGCCAAAGTAAAGGAAGTAGTTAATGTCTCTGATTATCAAATACTTTGCAGAATATCTTACACGAGGAGTGAAAGAACTCCTAAATGAACCCCCAAGAGGTTCAAGCTGCCGCCTCTGCAAACCAATCATCGTAATCAACATAGTTTTAGGATTAATGAAGCATTCAGAATATTACACACACACACACACACACACACACACACACACACACACACACACACAGTGTATTCATCATGTACAAAAACACACAGAGACACTTGTAGACACAGACACACTCATACACGTACACACACATACAAAAATACACAAACACACATACATATATACACACACACACGCATGTACTATGTGTATCCCCTATACACACACACACACACAAAGACATGTATCGACATACAAGCGTACTGCACACAAACACACACACATACATACACACACACACACAGTGACACACACACACACACGCATGCACTCAGGCACGAATGCATGCTCACACTCGTGCCTATACATACACATGCATACAAACACATGTGCAACACACAGGCATAGGTGTACACTCACACACACACACGTAAATAAATTATACACACACAGGTTCTTCTCATGAGCGCGCACACACACACACATACACATTTACACAAGAATGTGCGTGCTCACGCGCACCCCCCCTACCCCCTCCCCAAACATGCGAGCATGCACGCTCTATACATAAGTCTATCCACACACACACACACACACACACACACACACACACACACACACACACACACACACACACACACATTTCTAAGAAAAAGCAGTAAAAGCTTCTACTTAACAACTGTTCTGAAAAAAAATGAAGACTCCTTCCCTTCCAAGACTTATCTTATTAGTCCCTGGACATTCTCGTCTACTGACCTGCACAACTACAGTCTACATTTACCTCCTCCAAAAAAGGTTCTCCACCCTTCCACGATTTGTATAGCTTGTCATCCAAAAGTTTGACTGTACCACCCTCCCTCCCCCACAAAAAAAATGGATATTAACCCAAGGTATTCAACCAAACAACTGTTCAACATGCTGAATGCTGTACATGCCAGCAGTAAGAGCAACAATTTCCAGGTACCTTAACATCTCCGAGGTTGATTTTATCATTTTCAATGAAGTTCAAGAGACGCATCAGTTGGTCTCTTTCCCCCATGGTAACAGTTCCCTGTGTCTCTGTCATGGGAGGCTGTGGATCAGCCGGCTCTGGCACAGGCGATTCCATTGTTGTTGTTGTTGTTGTTGTTCACCAGTAGTCCACCCCAGTAGTTATTCAGACAGGTGACATATTGTATGTGCTGGGCCAACAGTAAAAAATGATGCTGATTGCCAGATCTTCTTGGCTCTTCTGCACAAAAGACGCAAAGCATTTCAATGAAAGGAATATCATTATTATCAGTATTATTACTGTAGATCACAGACACAGTATTCATGAAAGCATATATGTGTGCACACATGCATCCAAGACGAAACTCATGCATACACGACATATACACACATATATACAGCACATATGTCATGTCAACGAACCTTATGAGCCACCGTATATATTATACTCATCATTGTGTCACAAAAATAAAATCCACAACTATTGTTCCACTCCCAAACTCTTCACTCCTCAAGCATTCCTACAGCACACACACACACACACACACACACACACACACACACACACATACACACACACACACACACCACAGTAAGAGTGCAGACCATGTTACTTTGGCCCACAAGGCTTCACCTCTGTACTGCTTAATGCAAAGCATAGGCTTCTGCTTAGTCTTATCCATGAACTCCACTTCCCAACCATTTGGTTAAAAATTCATTAATCTATTAATGTTGCTGTAACCCTATGCAATACAGCCTCCTAGTTTAACAGATGTGATGCATTGTATGTGGACTCCTTAGAATGTAATAGTGCCTCCTTGATGAAACAGAACTGAATCAGCTCAAACTTTGAAAGTCATTAGACCAAGAAGAAAAGTTTTAAGACTGGATTAAAGCATCAAATGTTTCAAGCCTTTGTTTGTTTTATTGTGCCTCAATGAATAGGAAAAAAAGTCTGTGGCAGCATGCCTAAAAATGTCACTATGTGCAATTCAATTTACAGACCTTTAAATATGGCTTGAAATGATTCTGCTGCAGCACAGTCTTACTCAGTCTCTGTATTTGGTTGAACACATGTGAGTAAACATTCAATAACTGTACCTCAGCCACATCTGTCCATAGCAAGTGTCATCACCCATTGAAAGGATGACAACTTAAAACAAACAAAACAAAACAAAACAAAACACTTTGACATTTTAATGTGAAGAGGAAAAACTGCAAAACTTATCCATATTATCAAAAAACAAACAAACAAACAAAATACTTTGACATTTTAATGTGAAGAGGAAAAACTGCAAAACTTGTCCATGTTATCAGAACAACACTAGGTTCTTCTTCTTCTTCTTTTCTTTCTTTCTTTTTTTTTTTTTTTTTGGTCAGGATATCGCAGAACGTTATTATTGTCTCCCTTTATTTTACCATGGCTTTGTAAAATAGCCCTTCATGTCACAGTATTATTTTTCTGTCTTTGCAACCATATGCTGAATGAATGTGAACTGGGTAACTGAACATATTCAACTCAAAACACACGCACGCACACACACACACACACACACACACACACACACACACACACACACACACACACACAGATAGACAGACAGATAGATTGATGGATAGACAGGTAGATCAACACTGAAAACCCATTTTTATATTTTCTCGTTTGTCCTGCAGGGGTTCGATGTCAACTAGAACACTGAACAAGTCAGGTTTTACTAGTGTTTTTGCACGTGTTTCAACAGTGTAAACTTTACAGAATGTCAAAATAACAGTAGTGACAGCCGAAATTAAAACTGCACTTTACCAGCACACTAGTATACTTACGAATCTCACTATCTCCGCGATTGTAATATTTTTTGGTGTGCCATCCAGTCAATCAATGAGTCTCGGCTGACCGATCACTATGGTCGCGAGACGCCGTCCTTGATAGCCGTCATTTCCGGTGTGCTGTCGCGCGGATTTTCTACTTCCTTTCTTCCTTCTTCAAGTGTCTGATCGTTTCCAATTTTCAGAAGCCGCAGAAAGCTGCATTGTTTTCCATAATCTCTCATATTGAATACAGATAATAAATGAATAAAATCAAAAGAAAAACAATGAATGCACAGTTCCACATCATGTAGAAATTCGTTTTCATGGTTTCGATCGTCTACGAGCCCACCTTTCCTTCACGATTTCGATTTCTGACACAAGCTCAATGGTGATTGGTTGGCCAGCCACAATATTTTCCTCTGACATTCAGGGAAGTAATTCGCGTGATCCAAGTGATCTACTTTCGATTTTGAACTTGGCAAAGGTTTCAAACTTTAAAAAATATCGGAATAAGCCCTCGGCCTTCTCTACGAGGTGTCATTGCCATGTGACTTATGTGTTTTGATCTATCTGTCTATCTATCTATACAATTCAGCATTTTCATTATATATGTCTGGTTAGATAGATGAAATACGTATTTAGATAGACAGGAATAGACAGAATTAAAATGAAAGCAAAAGTGGGACTGCCAAACGAAGAAACAAACAAATTAGAAAACAGACACTACGCGTTTTGACCTGTGGGATATTAATTCTTCAGAGAGGACAACCGACATTCAAAACAATGGAAACAAACAATGAACAATAGTTACGTATCTTTTCAAATCTTGGCATAAAATGCGGCATGGTACAACTTGGCCGGAAACTGGGCATTCACTATTTTCACTAACGATTCTGTACAAAGACATTTTAGAATAAAATGCTTGGTCCTCTATCTTATACAGAACAATTGGTGTGTCAGTGCCTACTCTCTCTCTCTCTCTCTCTCTCTCTCTCTCCGATCTGTGGAGGGGATGGTCAGTTCGTCTACTGATGAAATGGTAACTCAACAAAACATATTTACTGAATGAAATTTTGAGCAGGAGGATGGGGTGGGAGGAGCTACGTTGAGGGGGATGGGGGGTGGTGGTGGAGGGAAAGCGCATAAACTGGAGCGTGGACAGGAACCCATCCCAGGGGAAGACGAAAAGAACACCAACAACTACAGCGAAAGAAGACAACATTAACAACAACAACAACGACCATCCACACCATGAACCTCTGAGCCAATGGCGTCCATGACTGCCGCGAAAGAGTACCTTGTCCCTAAAAGCTTTCGCTTTGAGGACGTAAAACTCACCGTTTACTCGGATAGCGGTGGAAATAAAGTGAGGTTAGATGCGTGAACTCCTGCGGGACTGTAGAGTGAAGGCTGGGGGAGGGGGTACAAATAATACGGCACACATTATCTTGAACTCCGATGACCGCTTGCAGTAGCTAGGCTGCTGTGGTGGACAAGTATTGTACGTGTTCAGTCAAAACGTCGTTGTCGTCGTCGTCGTTGTTGTTGTTTCTTTTTTTTTTTTTTTCTGTTGTTGATGTTGTTGTAGTGGTTTGAGTCTCCATGCAGTCACTCGGAAAGTTGAACACAGAATGCTTGTACAACCATTGAAAAACACTACACACACACACACACACACACACACACACACACACACACACACACACACACACACTCTCTCTCTCTCTCTCTCTCTCTCTCTCTCTCTCTCTCTCTCACCCGCACACATACACACACGCGCGCGTGCGCACACGTACGAAGCACGCATGCACACACAGAGGACATTATTTTTTTCTGTGACCGTTTCAGAGACATAATTAAAACAAGGACCACGAAAAGATGTCATTTTATGATGTCATTTTAATTGATATGTAGATGTTATAAACACAGCACGATCATCCATCGAGTGATGTTGATTAAGATATAGAACCACACGTTGTGTGTGTGTGTGTGTGTGTGTGTGTGTGTGTGTGTGTGTGTGTGTGTGTGTGTGTGTGTGTTTACATCAACATATGGAAGGGAAAAGCGTAATCTGTGGCACGTTTAAAACTAATAATTAAAACAGATTAAATTCTATGAGTCATACAAATTTATGGGTATTATATTGGCCAGAGTAGTTTGCCGCTGCTATGAACCAAAGCTTGTGTTATATCTAGGTTTTACTTTCAAATTCAGCTTTGTGGCTAAGGTGAGGTGGAATCAGGATGACGTCAGTGCCGAGAATACAAACCATCAAGAGTGTCCTCCCTTGAGCTGTCAGATGCGTGCGCACTTATCAACAAACATGGAAGGAGATGGGAGTACGACCTAATGGATTTTCTTTCAACATCGAATGACATTGACTCTCCACCAGATAGAAATTAAAGATGAGACATTGATTGGGTGAGTACATGTGTGTAAAATCATACGTTTTGTGGAAAAGAGTACCTCGGAAAAATTGTGCTGTCTCGCATGGTTTCAAGGTTTTAACCATGGCCATGGCAGAGAGATTTCTCACTTTTGACATCTTGAGGGGAAGAGAGAAGTCATCAATCATGGTTTTGCTCTATGTTATTTTGAGCCAAACTGTTCCATCTCACATTGTGCACATTTTTGTGCAAAGGCTGTGACTCGGAAACTTCTAATCTCCTGAATATTTTGAAACGTGATAAGGTTGTTGCATCTTCACCTGTTGAGTGACACGTGGAATATTGAAAGTTTGAACGAGTTGTCAAGTCTTTATAACAAAGTTGCCCACAGCGATACAATATGACCATTTTTATCAAGGGAGGAGAGTCTGATAGTTGTAATGCCCCAAATCACAGATTTAATATGCAAAATCAGTTTAACTCGACACAGTTTGGAAGACGTCTGTAAAGATCCCCTGTACCAGCAGAATCAAAGAACAAAACTGAATATAGTGGCAGCAGGCATATTCAGTTGGCTTGAACCAGGTAGGCAGCTTATGTAAACTAGAGCAGGTATTTTAAAGCGCTCAGAGCTTGGTCTCTAATTGAGGGTAGGCACTATATAATCTCTGTCTGTCTAGATCTGTCTGTCAGGCAGTCTGTGTCTTTCTGTTCCTATCTGCTCAATGAGCCCAGTGAGGATAAAGAGTTACTTACATGTGACACATGTTTGATTTTGTAAGTACACTTGTACAAATTTAGGTTTTTATCAAGTTTATAGTGAGTGTGTTTTACATTTGACCAAAACCAGTAAATTTTTAGGTCACTTTAAAGATCTATAAGAATGCATCTATGAAACATACAAAATTTTTACCAGTACCTAGTAGTATGCGGCAACTGCCGGTAAAGTGCTGTTTGCATAGGTAGAGTATCAGATGTTATTTTAGCTGCAAGTAGTGCCAGTGTCAAGGACTGATTATATTTTGGTCGGACTGACAGGTTAATTAGAGACAGTATAAGAAGACAATATATGCATGACTTTTCAAATAGCATTATAAGTATGAATCATGATAAATTCTTTTTTGTTCTTTTTTTTGTTTTTGTTTTTGACTGGACAAATATTTTGAATGCTGCCTTCCTTTATCACAGATGGGATAGTGACATAGTTTATGGAACTTTTTACTGATGCTGAAAAGAGACAAAGATTACAAAATCTGGCACAAAATGATGCAGGTAATGTTACAAAGGCACATGCAGTAAACTTGTGTTTTAAGAAGTAATGCTGAATATGACCTGTCCAAGTGTATACTGTTACAAAGTTCATGACAAATTAATATAGTATACACTGAAAAAATTGCTTAAGAAAAAAAAAAAATCAGATGCTAAATCCGTTGCAACATGTGTAGCTTAGTGGCAGTTTCATTTAGTATTATGTCATGTCACATTAAACGTACATCATATTCTTTTGGTTCCAACACTGGTATGAATTTGCACACTCTTCATTCAAAAAACAAAAAAAACACAAAAAAAAACACACCTACTGTCACAGTGTCAGGTGTCATTAATCTCTCATGGTCTTAAATATGAGCCTGAAAACTAATAAAAATGAATATTTTCTTGTTTAGCTACCAAGTAGAGTGAGACTAACAGTGACAGTCTGGAAAATGTACAAGGTGAGAGTTTTCCATGGACTTTGAACGGTTTGATAGAACTATCCTGGAGCCCTTTTTCAGTTTTAACTTTTTATATTTTGATTTGGTTTTGTTTCTCTGGGTCTGATTCCGTTATCGGAGAGAAGTTGGTGTTATGACTAGTTTGCAAAATTCATAGCGTGATCACTGAATATGATAACAGTATTCTTTTTAAATCTGGAGAAAGATTAGATAGGACGTGTGTCAGATAGTCTTTTATTTTGATCATGCAGTGTATTGCATGAGAAGTTATTTAATATTAACTTTTTCTGTCCATTTTTTATGTTTATTAATATATTGAAAATAGGTAAGTATGTACTAAAATGAACGCAAAATACAACAACAAAGCAAACAAACAAACAACCCCCCCAAAAACAAAAACAAAAAAACAAACAAAACAAAACAAAAAACAAACCGACAGACAAAAACAAAAACAGGCAACCAGAGAGTTTAGTAACAAAAGTAAGATTTATTTTTTAAATGCTTGTGGAACTGTGAATTTGTAAATAATCAGCTGAAAATTAAAAGGAAGTGGTGTTGGTGTTGATCTATATTCTTAATGACCAGAAAAAGATGTTTTACAATGTCAGAATTGAACTTATATTATTCACACAATTGTTTATGATCCACACACTACAAAAAAATAACAAAGCACACTTAGGCAGACACAGAATTGAGAAGTTTACCAAGTTGTCATATCCTACTTTTTCTTGAAGCCTGAACACTGAATTATATTTGAAGAGTTCAGGATAGATTTCAGGAATTATATATGTGTGTCTTTCCTTTGCTGTCACTGATCAAAGTACGAAATGTTACATTTTACAACTAACCGTTACTGTTGCATTCAGGCCCGGTCGGGTGAGATGCCACACTAGGAGTGGCATTGTACGTTGATGGGAATGGGGCAGGAGCAGGTACCATTTCCCCAGGACAGCCCTAACTGGGCTTTGGTGCGTGACCTCCTCACAGAGCTGCAAGAGCGTCTTTTGAATGAAACCATCACAGCCCAGGATGCTGCTTTACATATCCAGGTATCCGAAGAGTTGTTTTTTCTTGTGTGATTTTACGCCCAGAATTTTTGTGTTAAATTTGTATTCAAGATCATCATCATTGTACAATGAATAGGTTGCGGAGGTGCTAGGACAGATCAGCAAGGATCTCCATTTTTGGAGTTCTGTGTTCATGGTCACACACACTGACACAGCAGGGAAGGTTTTGAGGCCATGTCAGTGATTTTACAGTGTCATTCCAGGGCTTTTTCGGTCTTCTTAAGTCTGCGGTACCCACCGTTCACTGTATGCAGTGTGATTTCCTTAGGAATGGGTATTACTAACATCACCTTTCTATGGTTGTGAGAAGATGCTCAGCTTATATGGCATCATATTATTTTGATGTAAGGAGACTCGAGAGTGAGTGGGAGTCACCTGTGTGTGTGTGTGTGTGTGTGTGTGTGTGTGTGTGTGTGTGTGTGTGTATGTCCTGTGTGTGTGTGTGTGTGTGTGTGTGTGTTGTGTGTGTGTGTGTGTGTGTGATTGTGCACACACACATGTGTACATGTGCATGTGTGTGTTCTTAATACATTGGAAAGTAATTTTATGCTGCTTGCTAATGGTTAAGTGTTTGCATTTCATTCGTTATGATGATCCCTTTTGTGTGTGTGTGTGTGTGTGTATGTGTGTGTGTGTGTGTGTGTGTGCGTTTTAATAAAATCTGTCATTGTCATGATTATTTAAAGCAAGTAACTAAGCAGTGAAGAAAACAAATGGGTTACACTGAAATTGAGAAAATGCTTTGCCTAGGTGGTGTATGAGGCTTGCCAAGCCCCACAAGCTCTGGACGATCGATGGATTCAGCGACAGCATTTGACAAGCAGCCAGGCGCGGCAGGGAGCCCGACAAAAGTTGGACCAGTCGTACCTCTGGTTCGGCCTGCTCAAGTTCCTGAAGAAGGTGGACCAGGAGGAGGAAGAGAGGTTCCTGTTCACCATCCTGCCCAACATCATCGAGCTGGCTCTGAGGATCGAGGAGAACATGCCTTCTGTCCCACTTTGCTTCAGTCAGCAGCAGAGAGGTCTGTTGCTTGGCATGCTTTTGGTGGTGGTGGTGGTGGGAGTGGTTGTGGTTGTGTGCGTGTGCGTGCACGTGCGCGCTTGCGTGCATGTGTGCATGCGTACGTGCACGCATGTGTGGATGCGTGTATGTTTTAATGATCAAAATCTTGTTTATCGAGGGTTACAGCATTTATAAGCAGAAAGAGGCCTTTATTTTTCTGTTTTTCTTTTATTTTTGAAACCCATCTTGCCTTAGTTAATGAAAAACAAAGGAAAAACAGAAAAGACAAGAAGAATAACAAGTTGACATACACAGGCAAGCAAAAAAATCTCTTTCCAAGCCATTGTCTTGATACTAATTCAGTGTCTTGATACTAATTCAGTAATTGTGGTGCCAGCCGTGAAATGACAGATACTTTTCTGTGGTTTCAGCCATTATCTGTGATGAGAAATATTTTTTTCTTCTTATTTTTTTCAATGTTAATCAAATTGCTTTGTTGACTTACTTGTTTGTCTCCGGAAATTTTTTGGTGCTTCAATATGTTTGCTGTCTTTTTGTTCTTGTTCTCAGGGGCCAGAACCATGTTGTCACGACAGTTGATAGCATCCATCTTGGCCTGCAGTTTTCTGTGTCTGTTTCCTGAGCGGGTCCGTGATAGAACGTCCAAGCTGAATGTCATCAACTTCACCAGATTCTTTAAGCAGCTGCCACAGTAAGATTAACACATTAAAAAAAAAAAAAAGAATTTGGAGTCGTTGGGAGAGGAGCGGAAGGAAAGGAGGATCTTGGAAACAACGTTTCGGCATTTTCTGTCAATTTGTTCGTTTGTTTGTTTGTTTTTTGTAAATAATTTTTTGTTGTTGTTTCCTTGATGAACACATTGTCCATGGTTTTGTGTGCAATATTGTTGACTCACTTGGTTCAGTGTAAATAGTTTTGACTTTTTTTTAATGGTGAAATAGATATTCAATCAGTTTCCTGTTATGGTAGGTAAGAACATGGTGGTGCTTCATCGGTGGAAGGGTATGAAGGTTTGCTGTGTTTCACAGAAAATCCTTAAATTCTTACTTCAGTGGGTGGGAGTGGGGGCGAGGCTGTAGTTAATAAAAGAAGTTAATGATGTGAATGATTTTCAGCACATGTTCATGAGCAGTGCTTTCTGCTGTACAAAGTTTGAATGTATGCTTTTCTAATGTTCTTCCGATGAATAGATCACAGTCTCTGAATTGACAGTCTCAGCTCAATACACACATGCAGTGTTTATTCATTTCTTCTGAAAAGTCCATCCCACCATCAGTTTCTACCTCCCGACCCTTGCTATGTGTACATGGGGAAACAGCTGTTTGCAAAGACATTTTTTTTTCTTTTTTTTTTTTCCCCCGCTCATGGTCATTGGCCAGCGGGCAGGGAGGAGCGTGTATCAAATGGATGACTTATCTTTCGGGTTCTGAATTGGAAGCAATGGGCGTGGCAGATTATGCCTAGAACAAGACACACAAATGTTTACCATTGTGCCAGTGTCTGCTGCATAAGAATGACATGCATGAGTGTTGTGTTCCAGTGCTGATGAAAAATTGGCTGACTGCATATTCCAGGTGTACTGTTTTTTTTGTTTTATTTTTTTTTGTATTTTGTTCCACAAGTTGTAAAACTGTAGTTCACCATATGTGAGATTTGTGTGTATATTCCATGTTTTTAATCTTACCATGAAGGCAGCTGTATTTGGTAGCTACTGATGTCTAGATATGACAACAGTATGCGTATTTTTCGTTTTCTGGCCATCCATCCTACCATCACACAGTTAGCCTACTCATCTCTGAAAGGTGGAAGCAGATTAAACATACTTTCAAGATTTTTTTTTTTCATGCGTTGTGTTCACGCACAGGCCCTGGACGTAAAAAGTCTCCTGCGAAGGTTTAAGAGGGGAGGAGAGTTGGCATAGATGTTAACTCCAAAGAGAAAGTCCTAGATAGGCAGTCTTGAGGGGGATTCGAACCCTTGCCTTGTTGGCTTACTTTGTTGTTGGAGCAGGCCTTGATGCTTTTTCATTATTAAGCTGTTTAGGCCTCCAGAACAGATGGATGTTGAAAAACAAATATCATGGATGTTGGGAAGAGTGAGGGCTGGGGGCGAGGGGTGGGGTGAGGAAGAGAGGAAAGAGGGTACAAGGATCCTTGGCAGGGATGGGAAGGAAATGATGAGCCTCACACTTTTTCAGGGCTGCCTGTGTGGCTCTTCATGTTTAGGTAGAAAATGAGGCAAAATTGGATTCTGTGACAGCAGTTTGAAACAGACCCATCCTAATACAAAAACAGAAAAACAAGCATACGAATGAAAAAGGTGTGGACACAAGGAGTACAAGAAAACAAAGATGTACATGATTCTGAATAGGGCTGAGGGGAGGATTGGTGTTGGAGGATCGATGGAGGAGAGATACGGTGGAGGTGGGGATGGGGTGGGGGACTGTCGGTAGACAGGAAGGCACTGTGGTGTCGGTCATCCCTGTTGTAACCTCCATAGTAGATACACGATTGTAGCTGTGGTGTTAATAGTCCATACTATAATCTCAAAACGAGAAGGGTAACTGTTGTTGTGGTATTAGAAATCCATACTGTACCTTTGAAGAAGATACTCATCTTTTGTTGTGGTGTTGATAACTATATGTACCTTGAATAGAAACTCAGCTATCACTGTAGTGTTGAAGTCCATACTGTGCTTTTGAATAAGATACTCAGCATTGCTGTGGTGAAGTAGTTCATACTGTACCTTGAATAAGAAACTCAGCTATCACTGTAGTGTTTGAAGTCCATACTGTGCTTTTGAATAAGATACTCAGCAGTTGCTGTGGTGAAAGTAGTTCATACTGTACCTTTGAATGAGAGACTCAGCTACTATTGTAGTGTTTGAAGTCCTATTGCTGTAGCGTTCAAAAGCCATGCTGTACCTTTGAATATGAAACTCGGCTGTTGCTGTTGTGTTCGTGGTCCATACTGTGCTTTTGAATAAAATACACAGCATATGCTGTGGTGTTAGTAGTCCATACTGTATCTTCCAACAAGATACACAGCTGTTGTTGTGATGTAAGTATATACTAATCTGTTGCTGAAGTGTAAGTAGTGCACGCAGTGTTAGAGCTCTTGGTCTTTTCTCCCATTGTATCATGTCTTGAATGTCGCTTGATACAAGAAACCTTTTTTCCCTTTTCATCGATAGATTCAGACCAAGACTAAGAAAATTATTTATTCTTCTCCATGCATGTAAGAGGTACAGGCCAGTGCTAATGCATTATTGCCACTTTATTGAGGAATTATTTCCCTTGTATGCGTCAGAGGTGGTGAAAATATTTGCTTTTTTAATGTCCTTCCTTCAGGGTTGATGGTATTCTCAGATTTACAGGACTGCTTAAGTTGTGTTCCAGTAATTATGGAAACAGTTTAACATTTTGCTGTTTGCGATTTCAAACAGTGTTACATACGCTGTTAAAGATTTCAGCTTATCTGTTGATAATGATCTATGGAGATGACTAGCTGTATTTATGTTTTTCCTAGTCACTTGTTTTGGTTTGTTTCTGAATATATCTGAGGTCTCAGCACTCTGAGTGTAAGTGATAATCAGTTTGTCATTTCTGCATGTGTTGGTTTTCTCTTTGCATTTGTAGGCTGTCCCAGATGGCCAAACTGCGATGTGTGATCCACTATTTTGAACGTACAGTGGAGTCAGGTCTGGAGCACCAAGGGTCTATTACCTTCTCTAGACAGGTTTGTTGGCATTTGCGCTTTGTTTGGCTTGTGTGTTAAGAAATGTTCTGATGTTCAGTAAGCTTTTTGTTTTTATCATTTCGCTTCTGTTTGATGTGGATTGTTGAAAAATGATTGTGTTAAGTTACATCCTGAAACTTGAGAAATGTGAGGTGATTGAAATGTGTATTAGAATATACTGGTAAAATATAGTGATATTTGAGAAACGTAATGTAAAATGTGCAAAAATTGAACAGAGTGAGGTATGTAATGTAAAATGTGCAAAAATTGAACAGAGTGAGGTACGTAATGTAAAATGTGCAAAAATTGAACAGAGTGAGGTGTGGTTAGGTATGAGAGATGTGGTGCTGACATGTGAACTATGAGAGGTGAATGAAATCCTATGACGTTAGAAAACAGTTTACAAGTATATGTGAGACGTATGTTTGGTGAAAGGTGTACTGATTAGTGAGGAAATGGCTGCTGTTGAACAGTAAGAGAAAGAGTGAAAAAAATGTATTGATGTGTTAGAAAAGCAATTAACAGACAAGAAATACTGTGAACTGTTAGAATGAAGGGAAATACAAGAAGCATGGCAAAGTGTGTGTGTGTGTGTGTGTGTGTGTGTGTGTGTGTGTGTGTGTGTGTGGTTTGCATGCCCTCAAACACCCACTTCCAGTAGAATGTCTTATAGCTACCAGCCCTTCCAAAATTTTTTTTTTTCTAGAATTTCCCTGACATAGAAATTATTCACACAATCCTGAATTCCGTGAATAAAAATCCAGAGCTTCACAATTTTGGTGTGAAAACATGCAGTTTGGGGGTCATTTCTGAATAAGGATGATAAAGTATTGCAGAATGAAGCCCACATGATTTGAAGTGGATTTCTGCAGTTAATGGGTATGGAAACTGCATTTCCTTTCTAAAACTCATATTTGTCAACAGAAACGTAAGGGGATTAGAAAATTTTTTCAGTTAAAAACTGAACAGCCCTCTCTTCAGCCCACCCCACTCCCTTCTTCCCCTGATTCCATGATTTTGACTTACAGAAGGTTGGCAGCTGTGACGTTTGCAGTGTATTATCTGTACATTTGGAACTATTAAAAACAAAAACAAAAAAAGACATGCTCAAAGCAGTAACAGCAGGTTGTCTACACAGGTGGTGGACCGAAACCTCTTGCCGACGCTGGAGGAGATGAGCAGGTCCCAGGTGTCATTGTGTCCCTTGCTGGTGCGCACCCATGGCGTGATAGAGGACGTGGGTTCGTCTGCCATGCAGGTGAGTCGCTGGTGACCACCAGGTCCAGTCACAGTCCAAACTTCATGAAGAAAGCATCTTGCATTATGGTGTATGCAGCTGTGGATTTGACAGGGAAGGACGTGACATGCAAGATACCGAGGGTTCTGTTGTGAAAGCTGCTTGCCGCAACGTGGTCACTGAGATTACAAAAACAGTGTATGTCATGGCACTTGCGCAAAGCTGCTTAGAACGCTTCTAGTAAGGCTTTGAGCATGCTCAATGCTAAAGCACAATGGTCACTATCTTCGCAGCATGTCTGTTCCTTGATAGGTTTCATTTTTTGATACCGAGGTCAACACTCGTGATAGATACTAGATGAATTGTCATAGGTAAGCAAGAACATTATCATTTGGATCTTCGATCCAGACTTACTTTGCTAGTTATGTTATTTACCACAGAGAGAGGGAGAGGGAAAGAGAGCAATGCAAGGGAAATTATGGGCAGAGTTCTTATGTGATTATGTCCCTTGCAGTAGAAGCTTAAAATTTAACCCGTAGAGTGCCTTTAAGCCGTCAGCTGACGCCGCATTAAAAATGCTTTCCCAGTGCCTATGGGCCGTCCACTGACGTCATGCATTTTTCTTGAATTTTCATTCGTTACTATTTCTATCAACGGACTTAAATAGAGTGTGCGTAGTAAGCCTTATATGTCTGTAGTATTAAAATGATATGTAAATGACCACACGTGAGGGGAAAGCCCATTTATTCTCATCACTGACTGGATGACCAGCCAGCACTTCGTCTCGCTTGCAAAGATGGCGGCGCAACCTTCGACAAGCGCAGCGACCAAATCAACGTATTTACACAGCTGAGCAGGCTCTGCTAATGATTTTTGACAAAGACAATAATCTTTTATTCAACGACTCACTCGAGCATGAAGGTGAGATGATGATAGTCATGGAATTGCCAACCGTATTCGTCAGTTATTGTGTCGGGCTGTGTGACCTCAGTGTGTGTTCAGCTGACTGGTTTGCCAGCGTCGAACGAGCTCGCCTAGTGTGTACTCTGCACTGCGTGCCAGTGGTCAGTGACGTGGTAGTCGGCGCAAGAGGGGAGCGCGGCCTGCTCGCGGCGTGGCACGGGGCAGAGGGAAAGGTAGGGGAAGAGGAGCAGTGAAAGAGAGGGTTGAAGTCCAGCAAGGGGGCGTGGTGGGGAGAGGGGGGCGTGGTCGTGGACTGACCTGTCTGCATAGAGTGTGAGCGTCTTGATAGACTTCTAAACTGTTTTACTTTCATTTACAGGTGTAGTGTGACAATACAAACTTTATTTTCAACTTTTTTGCTTTGTGTTCTTGTTTGGATGTGAAGATGTAGTGGTAAATACATATGCTTTTGATCGTGCAAAAAAATGTATCCAAATCTAATTGCCTAAATACTTTTTTATTATCAAAATTAAAACAAAAGAAGCCCAGATTCAAAATCTTCATTCAATTTCCTTCAAAAATCATATATATTTCATTGTTATATCTTTTGTAGTTTCTGAGCTAGAATTTTTTGTTAATTATTACCCCCAAATCATTAGATTTCCCTGGCACTGGGAAAGCCTTTGTTTGTAACATTTTCAAGCAGCGAACGGGTTAAGGAAGAAACAAAAGTTGACTGCAGGATTCGTTGTAAAATGAAAAAATAATAAAGTTTATGAAAACCTTTTGGTGGTAGTAGAATCCATTAGTGAGAACACTGACGTTTCAAGCCATAGGCCCGTTGTCAAAGTGAAAGGAGAGGACAGTGTAGACAGGAAAGCCTCTGTGAGAATTGGGTGAGAACATTTCATATAATGATCAAGTTGGACCAAAATAAAGTCACTGATCACTGTTCAGGTGTATTGAGTTCACACAGACACACACCACAGTTCACACAAAGACACCAACACACACGCGCGCGCACACCCCCCCCCCCCCCCACAACCCCCACAAAACACACAACACCACACACACACAACACCCACCCCCCACCCCACACCCACACCACACACACACACAAAAGGAGGGGAATAAATGGAAATATTCACTATTTTGCCTACTGAAAGAGAAAGAAACAGGGGCTAAAGAGGGACAGGACAGAGAGATTAAGGCAGAAGGGCCCTGGCTCAGCTAGACGTCAGTGACTCTGATGTTCATCCCAGCTGGCTGTGTGGTGCCCAAGCGGCTGATGACAAGGCTCTCCATGTGCTTTCTGTATACACGATCTCTGGGGTTCTGCCACACTGCTGATATCTTCGCATGACTGAAGCTGTGATACGGACCAACAAAATGTTGGCCGACTGGGTTGTTGTGGCCCAGCTTCATCGACCTCAGGTGCTCTGAAAAGCGGTCGGCCAATGAGCGGTAAGTCTCCCCAATATACAGCTTGGAGCAGAGGGTGGAGGTCAAGACGTACACTAAGTCCCTAGACTGGCAGTTTAAACTGGACCTCACAGTGAATGTGCCAGTGGGTCCCACAACTGTAGTTGCAGTGTCTATAAATGGGCACGTCTTGCATTTTTTGTCCCCACAAGGTCTGCACCCTGGTGAGGCTGACTGGGTGGCCTGCGGTCTAAGCTTGGACCTCACAAGCATGTCACGCAGGTTCTTGTCCCTCTGAAAAGCAATCAGTGGTGGCTTGGAAAAAATTTGTTTGAGGTCTGGATCTTGCTGGAGGAAACTAAAGTTTTCACGCAGGATTCTGCAGACTGGTAGGTTGTGAGGATGGTATGGGATGACTACCACAGCGCGATCCTCATCCTCTCCCGTTGCTTTTGGTCTCGGGGCTTCTGTGCGGCTGGTAGAGCGTGCACGTTCAAATGCTGTTTGCACAATATCCTCTGGGTACTGGCGGCTATGAAGAAGGTGGACATCCTCTGAGCCTCATTCTCAAAGTCCTGCTCTCTACTGCAAATGCGCCTGAGCCTTTGGAACTGAGAATGTGGTATACTGTTCCTGGTGGAGGATGGGTGGCTGGAGTTGTACAGGAGATATGCATGTGAGTCAGTGGGCTTGTAGAAGACGGTGGTGGAGAGTTTGGAACAGTCTGGGTGGACAGAGATGGAAAGGTCCAGGAAGGAGATAGATTTGGATGATATTTCGTGGGTGTATCGGAGGGCAGGGTGGAAGTTAGACATGTGTTGGATGAAGTTTAACAAGTCTTCCCTTGGTCCCACCGACACACCAAGGCAGTCGTCAATATACCGTTTGAACAGTGCTGGTTGTGTTCCCATGGCGACCCCTCTTGTCTGTAGGTAGTGGCGATCCTCGAAGGCAAACGAGTTCAGGGAGAGAACCAGTTCTGCTAGGCGGAGGATGGTAGGGATGTGAAGGTGTTTGATGTCACTCTTCTCCAAGTAGTGTTTCAGCGCCTGCAGTCCGTCACTATGGGGGATACTGGTGTAAAATTTAAGGGCTTTATTTTAAACAAATCTTAAATAAGTGTTAGTGAACTGCCCCCCAAAACATGGACAAACAGTGCTGAAGAGATTGAAGATAAGTGATTGCTCGTTCATTTTTGTTGTGATAATTGTTTTGTGTCTTTCCTGAAGAAGACTTAAGAGGTCGAAACGCATCTTGTTTTGTCTTGTGATTCGTTTGTCCACGTTTTTTGGGCGGTTCGCTAACATTTATTTAAGATTTGTTCGGATTTCCGCCTGCAGTTGTCTCACTTCACAACTAGATCTGGCTTTATTTTAGTTCATTTATTTTCTTTTAGATTTGCTTTGTTGAAAAAATGAAGTGCAGCATTTTCAGTTGCTGGATTGTTGGCCTTTGCCACATTTGACGCCTTATGGAGATTGATATTGTCAAAACTGACCTGCAAGATCACATAAATTGCTGGCATTGGGGTATTGTTTTGCGAGCTTTTACACTGGAAGACAGGGCAGAAATTCCCTCATTATTTTACGAAAAATAGTCAATGTTTTTCAGAAATTTTTGAATATTTTTTTTTCTCTCTTTTTTAATGAGATTCACCGGTATTTATGGGTGAGGTTATTATTAGTACTAACTAACTCTGCGGGTAGGGGTGCTTTCAGTATAAATCGTATCCACACCTTCTGGAAAATGTGTTAGTAATATCTGCTTTTTAGTCATTCTCTCTGACTTTGACTTCAATTTTTTTTTTTTTTTTTTTTTTTGACTCTTGTCTACAGTTTTTCTGTTTTTGTGACCTGTCTTTGGTTGAGTTAGTCTTCACACTTTTCCCCTTGTTTCAATTTGACATGCCAGCTTTTCTGGTGTGATCTGACAACTAGGTGCTGGGACTCTAGTGTGGACATAACTGTCCTTTTTCATGTATTGTTGGTGGAAGTTTGACGTTTTTTGATATCTTTTTTATGTGATGTGGGTGTTTGTGTGTATGTGTGTGTGTGTGTGTGCGTGTGCATGTGTGTGTGTGTGTGTGTGTGTGTGTGTGTGCATTATAGTTTGGCTGTTATGTGATGAATTGGTGTACATGATTATAACTTGTGTGTTCATATGTGGTATTTTTTGGTAAGTTTGTAGGCTACCACATGGAATTGTGTCTGCATATGTAACTGTATCACACTGTCCAGATGGCAACATGGTGCCAACGCCATTCTTACCACACTGTTCAGTGAACATTATGCTCTCTCTTGGCTTTCTGGGAATACCACACGGCCACTTCCCTGCTGGCACCTTGTTGAAATAGTTGGAACACTATTTTGTGATCTGGTCGAAGTCTCCCCCCCCCCCCCCCCCCTCCAATCCAATTCTGCTTTTACAAACATTTGAAAGGCGCAGCCTACCCCCCCCCAGCCTCACCTTCTCATCCATTTACAAATGTTTGGAAGATGAAAAGCAACCTCCACCCACGCCTACCACCATACCAGCTTACACGTACATCCAGACCTGGAAAATGTTGATAATCGCAGACCTGTTTACCCTTTCGATTTTGCCGTAATTTTTACAGGGAAAAAAAATCTAAATTACGGGAATTAGGGCCCCCCCAAATTACGGGGAAAAAATCAAAGACAGAAAATTGTACCGTTTTGGTCAAAAGCAGTAAGAAGACATTTCCCAGCTTGCCTTGCGTCCTTTACCTTGTCAAAGATGGTGACGAATCAGTCTTATGCGCCAGCGGCTGGCTCTTACAAATCTTCAAAAGTTGCGAAAGTATTGCAATTAAGAAGATTACGTTTTTTTGTTTTGTTTTTTTTTTTCAAATCACAGGTTTTTGTCTGAGATATTACAAGTACAGGAATTTGGGGTAAACAGGTGTGTAATGGGTTTTCAAGCCCTGTCTTTTCAAACTGCTGGCAGCCTTGCCTGTAGGATGGCACTTAGAACACTGATATTTATGTAAGACCCATGATGGAAACAAAAAACAAACAAACAAGGACAGTGTCTGATGTGCAGGTGGACTTTGCCAATGCGGCCATCGGAGGTGGTGTGCTGGGAAGAGGCAGAGTGCAGGTGAGTCCGCATGTGCCTGTGCACATTGGGCAAGCAGGGGGGAGTGGGAGGGGAGGGGAGATGGGGAAGGGATGTGTGTGTGTGTGTGTGTGTGTGTGCATGCGCACGCGTGCGTGTGCAAAAGCATTCCTACTTTAGATCTGCAGGGCTCAAGTGAGAGAAGAAGGCAGAATAAAACCTTCATAAAACACTGTATGTTTCGGGGACCACGGAGCTCAGAGCTGACAGGTGTTGCGCTTTTGATGGTGCATGCTTCCTACGGTTGCTTTGACAACATTTTTGCTGTGCTGTTACACTTTGTGATGAAATACTGTGCCAACAAAACCAAATATAAAAAAGTGATTGAAAGATGCACTTCATAGCCTTTGGGGTGACTTAAACAGAACTGAGACAATGTAATTCTAAATGATTCTTTAGGCTGTAGACTTACCGCGATCTGTGGGGAAAAAAAAAAGCATGGAAAAGCAAAACTTTCGAGCATATATCAGTGTACACTGATTGACAGAAGTTGTATATTGACAGAGTGGTGAAAGTTAACAATGTTTAGTGTAATTAGGGGACAGACAAGCAAATGGCAAGGGCACTCGACTGCTGTACAGTGTGAGCTTAAAACCGCTTAAAGTATTGGATTTAGAGTGTGGAAACCATCTCTGTCCGCCCAGCGGTAAATGGCCGCCTGTTTCAGATCAGAGAGGCAGAAGGAGTAGGTTGGATTTCATTTTTCACAGTTCCATATCCTAGACGTGATGAACTTCTCTGTATGGCCTTTAGGTTATGGTTCTTTACCATTGAAAGTGGGTTGAAGTATGTTAAAGTGGAAAGGTGGCCTCGTTGATTGCGTACTCAGCTAGTTGAGAAAGTAAGCCGAGGTCCTGTATGCAGTGTGCATGTAGCCCATGCAAAGGAACCCATGAGAACAAGGGATTCAGTCTGCAAATTCTTTATGAAAGTTCTGTGTGGAAGGTAAACAAAATTTTGCAGGCAGAAAAATGAAGGGTTGCACTGTACTGTAGTGACAGTGACGTGCTGTTCCCAAGGAGGATAGGCCAAATTTCTCTCAGAAATCTGTTGTGATGATGAAACAGTGCAAACCAGGACAAAACAATACAATGTAGTGTTTCAATGTTTCCTAATGCGTTAAATGATGTGCCTAAGAATGCTGTCTTTTTTTTTTTTTTTTTTTTTTTTAACCCTTTGCAGGAAGAAATTCGATTTAGCACCTGTCCCGAGCTGATGGCAGCCATGTTGTTCATGGAGAAGATGGAGGACAATGAAGCGATCATCATCCAGGGCTTTGAACAGTTCTCCACATGTAGAGGATATGCTGCTTCCTTGGAGTTTGCTGGCCCTTTCTACGACAAGGCAAAGGTGAATGTTGAACTTCTTGGCTGCAGCCATGGATGTGGAAACTGCTTGAATTAGCCATTGTGGAAAAAAAAAGAAAATTGTTGATTTGTTGATGTGCATTACAGTAATCTCTGTCCCCATTCAGTGAAATGGATGAAAATAAAGAACAGTAAGCTGTAATACATAGTCCTTATCGTCATACTTTTCCACACATACACAGTGTTTTTACTTCATGATTCACAAACTGACTGCAGGCAGGGATTAATAAAACTGAGTGTTTTTACTTCATGATTCACAAACTGACTGCAGGCAGGGATTTAAAAAACTGAGTGTTTTTACTTCATGATTCTCAAACTGTCTGCAGACAGGGATGAAAAAAAAAACAAACTGAGTGTTGTTGCTTCATGATTCTCAAACTGTCTGCAGACAGGGATTTAAAAAAAACTGAGTGTTTTTGCTTCATGATTCTCAAACTGTCTGCAGGCAGGGATTGAAAAAAAAACAAAAACGGTAGCACCATGGATAATGAGACTCCATCACAGGTCTTCATGAGGATTGTCATTGGTGGGATGTGGAGGGCCCTCTGGATAGGGACACTCACACCAGTTCCACACCAGAGCAGTCACTGTCATCAGTAGGAGGCTCAACAGGTGGTGTGTTGTGTATGATAGAACAGGCACCACCCAACACCACCAATGTGATACGGCTCCCGTGCAGTGTCTCCTCTAAAGGGTTGCCCTAAGACGGCTTGACCTTGACCACTCCCTATAGATCGCTGGTAGTGGGCGTGTGGCGGGACACTCCAGGGTGCAGCTTTAGACAGGAAGCCAGAATGAGCAGCATGAGGGCAATGCCACTGACTAAGCACAGAGTATAGGACAGTTGAGAAAAGAGGTGTCATTCCAGTGTCTGAATTAAAAAAAAAATCAATTGATCAGCCAGGTTGTGACTGTCATTATCTTCCTTACACTTGTTGTAAAACTCCAGTGAAGCTTCTATCCAACTGCAGGTTCTGATGCCAGAGGCATTTGGTGTGTGGAAAAGTGAGGGTCTATGGCGAAAGAAAAAACATGATAGGAGTCGCATAGTGTGACATACATTTTTTTGAAGCTGCGATTACCCTTCTTCGCAACCACTGATCAGGCAGTAGATGCTGTTGCAAAAGATAACTGTGCGTTGTTCTTTTCTTTTTTTTTTTTGGAAAGAGAAAGATGAAGAAAAAATCACTCCTGACAGGCATAAACATGTTTTGATTAAGCAAAGGAATAAAAAGAATAAACCAAAGCAATGAACAAACAAACAACAACAAATTCATTAAATTGTTGGAGGTAGTTGGCCCAAGTTAGCTGTGAAAGTAAAAGGTTCCTTGCCCCTTTAGATTTGAATGCCATTATTTTCACTACATGGCCAGATGCACTAAATTGTATGAAGCTAACAGCCTTATGCCCCCCTGTCCTCAGCGAGACCCTTCTGGGAACCTTCTGAACACACTGTGCGCTATTGACGCCACTTCCTTTCGGTGGGGCGGACGTCACCGGCAGTACCAGGATGTGCTTCTGCTGCGGGAGGTCAGTAAGGCGCTGGTGGGTTTCAGCCGTGTGGACCAGCACCGCACGCTGCGACTCTGCTCCGTGATGCGGGGGGAGTCCTCGGAGTGGGAGGAGGAGTTCGTCACAGCCTCTGAGAGCTTGGAGGAAGAATGTGAGTACAGATTGGAACCTCACGTAATGACACCTGCTGGTGTTGCCTTAGCACCTCTGTGATGATAATGAAAACGGACCTGCCTTATTTGTGGATCAGACTGCTAGCTATGATGATGATGATGAACATTATTTTCTCAATGAAGTCACAAATACTTTGACTTAGTCATTCTGTTTTTGCCACATTTTAAGAATCCAACCAATATACAGAAATGCACTTGTTTTCCCCCCACTGCTTAATTGTTCAGCAATATACAAAAATGAGAAAGCATACAAATTATATCTGATTTGAAATTTTATGTATATGTATTTTCAAAATGTCCAAAATGATTTTTTTTTTTTTTTTGTGAGTGCTATTTGAAATTTTGAATTTTTTTTTGGTTGTAAGATTGTGGTAGTAACTACTTGTAAAGAAAAACTTGTGAGAAGTATATGTGCTTATCACAGAATGTTTGTACTGTCCAGCAGCAAATGCGTCTCCCCTCCCCTTGCCATTTTCTCCATCTCCTTCTCACCTTTTCCTTTCCCAGACTGTCTTCTCTTCCTCACCCCCACCCCATCTCCCACCCTTTTTTTTTGTTTATTTGTTTGGTTGGTTTTGTAATGGTGGTGGTAGTGATTCCTGTTTTGAAGTGGACATTTCTCAACTTCTGGTTTTTGTGTCGTAAAGTTTGGCCACTTCAAAAAGGTTGAATTGAATAAATGGAAATATTGTTACTCATGGGTTTTGAGGCTTAGTTTTCTCATCTGAATAACTTGATGGTTTTTCAGTCAAAGCAGTGTCCCCTAGTCATACAAACACTCTTAGTGTTAGACGCTTCACC
Organism: Conus canariensis; assembly: GCA_033310375.1. NCBI lineage: Eukaryota > Metazoa > Mollusca > Gastropoda > Neogastropoda > Conidae > Conus > Conus canariensis. Next base: position 16,600,989 of record CM065732.1, read on the forward strand.
TTGCACAAGTTCCATTGCCTTTTACAGTGAACTCTGTCTTTGTTCTACCATTGTGAACTTTCACCTCTTCCCAAACAATGGTGTCAGAGAAAAACTTGCATTGCTTTCAGACAACCGAAAAGAACTGCTTACAGATACATGGCAAATGGCCAGTGTTAAGTTTCCCACAATTGAATTTCACTTTGTGCATCAAAAGATATTCAGCATTCCACCGGTGCAGTTGCTTTGGCACATCACAGCATTATGAGCTGAGTGCTCACTGGAATACTGTGACGAATACTTTAAACCAAACAAAACTGAAGTTAATAAAGAAAGAAAGAAAGAAAAACCCCCAGCAAAATCATTTATGTGTCTGTGGTGGAAACCCTGGTGAAGTAAATGTCAGGAGATGAAAATGACGATCATGATGGCTATGACAAAGGTGACGATAATCTGAACGGCAATTTTGTATGACGATGATGTCATTCTTTTCAGATGAAGAGAGCATGTCCCCTGCAGTGTTCCACATGGCGGAGGTGCTAGCCAAACGTCTGCTGTCGCAGGGCATGGTGGAGGCTGTGCGACGGCCACCTGAAGTCAGCCTTGCCGAGGCTTCGCCCAGTCTGCAGGAGGTAGAGCCTCTCATCTTGGATGACGCGTCGGTGCTGAGCTCTTCCTTCGACCAGGCCGCCGTGGGGCAGAGTTCCAGTACGCCTAGAGAGGACGAAGGTCAAGGGTCACAGGTTAGGTCGATCATTTGTCGTTCTGCTTTCGGTCTGAGTTCAGGGGAGAGGGGGACACAAGCGTTGTGTAATTTGGGATACCTCCGCCCAGGAGGTTATGTTTTCACCTGCGTATGTTGGTTTTTCTGTCTGTTAGCGAGGACTGGTGCACCAGTTTTAAAGGAACTTGCTAAAAAGATGAAGTGTGGCCATAAGAGGAACCCATGACATTCTGGTGATTCCGCAAATGGTGCAGATCCAGGTGGATTCAGGATCGTTTCTGCAGAACTAGGCAAAAACTGCTGAACCCACTTCAGCCATACTTGTGGGAAAATGGTACGTAGCCCAAGGACCATCAGACCATCAGATTTTAGTGCACAGATCAGTTGTGCTGACCTGGAGATCCAGATTAAAGGGACGTTCCAAGATCCATTTGACCTTGATGAAGATCTGTTCTCTCTTGAGTGCCCTTCAGAAATGCCCATAGTGGCTTTTTTCTTCAAAAAAAAAAAAGAAAAAAAAAAAAATACCGCCTTGAAAAACTGAAAAAAAGGAAGATTTCAGAGCTCTGTTATGGAACTGTGCATGGGCGTAAACATCTGATGTTGAGAAAGTCTTTTGTCAGAAACAGTATTTGTAGGGGCCTTTTAAGTCCTTACGAATTGGATTTTGGTCAACAGGCTTTTTAAGTGCTTAAATTCAGCGAGTTGGTCCTTTTGAATTATCAGGAGGTCCTTTTAATTTGTGAAGGGTACTGTTCAGGGCTTTTTAATGAAACAATGAGAGAAAGAAAATGAAATAAAATCTGACAATTAAAAACGTAATTCAGCAAGTTGCAGCAAGCGCAGTAAAGTACTGCAGCAGACGAAAAAGCTAGCCTAGCATGATGTTGCAAAGTGGCTGACGTCACTCATAGGCTGGAACATTTCTCTGGGGCTGATCTGGGGTCTTTTGGCACAAAGTTGCCGTGCTAATGTTCGCAGCATTTTGCCAAGTCAATTTTCGTTAAAAAATTCTATCGTGAAAATGTCATGTCCAGTGCACAAGAGTTATGATGAAAAAAAGTAAGAAAAAAAAGAAACTGTTAATGATTAATATCTATAGGTATATAACATGACGGCTTCTGAGCTTGCCAATATAACGAATGGCATCAGACAACAGCTACAGGCTTCATGTCTCAGCACTTGAAAAGAAAGTTTTGAATTTGCCATCCTGCATTGTGGTTGACCTGCTATTGATAGATGTGTATCTTATTGTCTGGAAGATTGTGTTCATATGCTGCAGTGATATTTCAAAATGCCATCAAAGTGTTCCTTTCAAGATGTGTCGTTAACTTCAAAGGATTTTTGTGAGTGGGTTAGAAAGGATGCAGTTGACAGGAATACTGCACGCTGCCTTTTTTGTGCAGTTTCATTAACACTTGCATCGATAGGTGAGAGTGTTCTTAGGCAGCACACTAAGAGTGACAGACATCAGAAAAAGGATTGAAAATTCAAGGCAGATACCAGATGCAGCTTGACTAATTTTTTCATTCCTTTTACGTCTGTTACAACAAAAAGTAGCTGTGAAGTACAGTCAGTTCCAGTGCCTGTAGCAGCACTAGTGGTGCCAGCAGTGAATGTCCATCAGCTCAAGTCCAGCCACAGCAACCTGGGGTTAGCAGCAATCTTGACAACGATCGATTAAATCTGAAGTGATGTGGGAATGAAAGTTGTTGCCTGCCGCTTCAGTCATAAATAATCTGATCAGAGTGGAGAATTGTTGAGATCATTGTTCCCAGGCAGTGACATAGCTGCCAAATTTAAATGTGGGCAAACAAGATTCCGATACCTGACAACATTTGGGCTTGAACCCTGATTTTCTGAACTGCTGCAAAAGAATGTCAAGACTTCCTCTCAACTTGGGTATGTTTTGATCTTCGACGAGTCTTTGAACAAGCAGAACATTAAGCAAATGGACTTTATGATCTGCATCTGTCAGGATTCTGTTGTGAAAATGCATTATTTGACATCATAATTTTGGGGCCACACTAAGGGAAAGGACATGACAGACAAGTTTAAGTCCTTTTTAAAGATCTCAATCTGAAAAAGAATGACCTGTTACAACTTGGCGTGGATGGACCCAACATGAACTGGACTGTCTGTAACCCCATCAGCTTTGACCTCAAAGACAATTATGAGGTTTCCTTGCTGCATGTTGGAAGCTTTGGCCAACACGCTGTGCACAATGCCTTCCGCACAGGCTGTGAAGAAACTGGGTGGAAGATAGAAGAATTTTTCTTTCTGCAGTTTATACTATAAAGTCCTGCAGGCGAAGGCCCTTTTAAAATAACCTGAGGTCCATATAACTATTATAAGTTCTTTAAAGGTCCTTTCTTTGCTTCATGTCCAGCACCTGGGAACCCTGAGAAAGACACGCTCTTTGCTGCTGTTGCAAAATCAGTTTAAATATTGCCCTTTTCTGGTAGATTTGAAATTGCCCATCATCCCATGAGAGGATGCATATTTTAGTGAACTACATCAACTTTTGGTGGGGTAGGGTGAGGTGGGGTGGGGGGGGAGTGAGCTGGATGAGGGGATTACATCAGTGGTATTTTTAGGGTAGAAGGGTCAAGATTATGACCAGTTTGAAATCAGGAAATGACCATTGACCAGTGGAAAATTTAATTGCTTATCAGCTCGTTTGAATGGATGTGGGAAGCAGTGTGAAAAATCAACTTCCTGGTGTTCATATGAATTTCAATGTGGCTTTGTTCCCTTCACAACAAACCATTTAAATGTACTAACACAACTGTCATAATGAAAGTATGACTGTGGTCTTTATTGATTGTCCGAGCCAGTCTGCACTTTAAAAAAAAAAAAAAAAAGAAATATGAGCAGTTTGAAACAAAAGGTGGGTCACAACCATTGTGTGTGCGTGAGTGTGTGCACGTGTGTGCCCAACCTAAAGAAAAGTTACGTTTTTGGGACAAAGTCATAACATGGTCAGAGTATGCTAATCAATGTTTGTCAGATTGCTTGAATGTTTTCTGTTGTAATTGTTCTCCTTGATTGTCAGTTACTAGGATATTACTACTGTCAACAATATCTAGGTTTTGTTGTGGTTTTTTTTTTTTTTGTAGTGTCATGTCTGCAGGCTGTGAACATGAGTAGAACAAGAAAATTTTCAGTAGAATGCAAAAAAAGGGCATAAAGCATGAATGCTTTTACTGTGTTTTAGTTTGATATCATGCATACACATGTCTGTACACATATATGCACAAACACATCCATCTCGACTTTGAAAAGTGTGTGTGTGTATGTGTGTGTGTGTGTGTGTGTGTGTGTGTGTGTGTGTGTGTTGGTTCTTGTTGTGGCATGCAGTACATGCATATAAAACTTGTGCTCACATTCAGAGGAAGAAGCTGTAGATTGTAAGACATGATGTGGATGCATTGATTGAGGGGTGCTTCTAGGGCAGGTTCATTTCAGTATTTTTGGTTTAATTTTGATATCCAGGGTGCTCGATACGATGCTGCACACGGCCATGCGGCTGGAGGGAACGGGGAACGTCTCTCTCTACCGGTAGTGGTGCCCAGACCCCAGAATGGCAGCAGTGACATCCTGGAGGTGGACTACTCAGAATGGCTGGCAAACTTCCGACGACGCAGCTCCCAGCTAAGCGACCTGACATCCCGTCGTAGCAGCTCCAGCACCAAACACAGCTCCGAGTTCTCCTCCGACCTGGAGGAGATTTACGAGACCTTGGTGCAGGCTGAAAAAGCTCAGCACGGGATTATTGAGGAGGAGACTTACGGAGCTGCTCTGTCGGACTATGCTGCGCATTTTGTCACCTCCCTCATGTCGGAAGGAACCTCCGTCGCTGCTCAGATGCTACCTGGCCTCCAGGAGTTCCAGCAGGGGGAACTACCCTCTGGGACTGTGAGGCCGCAGGTGGTTCGGCCGGCGGCTGTATGTGTCAGTGGGGAGACGCTCCCTTCAAATAGAACCACTGTGACAGAGTATGGAGGTGATGTTAAAATGTCTGAAGAGTATGGGGATGATCTTGCTGCATGTGAGGAGGAGGATGGTTATGTGACTCAGGAGGGTGAGGCCAAGGTGTCAGATGCTGTGCTGGCCTATGCAGATGCCTTGGTCAGTGCAGGCCTGGAGAGTGGGATGGCAGAGGCTGCCTCCTGCGTCCACAGCGCTGTGGGTGATGCCTGCGACAACATTCCAGATGATGTGTACCGCTGGTTTGCCGACAAAATTGTCCAGGAAGTCTTTGCTCATGTGGTCGATGAACTGTACTTCCAGAGGTTCACCTCTGACTCGCGGTGGCGAGCAGAGCTGCCAGTGAACAGGGAAGGGGTTCATCAGAGACTTGACCTGTCTGATTCCGATTCCATGTCTTCTTCGTCCAGTTCCAGTGATGTTCGTCACGCCAGTTCAGACCTGAACACTGCCTCTGGGCCCACGCACAAAAGCGGCAGAGATGTACATGGTGAATTTGCTCTTAGCCAAGGAAGGGATAAACAGAGACAGCATGGTGGTAACTCAGACTCTTTTAGCAGTGAAGGAAGTCAAGGCAGTCATCCTTTGAAGAAGAGCAGACGGCTGCATGTTTCTTCTTTGTCTGTGGAATCGGCTGACCAAAAGGTAGCAAAGAGGAAAAGCCCTTTGAGAAGGACGCGTTCACAGTCGTCAGATTCGGAGAGTTTGGAAAGCAGAGACCGCAGGGAGGAGCGAAAGAGTGTGACATTTACAGTGGATAGGGAGAGGCACAGAACATGGTCTGAAGGGCGTGGGGGTAGCATCTTCGATCCTGTTAGGAGTGTGCCAAAGTTGGGGGCATTGTCGGCTCCACCCATGTCCCCATCTCGCGCCAGGAGTGGAGATTTGAAAAGCAGCCAGTGGTTTGTCGTCAAAGACGTTCCTGTGCCCTTCTCAAAAACCACAGTCAGGTCACTTGCCACCTCGAAGGCCACGACAGAGGTCGTAAGTTCAAGGTCGGCGACGGCAAGTTCGAGGTCTGGCAGCAGTGACCTGGCTGTGACAGACGCTTTAAGTGGTGCTGTTTCTTCATCGTCTTTCATTACCAGTGCAGCCAGCAGCATTCCAGTGTCTCAGTGCACAGCCTCAGCCAGCCCTTCCCAGTCCCCATTGGTCATTACCATCCCCTCTCCCCCCACCTCCAGGTTATGTGATAATTCCAATCAATCTGCTGATTCCATGCGCCAGCCTTCCTTAGCCTCCGCACCCACTGCTGTTCCCTCTCTCGGCGCAGCTGGTCGTCAACAGTCCAGGGAAGACAACCCACTCTTAGTGCCCTCCTCTTCCAGCGCCTTCCAATCCATTTTGAACACCGGGAAGTCCCAGGTCGCTTCTGGAAGCTCTCAAGTCGGTCAGGCGATGTCGTCAGACGTGAAAGCCATGAGGGAGGAGAGCTCCGCATCCAGCCTTTCTGCTCAAGACCTCAACCTGGACTACTATCGTGCCGCCGCGGCCATTGTCAGCCAGGTGTTTCAGTCCATACCTGACCATCTCACGCCGTCCGAACTGCAGAGTCTGCGTGGGAGTCCCACCTCCTTTTATTATCAGGGCAGGAAGTATGAAAGCATTTTCCCCAGGGGGAGCTACGAGACGGCTGCTGCTGTGATTGGGGCGTCGGAGAAGGGCAACGTGGTGAGTGAGAGCTACATGGTGACCAAGGTGGTCACTGGGGTGACCACCAGTGAAACCAGCAGCCCCCGGAGAACGCGCTCCCAGTCGCCGTGCTTTTCCTGGCTGTCCAAAAGACTCAACTGGGAGACTCTCACCAACGCTTTTGTGAAAGTGGAAAGCAGGCCCTCGTTGAAGAGCTACGAACGGAGAAGCAGCGAACCTTGTCAGCGAAGTATGGCACTGTCTTTACAGGCCTTCAACACCAGTCATTACGGTTACATGGTTGACCAGGCCAACGATCAGCAACGCAAAAATGCTTGCACTGATGACGATCTAGACAGGGTAAAAGCAAATTCTTGGAGGCGCGGCTCTCTGGACAGTATATCGTTGTCTCGGCGTCGTAGTTCTTGTGGTTTCAAAGACCCAGTCCTCTCCAGATTTGCTCAGGAGCTGATCACGGCTGACACCTCAGTCCCTCAGCTGTTTCTGGTGGATTCGGGGTCCACCGCCAGCACCACAGGGTCTCGGCGCAGCAGTATGAGTGGCTTCCGTGACACAACGCTGGCCACGTTCGAGAGTGAATTGCTCAATTCCAGCTTCACACTGAGCCAGTCGGCGACCAGCCCACGACACCGGCAGCCTCAGCGCAGCCACAGTCGTGAGTCCCGCCTCTACAAGTCGGACAGCTCGGAAACCGAAACGTGGTTCCCGATCCCGCGGCGTGTCGGGCAGGAGTTCCAGGAGCAGATGGAGCGGGTTCATCGCCACTACAGCATGGATGAAGTGGAAGACTACGCCGATTTTGTTGCCACGACGATTCTTCAGCAGGCAGTGGGTATCCTGTACCAGGACATGGAGGAGGCGATGCCTCAGGATGACGACATCAACATCTTCTCGGAAAACCTGGCCGACCAGGTGATGCGCGAGGCGCTGATCGCTTCGGCAACGCTGGTCACCACCGCTGAGGCACAGGTCAGGCGGCGAAGGGGAAAGCCCAAGTCTGTGTCTGACTCGGAGCTGGAGTTCTCCGTCAGTTCCAACGACCTGACAGGGAGGTCTTTGGAAGATCGGCTGGCGGACTTCCAGGATGCCTTGGACGTGTCCTATAGCAGCCTGGAGGTGTACGCTGGAAGTCTGGCAGACGCCATACTGACTGAAGCACTGCAGGAGTGTGGAGGGCAGTCGTCACAGGTTAGTGGTGATGGTTTCAGCAGGAATTGGAACCATCAGTGACAGGTGGATCTCATATTGCTGTGCACTGAGTGCTATTGCACATGTTTACCTTGATCATGTTGGAAGCATAATTTAAAAGGAAAACCTTTATGACTTCTCCAAAAAGTCTTTCAAAGTTTGAGTTGTCTGCAACTTTATCAGGAAAGTGCAAATATCTGAGTCTAGTTAATGTCAGTCTTGCAGAATAATGAATTTCCCTTGTATCTTTAACACTACATTTTGTTTGAATGCTCCACATGTTTTCATCTTTCCACAAGTACTTAGCTGACTCTGAAATCCCAATCTGCTTACAGATTTTGTTATCGTAATCTTTTTTTGTTAATGTGTTGTATGTGATTATTGTTGGAATCATAATTCAATTGCCGATTGGTCTGTACGAATATATAGGAAGAAAAAACTTGGTAGTTGAACATGTTAATTTAGATATTCTGTAATTTGACACCTTGCAGATGTAGGTAACTAAAGCACACAAGAGTAATTACTATTTATATTATTCTAATTACCATTTTGAGTGATGCTAAGTATTTGTAATTCTGCCTGTGAAAATCATGTACAAGCCTGTTTCATGTTCAGACAAAATTTCATTCAGTGTATGTTAACTGTAACATGTCATTATCATATCACTGCCCGGAAATACAACTGCCGTAAGTCTGAAAATCAAATTTTACAGGAGATGAAAAAAAGTGATTATTTATCCCCATAAGATATACCGTGAGCTGAGTTACCGTACAAGTATTTTGATGACAGCATGTTTAGTTTTAGGATAATGTGATTGGGACTTGGCTATGTTATGCCGCTTGGCCTGCTCCTATAGGAAACCAAAAATCTCAAAAATGAAAAAAAAAATTGAGTTACAAGAGTTGTATTTCCGGACAAAAAAAGGTAAGGTAATGTTGCTTATAGCCCAGCCGACTGCAAAGGGACATATCAGGGCTGTCACCCCATTAAAATCAACTCACAAGTCATTCATTCACACAACTCTTTAAAATACACCTTCCAAAAAACCCACCTGAAATTTGGTTAAAAATCTTTCCACTATAAATCTCTTTCAAGAATTCAAAGAACACATCAGATGGCAGCGATATTAATATTATTATCTTGGAATTTAACATCTCAGAGATTGGCAAAGATAGTTGGAATTTTTGTTTTGTTTTGTAAAATTGTTTTTTTTTTATTCAGATTACCTCTGTTGGTAAAATTTTAGCCTTTTTTTTTTTTTTGTGTGTGTGTGTGTGCAGGATTTGACTCCTATTTATGATTTCTGGCATGCAGCATCACAAATTGCAAACAAACCGATTCAGAAATGACTCTCACATAATACAGACACAGCCAGGATACATTATATAGTGAGCTATGATCTCTGTCTGTATAGCTAACAAGAAATTTATTTTGGAATTAAAAGAAGAAAAAAAACGTCATTGAACACAACTTTTCAGAATCACATGCATGTGAGACCAATTGTTTTCAGTTCTGTATACAAGCACTCATGGAGCAGTGATACTCACTTCAGTAACAGCTATATTCTTATGAACAGACGAACAAGAAATAAGAAACTCATGATAGTATTTCAATTGGTAAAAAGTAAGAAAAGCTTTCACGGGAGACATACAAAAACAGGTAATCCACTCGGATACAGACCGGAATCTCTGTCTTTTTTTCCCACCATTCTACTCCCACCTGGCCTGTTACCCTGCCCTCTTCACCTCAAGACATCACCTACTCATCCAGTCCTCACCTCACCTCCACAGAATGTGATAATTTGGCAAATTCGGCATGATTTGCCATTTTAACTCACACTGACTTGCAGGTGTAGGGCTGTCAGGTTATACTGGCAGTGACTGTGAACTTTCCTGGATTGAATTATTTAGGTGTTATAAATAGTATGGTGGGAAGATTCTGCTGTGTGCTACTGTTAGAGTGAGACTTTTCACTTCCACCATTTGAGTTTGAATGCTAGTAGTTTTACTCAAATCATATTGATTGTAACAGATGTGAATAAATTGATAGGCCAAGTTTCATTTTTCTTGTGCGTCGATTTCTGCATCCTCTAAGTTACTTTTAAAAGCAGTCAGATTGAGAGAGATTGTTTGAAAACTAAGCCACCTTATTACTAATCTCTGCCAGCTCTTGCTGTCAGACATAGCGGTCAGTGCTACAACACTTTGATGCAGTGTGGTTTTGTTGTGTGCACAGCTGGTGTCACGAGGCCTGCCCATCGCCACGGGCAACTGGGGCTGTGGTGCCTTCTGTGGAGACCCCTGCCTGAAGGTGGCGCTGCAGTGGGTGGCCGCTAGTCTGGCTCAGTGCCCTCGCCTTCTGTACTTCACTTTCCAGGACCCCCGCTTGGATCAGGTGAATTGGTCGTTCTTTTGCTAGCCAGAGTGTGCCTTTTGCTTTCTGCTACAGTTGGTGTCTGAGTACTGACCTCCACAAATTATCCCTAAACTTTTTGCTGCTGCTGTAGTTTGCATACTGTGTGGTGTGCGTGTGTGTGTGTGTGTTTTGTGTGTGTGTGTGTGTGTGTGCTGACGGAATTTACACACACATAACCCCAAACAATGCGAATACTCATACATGCATGCATGTGTGCACTTACACACACTCAGAACACACACACACACACACACACACACACACACACACACACACACACACACACACACACATACAACACACACACACACTCTTATATGCATGCATGCGCACGCATGTACACACACACACACAATCGTCTAAAAACACACCATGTGAAAAGACAACTAAACACACACACACACACACACACACACACACACACACACACACACACACACACACACACGAACACTCTCTCACACACACTCACGCACACGCAAGAGTTCCTAAGTGTTTCTGCCATACTACCCAATGTGACTCTTTATCAGTTGAAAATGTCCCTGTATGAAGCTGTCCAAGTATTTTCCACAAGTCTGTGCAGTGCCTGTCCTAAAAAAGTCTATATTTGTTTTGTTTGTGATGGCTCATATTCTTCCTTTCTGTATAGATGTGCGTCCCCTACTTCACCTGATACTCTTATACTTAGATCTACAAGATGGTCTGTGGTATAGTGGCATCGATTTTATCTTTTAAGATGATTCTCTCTAAGTTCCTTATAAATGACATTTCTTAGTTCTTAGGATGTTACATGATCAGAATGACAACATGCTACAGTGTTTGATATCATTGGGTTTGAACATGCAACTATCTGACTGTGAACTCAGTCTTGTACATTTTTTGCAGAAAGTATGGTTCTTTCAGAGAGCAGAAAGTATGGTTCTTTCAGTGAGCAGAAAGTATGTTCTTTCAGTGAGCAGAAAGTATGGTTCTTTCAGTGAGCAGAAAGTATGGTTCTTTCAGAGAGCAGAAAGTATGGTTCTTTCAGTGAGCAGAAAGTATGGTTCTTTCAGTGAGCAGAAAGTATGGTTCTTTCAGGAGCAGAAAGTATGGTTCTTTCAGGAGCAGAAAGTATGGTTCTTTCAGTGAGCAGAAAGTATGGTTCTTTCAGAGAGCAGAAAGTATGGTTCTTTCAGTGAGCAGAAAGTATGGTTCTTTCAGAGAGCAGAAAGTATGGTTCTTTCAGTGAGCAGAAAGTATGGTTCTTTCACAGAGCAGAAAGTATGGTTCTTTCAGTGAGCAGAAAGTATGGTTCTTTCAGTGAGCAGAAAGTATGGTTCTTTCAGTGAGCAGAAAGTATGGTTCTTTCAGTGAGCAGAAAGTATGGTTCTTTCACAGAGCAGAAAGTATGGTTCTTTCAGAGAGCAGAAAGTATGGTTCTTTCAGTGAGCAGAAAGTATGGTTCTTTCACAGAGCAGAAAGTATGGTTCTTTCAGAGAGCAGAAAGTATGGTTCTTTCAGTGAGCAGAAAGTATGGTTCTTTCAGTGAGCAGAAAGCATGGTTCTTTCAAGAGCAGAAAGTATGGTTCTTTCAGTGAGCAGAAAGTATGGTTCTTTCAGTGAGCAGAAAGTATGGTTCTTTCAGAGAGCAGAAAGTATGGTTCTTTCAGTGAGCAGAAAGTATGGTTCTTTCAGAGAGCAGAAAGTATGGTCCTTTCAGAGAGCAGAAAGTATGGTTCTTTCAGTGAGCAGAAAGTATGGTTCTTTCAATGAGAAACTCCTCAGTGTGAACCTGATCTAAACCTACCCTGAGGGGCTTTTGCCAAAGCCTCATTCTGTTCCACCAGGGGTGTGAGGTGGTCTGGCTTTGTCCCTCTCCCTCTCCCTCCACTGCCTCCCCCTTTTCCCTTTTAGGTTAAGCACCATCTTGATTTATTTTCTTACACCTAGTGAGGCAAGGACTTTTTAAACAGCACAACAACAGTCCCATAGTCTAATGGCCCAAGGGGCATTGAACCCTTAAGAGATTCACCATGTTTAGGGCATAGTGTGTTGAAAGGTGGAGCCCATCCCTCTCCTTCTGCAGCCTTTTACCTTCCCTGACCTGAATCAGGTTTATAAATCTGTTGCCGTGTGGACAGAGGGGGTTTTTCAAGCTGAAAAAATCAGACTCCAGGCAAAGCCTTTAGCTCTGTGATTATGGGCTCTTATGTCTTTACGTCTCACTAGTCTCAGTGTGTCTGAGAGTATTCCTGCTCGTGTGCTTTGTCAGTAACATTTACGTTCTTGCTCTTGTTGTAGCTGCCGATGGTGGTGGAGATGATGTCGCGGCAACGCTGGACAGTGGGTCAGCTGATGAGGGCGGTGAGAGCCTATTGCAGCCTCCTTTTGGATGAAGTGAATGCAGGTGCTGGCTGGGGCGACGGTTTGCCCGTTGGCGCGGAGGGAGGATGGGGGAGGGGCAACGAGGGTTTTGTGCCAACACAGACCCTGTTTGACTTCCTGCTGTCACAGCCGTGAACATGTTGGTTCTTTGTGTGTGTGTGTGTGTGTGTGTGTGTGTGTGTGTGTGTGTGTGTGTGTGTGTGTGTGCAGAGAGTTTGAGAGATGAAGGCTTGGATATGGGTGTGTGATGCATGTATCTGCCTGTGCATTCATAAACTTGTGTGGGCATTCATGCAGGTGTGTTTGAACCGCGCTTGAGGACATCCGTGTAAGACAAGAGATTGAGGAAGAGGTTTTTTGGACATACTGAACTGGTGAGCATTGTAAAAGATCATTAATTAAAATTAAACTGTATTTTTACTTTGTAAGTAAAATTGTCGTATTGACAGAGCGTGATGGTGAAAATGAGTTCACAAAACTATTCAGAAACCTAAGCTAAACAAATGTTCACCCCATTGACTGGATGTTTACTGTTCACTGGAACTGGAGTGGCGACGGAATATTTAGAAACCACTGAAGCATTTTAAACTTTTATACTGTCAATAAGTGAAATGGATGTATCTATCTATATATATATATATGCATATATATATATATATATTTTTTTTTTTTTCCCTATGTTTGAATTTTTCTTTCACAGAACATAGCCCGATTCATCAGTTGAACTGCAGTATTGTTTTTAATGGAATATTCCAAAGGTACAGTGTAAGAAACATTTGCAAGAAAATTATTGGCCTTGGTTCCATCCAGAATGCAATAGAGTTGTCTTTTGCAAATAATGTGTCTTTGTTTTGGAAGTCCCCTCCCCTTGTAAGCTGTTAGCTCCCTCTAACTGTACTAATGTTCTCACTTCATAACATGACACTGTAGCTGACATAGTCTTCCACTGGTGTATGGAGTTGTCGATGCCACAGAGAGTGGTGGTTTTTGTTTTAATGTAATAAAGCATCTGCTGCTAAAACAGATTGTTGTTGATTTAATTTGTTCAAAGGCTGATTCTGTAGCTTGTCAGTTTGGCGTCACATACTTTACCTTGTCAGACTGTAGCATTCAACGGCAGTTAGTTAGCTCTGAAAGGCCGAATTTTTTGTGGCTAATGCAGTAATAAGACTATCACGTGACGCCCACCCTACTTCCGCCAAGGAAGAAAGTCGGTGCCTACTTTCTGTTCCTCATTCAGCTTCGGCCTCCACCTGACAAGGACAGGTTTTGCTTGCTCTGTCTTGCCTATACTTCTTTTTTGTAAACATTGTCTGTGCCTTCTTTACTTGTTCTGTTGTGGCTTACGCTAAACCCTGGTGCTATGGTCACGTGAGGCTTATCCCTCATCCCCTAGGCAGGGTCCCCAAGCGCCAACTTCAAAGGGAGTTCCGTCGTCGACGGGCCCTTGGTTCCAATGGGCCACGGACGAGTGGCTCGACCCTTCCACCCTACCCCCGGGGTTCCCATCTCCCTTCCAACCCAACCTCTGGAACTCTACACAGACGCTTCCAACTCGGGCTGGACGCCCACTTGGAGACCCTTCATGCCTCTGGAGTGTGGGGTTCAGAGACAGCTCGTCAACACATCAGCATCCTGGAATTGGAAGCAGTCAGGCTTGCCCTCCACTTCCATCCCCAGGTCTCTCACCAACTTGTTCTCCTGTTCTCGGACAACACTTTGGTGGCATGTTATGTCAATGGGAGGAAGGGGGGGGGGGGGGGGGGGGGGGCTCGCTCCCTCAGTCTCTCTGTCCAAACAGAGGCCCTCCTCTGGGAATACCTCTCCGTGCGAGGTGCATTGTGGGAACCCTCAATATCCTAGCGGACTCCCTCAGTCGGTCCAAGTCCCTCCTCCACACGGAATGGACCTTCAGCAGGCTAACCCTCCTCTCGGTGTGGAAACATTGGGTCAGGCCCATGATCGACCTCTTTGCCACCCGATTCAACCTCCGTCTCCAGTATATGTCTCTCCCGTCCCCGACCCCCAAGCGTATACAATCGACGCTCTCTCCCCTCCCTGGTCGGGCCTCATAGCATACGCCTTCCCTCCATTCCCGATCCTCCACAAGGTGATCGGGAAAGCAAGACTGGTAAGACCCAGGCTCATCCTCATCGCCCCATGGTGGCCGACCCAGTCCAGGCTCCCGGACCCCAAGTCTCTCTCCCATGTTCCCCCTCTCCAGCTGGGCACACGTTTGGACATGCTCAGACAGCCTTGCCTGGGTCGCCCCCACTCCAACCCCAGATGCTCCGCCTGCACGCCTGGCTTCTGTACCAGCCCAGTTGCGAACATCTGTCCTTCCCTCCCAACCGGACAGATTCCAGTCCGTCCTAGACATCCTCTCTGTGGCAGGGGCCTCGCAAGACCCTCGGGACTTACCTACGGCCTCTCGCAGAGCCAGCACTGAGTCTCTCTACGATTACCGTTGGGGGAGATGGGTCTCCTGGTGCTCAGGTAACTCTGTTCCCCATGATCATCCTTCCAATATCCAGTTAGGCAACTTTCTATCCCACCCTCCCTCTCCCGAAAGTGCTCTGCTAGCTCCATTCGGGGCTACAGGTCAGCTATCTGCACCACTATTCGCCAACTTGGCGGCCCCCCTTTTGAGAATAACCCCTTCTCAGAGAGATTCTGAGGGGGTAGCTCTGCATGAGTCACAGTCCCCTAGGTGGGTCCCCCTTTGGAACCTCTTCATTGTCCTTGATGCTCTCAGAAAACCCCTTAGTGGGGACCCCAGAGACATTGCCTTCCACAGGGATGGTTCTGTCTCTCTCAAGTTTCTTCCCGAATTCTCAGTTAAGAATCAGGAACCGGGCACAGCCTCTCCCTCCCTCGTCATCCGCTCACTCGCGGATATCTTGGGAAAAGGGGAAAGCGGGGGGACATGGACCTGTGCCCTTCTAGGTGTCTGAGATACTACTGGGAACGTTCGCACGCCAGGCGCTCCTCCCAGAAGCATCTCCTCATTCCATCAACCCCAATTATCATAAACACATCTCTGCTGGCACTATCTCTAGGTGGCTTTCCAAGACAGTCAGATCTGCTTACGCCCAGGTGTATAAGGATCTCCCTGTTGTATCTCCTCGGGCCATGAGGTCAGAGCCCTGGCCACTTCGGCAGCGTTCCAGTGCTCTGTCCCCTTGGGCCACCTCCTGGAGGCAGCCTACTGGCGTTTGGAAAATCCTTCATAAACTTTTATTTAAGGGATATCCGCATGACCAGGGCTGATGGTTCTAAGGGATTTCTTTTGTTGCAGCTAATGCAGCCATATCTATTCCGCCTTCTAACCCCAAGAACCATTAGGGCACTCGGCCCTCCTCCAATTCCTTTGAATTCTGCTACGGTCTGACATGGTAAAGTATATGACGCCAAAATGGGGAGTTTGTATTATACTCCCTGTTTGGCTAGTATACTTACCATGTCAGACTCTAATGCCCGCCCTACCTTCCCCTCTAGCGCTATGGTTCTAGGGGTTACCTTGCGCATATGCCTCGCTGAATGAGGAACAGGAAGTTGGCACCGGCTTTCTTCCTTGGCGGAAGTAGGGTGGGCGTCACGTGATAGTCTTATTACTGCATTAGCCACAAAAAATTCGGCCTTTCAGAGCTAACTGCCGTTGAATGCTACGGTCTGACATGGTAAGTATACTAGCCAAACAGGAGTATAATACAAACTCCCCATTTTTAACCATTGGAGACGGTGCTAGTTCAGCAACTGATTCTGTAGATAATTGGTTTTTGGCATTGTATGGTGAACTTTGGAAACTAGTGGTGCAAGTGGAAGATGTAGTAGCAGCTGCTGTGCTTAAGTTTTAGATGAATAGTTTGTTACCCAGCATTTGATATCTATGAGTTTCTTTGGTGGTGAGATGGGAAGGGGCTAGAAGAAGCACATACTGAGGTGGTTAGAGTCTGTATTTCACTGGTACAACCACCCATCAGAAAGATGATTGCTGGATGAAAAGGTTTGCTACCTTCCAGCACAACTAAACTAACAACAGGGGACCCAGCCTCCAGTCGTTCCCTGGTAACTGAGGTGGAGTTCGGTTGACACCAGTCTTAATTACATGGTAACCTGATGCACGCAAGTAAATTTCACATTCCCAACCTAAATCTCTTTTCTCTTTAATAAGCCCATGTGAATGTGAGCGTTTTAACACAATCCTTCTCTTACAGCAAATTAATTTTCAAATCCTGGCAAGCAAAATATTCTGTCATTGACTTTTTGAATACAGAGGTGAAAAAACAGACCCACTTTTCTCTCACTTTTGCGTAAAACACTACTGCCCTAGCAATGTTGATGATCGCACATTTATAGTGGCAAAGTTGTGTTGTCATTTTTGATTGGTTCCTTTCAGAATGGCTGCTGTAGTGCGTTCTGGGATTCGTGCTCATTTAGGAGACTGCAGTTGTTGCTTTGCCAGTATCAGACTATCAGTCTCTCGAAGTCATCAAACAAATGATGATCTCACTTAATATAAAATATGGGGAAAGAAAATGCTTGCCAGTGTTGATATTTGTCAAATCTTATGCGATACTGCTAGCAAATACTGTCCATTGAACCTCATAATCGTTGCCAGTAGATTGGAAGATGCACAGTTTGCATCTTATAGTACACTCACAATTTACAGACTACTGATATAGTTATATTCATAGACATGCAGAGGTTTTGAGGCTGAAATGTTAACAGTTGTTTCTACATTTTGTCTTCGAGTGGAACAGGGGACACTGTACATTTTAAGGTTTGAACTTCGTATGAGCTTCATTTTGACCTGGGTTTGTTTCAATGTGGACACAGCTGTTGAAAAATCGTTTACATTAGTGCATATTGTGTTGCTTTGACAACGTTCTCGCATTAATGCATTCGTGACGTCCTTCCTGAGACTTCATTGGTTCAGCTGTAGAACTGGTTAATTTGAGAAAGCTGCTCTTACTTTCTTCATGAACATGATGACAAAAGACATTTGTGTTGATTTTAGGTGAACCAGGGGCACAGACACAAGATAGTTCACTTTGGGCAGAAACAGCCAAGTCGAGTGTTCAAAAGTTAAGATTCTGTTGCAATATTCTGAGCCACACGCAGAATAGAGAGTGGAAGCAGTGGAGGAAGAGAGAGCCGAGGAGATGACCTTTGCTTCTGTTACCCGAGTTGCTTTGCTGGTATAACTACACGGGCTCAACAGCCCCTACCTGTATTTCGGGGTATTTTGATACATGCTAAAAATTCTCGATAATGACATAAACCATTAATGTGGTGGACTTTGCTAAATACAGATAATCGTTGTGTTTGTACTGGCTTCCAGCATTATGTGTGTGTTTCGGTCATCTAAAGGAGGAGCAGTAATTACAAAATCATGCTGAGGTGCGCTGTCATGTTTTCACCGAGTGTAACCATCTTTCACCACAGTTGGTCAAAAATATTCATGCCATGTGAGAAATGTGTCACGGATATTATGAGAACTCTCTTGATGAAGATTATGAGTTTCATGATCTCAGAACCTGGTCACAAAAATATATCGTTCATGTGTGTGTGTGTGTGTGTGTGTGTGAAGAGAGCACTGCTTTTTCAAGAGAGTAATTTTTTGACAAAAGTGATGTGCCTAAGCCAATTTGACCATACATTCTTTTATTTTTGTCTGCTTCTTTTACTTTATTTGGGTGTTATTGGCTTTATGTATTCATATGCTTGGTTTCATCTCCATCAAGATGTGGATTTGTAGGATTGTGACAGAGTGTTTTTTTTAAAACAGGATTACAGCATGTAAACAAACATAAATCTGGACTGTACAATGAATTAGGAGACAGGTTTGTGTTTCTGGAAAGCAGTCCTATGAAATCTGCTGTCTAGCATTTGATCAACAGGTTTATGATTAAAAATAAATGAGTGAAGTCATAAAGTGTGGCTGGAAAGCATTTCAACAAGATGCAGACCCATTTTTGAGTGCATATGAATTGGGTAACAGTGTGTACTGTGTATTTGAGAGGCAGAGGAATGACAATGATCATAATTTTTGTTTTCTGAATTATGTGGTTTCGTCAGATGTTGTTCATGAATTTATCGACAAAGAAAAGGCAAATTATGAATGGATAGAAAGACAACATCTCACAAGAAGACTCCATTGTTCAGGTAAGTGAAAAAAAAAAAAAAAAAGTTGAAAAAGCAGACTTCACTGATGTCCAGTAAAGGGAGATCACTTCTCTGGAAGTTGGGGAAGAAATCTCCAAATCCTGTTGTCTTTCTTGTCCCATTGTAATCAAACTGGGTAAAAACATGACAGTCTTATTCAATGGGATAGTGAGGAAGGGGAAGTTGGGGGGGGGGGGGGGGCTAACAAGAATCATAGGTTAGTGGTTAGTGGTGAGAGTATTTCAGATCCATGTAGCACTGGTTGCTATGACATCTGCAAGTGCAAGTAGCAGGCACAAAGAAAAAAAAAAAGCAACAAAAAAACCCTGGGGTCCTAGCGGGCAAAGTTCTTAGGTACAACAACATCAGGGTTGATGGGAGTGGGAAAGGCCACGAAGGATTAAAGGCTAGCTTCTAGACAGTCACAGGCATTTAGGTAAAAGAGACTGCGCTTTCATGGAGGAAGGTTTTATTTTTCTTTTCAATTTTGGAGACTGCGTGCATAAGAGATGGTAGGGGCGTAAATATCCCTCAAAATATGCTGTTGATGGCACTTGAGTTTGCAACCTCTGACAAACCCAAGACTGACGCTGCCTGCTGCACCGTGACAGGTGGTTACTCTGCTATCTTTCAAGCATGTCTTCACAGTAAACATTTAGAATGATAAAAGAGTAATGGCATGACATCAGCCACATGTATCATTCATGGCACAGACCTTTCCTTGGAAACAGGAAGGAGAAGGGGAAGAACAAGGGAGGAACTGATGACCACATGAACAGACAATACTTGCTGGAGTCGAGCGTCGCTATGGGGATGGTCATGTTTAGCTGGACTGAGCGCTTTTCCTCGGATCTTAACTTGCTGCTGAGCATTTCAAAACCGTTTTCCTCTTTTTTTTTTTTTATTGACTTCATTTGTGTGTGTGTGTGTGTGTGTGTGTAAGCACAGGTTTAGAGATTGATGTTTTATTTTGATGGATCTTTGTTTTGTGTGTGATCACTGGTTTGGACAATTCTCTTCCTTGATTGACCTTGTTTCTATTGTCAAAAAGTGTTGAGGGTTCCTTTTGTGTTGATTTGGGCCCGCTCAGTTTGTGTGTCGCCCAAGTTATATCGAATAGTAGAGCTGGATGTAATCATTAACAATATCGAGCCTGCTGATTTTGGCACGTTTTCATGTAATTGTGTGTATACATGTGTGTGTGTGTACGTGTGTGTGTGTGAGAGAGAGAGAGAGGAATAAAAAAGACAATATAGAGAAGGGAGAAGATGGGGTGGGGTTAGGGTGTGAGGGGTGTGGTGTTGGAAAGGGGTTCAAGAGACTTAAAGGTAGGAAGGAGCTGAGTGTGTGAGCTGCTTATTTATTTTTTTTTTTTTAGAGATGGTGGGAGTGAGAAGGTGTAGGGTAGAGGTTGGGTTAAATAGGGAAGATGGTGGTGGTTATGGAGATGGAGGTGTTGGCATTTTTGTCATTTCTCGTGTGAGAGAGGAACTTGGGGCAGGATGGTGGCAGGGGGGAGGGGAACAGGGAGGGAGAAAGGGAGGGAAGGGTGGGGGGGGGGACATAATCAGATTATGTTTTTTCTGTATTAATCTGTTCTAGTGTTCTGAAATGTGGGATTCAGATTAATATGAATTCAGTATTTGATGTATTTTGTACAAATTGAAAAAAAAAAAAAAAGAAGAGGGTTTGTGATTGTTAAAGTTACTCATCCAGAAGCACAGTGTGTGTTTTGGGTGTTGCAAGTAATACACGCAGACCATAATACATGCAGTATGTGAGAGTTATTCAGTTAACATTGTGCACTAGAAGAAGAGACAGAAGATCAGATGTTCTGTTTGTGCTGATTTAAAAATGTTGACAGGACAAAATGTGTGTGCTCTGTGCTTATCTATACACTACCTGAAGTGGTTGCAGGGGCAGATGTTACATTATACTACCTGAAGTTGTTGCAGGGGCAGATGTTACATTATACTACCTGAAGTGGTTGCAGGGGCAGATGTTACATATGCGCACGCAGAAGCATGAAGAGGAACAGACATATGATGTTAAGATCTTTTTTTTTTTTTTTTTCATTTTTGCTGTCCCATCTTCTGTGGCACCACAGTGGCACTACACCCACTCCACCCTGTCCAACACCTCGTCCACATCCACTGACCCGCCGGAGCCCTGGCACCAGAGGCAGTCAATGTTAAGTTGTCAATGAAGCAACCCACCAGAGGAGACACTGCACTGCTGCCGAGTCACTTCGGTGGTGTTCAGTGCTGCATGTTCTGATTCAACATATGCAGGACACCACCTACTAAGCCCCGCACTCATGACAATAACTGCTTAGTATTGGAGCCAGCATGAGTGAGGTCCCCCTCCAGAGGACAGTGCTATCTGTGTCTGCCCAGCAACAGTCCCCATGAATTTGCTGATGATGGTGACCCTGAAGAATCAAAGCAAAGTCATAGACGTGGAGATACACTTGAAAGCTGAGGCCACCATGAGAGCGGGGCATGAGGGGCCGCAGAATTTTATTTTAGACTTCCTTTTTTTTTTCTTTTTTTTTTGGTACTGATCAGTGAGGATGGGGATGATGAAGGTGATTCTGCGGATTTCCATTCAGGTTTGAGACTTTGTGACAGGGCTGTACTCTCTGCTTACTTTCATACTATATCCCCATGTCAACCAGGCCCAAGAGATACAGACACCTGCAGTGTTGGTCAGGAAATTTGAGCAACACTCTTAGAGATGCATCCATTAAGTGGAAGAAACTTGACTTTGTGGTCCCAGTCTTCCCAACTGAGCCCTAAGCAAACTCAACTCTGGGTAGGATCCAGTCAGGGCAGAAAAATCCCACAAATAAATAGCTTTGATGGTAATCAAACCCACATCCACCCAGCCAGGAGTCTGCCGCGTTTTCCGCTTTGCAACGGCGGCTAGTATGATGTTCAGATTTGACTGTCAAAACAGATGCGTGTCTGATGTATAGAAGTATGTATAGGTTGTGTGTGTGTATGTGGGTGTGTATGAATGCATTATATCTATATATACGAATTGAAACTTTTATCGAAGAGGTTGTTGTACATTGAAACGTTTACTTCGTTTGCTGTGGGGACAGGGAGAAAGTGGATGAGTGTTGTACATACTTCAGATGCTGTGGTGAGTTGTTGTGTTGGGGAAATGCAGACTGTGAAAAGCCAATGACCCAGCGCTTATTCATGTGGAAGTTGGAACTCTGCGCCATGCCAGCAGAAAAACAAGACACTTTATGGGCGCTTGCCAAATTATGTGACTTGAAATTACAAGGCTTAGCTGAGTTGGGGCATGAAATTGATAGCTTTGATACATGGTTGTTTAACCTGAAATGTGTGGAAACTTTTCTTCTTTTTTTTCAAATTTCAAGCACAGGCTGAAGTGTTTCAGTAATGCTTCTTGAGGTGATTGTCTGTGTAGAATGTGGTGGATGGGAGTGTTGTGAGCTGTGGTTAATGTTGTGATAAGAGTGTGAACAGTGAGATGATGGTCTTTTCATCTGTCATGACTATTGGGGACAAGCTGAGTCAGAAAACTTCGGTAGTGAGTTTGGAGAGGGAAAATTGATGGTGCACTAGGTGCAGGAATAGAGGGGTAATTGTTGGAGAAGATTTGCTTTCTGACCTTTCAGAGCACTGACCACCAGGGCCAGGGAGATTTTCACCTGCATCAGTTTGTTTGTTTCTTGGTCTGTCTGCAAGAAAACGCAAAACCTGCTGAGCTGATTCTGACTTAGCATGGTAGAATGACAGAATGTAGTGTCAGCTCAAACCCATGAAATTTCAGAGTGGATCTGAAGCAAAGGGCATGAACTCTGTGAAGTTTTTGTTTACAAATTGATAACTCACTAGGAAGATATGTTTTCGTGGAATATTGAAGCTCTTTTGTTAGGTAAATGTTGATGTTATGTATTGTCCATATACTATTGGAAGGGGAAAAAAAGTACATATGAAATAACTCCTGGTTTCTAAGTGCTATTCCCCTGGTGGAACAAAAACTGTCTCACAAACTTATGTGCTCAGAGAAGTTCAGAAAAAGAAAAAAAATGGCCTGATTGGATTACAATTAAGTTGAATCAAAAACTGGGTTGTTTGAGTTTTCTTTTTCTTGTTTCAATGGATGTGTAATTCAGTGCATGTGTCAGTTTACACAGTTGACGGAGTATCGTAAGCGTTCTCATGATCAGTTGTTTCATGCAAGAGTGAAAATAGTTCTTGGATTTTGATTGTTTTAGTTCCAGGATTTTTCAACATTAGAATTCTGATATGTATTAATCATAGAAATAAGAATTAAGAAAAGAAAACGGAATCTGTGATAGTGGTTCTCACCATCTATGAGTTCCTGTCAGAATCCCTCTAGGCTCTGGGTTTTTTTTTTTCAGTTTTTTGTTTGGTGTATGTTGAAATTGAGGGGCAGTGAAGAAAAAGAGGACCCCCACCCCCCACCCCCGCACCACAGGCTTTGTTACTTTACACTGGTTTAAAAAAAAAAAAATGACAAAGCATAAATGTTTTTGCAGAGCACTTAAAAAAGTATCCAGGTGATGCGCAGTACAGATAGAGAACTCAAAGGAAAAAAAATGCTCAGACACCAAAAGAAAACAACGAAGATGAAAGGACACAATGAAGCAGGCATCAGGGATTCCCTTTCGTACCCCTTCATTTGCATATGTGCGCACACTACTAGATTTCAGATGGTCTGTAATTTCAATGATACCTTTGATAATAAAATGTTGATAATAAAATTTAATCTGTATCTTCATTTAGACAGCCATACAGCCTTGTCAAGTCTTCAAGAAACTGAAGCCATGACTAAATATTTTTGATTTGATCAGATTTTCTGCTTGAGAATACTGTGACCGCATTTGGATTGGAATTCTAGCTTTGCTATTGAAGAAAGTGAAACTATGGCTGTTGATTTGACTACTAAACTGCCATAGATTTTTACAGGATTTGAGTTTAACTGCCACAGAAATTTAGCATAACCTTTCGTAATTTTTAACAATTTTAGTGATTACAAAGTGTTGTACAAAACTACTTCTTTCATTAATACTTTGCTCATTTGGGGGTGGGGGAGGAGGGGGGGGGGGGAGTGTTTGCATCTGAATAGATAGTTCTACATGCATTGTGCTGGACCGTTTATCTTTAACAGGAGTGCTCTGCTCACTTACGAGCCAAGCCATGATCTGAGAAGGAGCTGCACTCTTTTCATGGCTTCTGTCCCCACCAGGCTCACTAGCTTTGCGTCCCAAATGATGGGGTGTGGGTGGGGGAGGGGTCACTGTGGCAGGTCTCTAGAGGTCACTAGGATAAAACTTCCAGGTCAGTGTGGTCGGTCTCTTTAGGTCACTAGATCTAGGTTGCAATACGGATTTGCACAAAAGGTTAAAGTTGTGTTGCTATCAATATATTTTTTATAAACCTGGTTTTTGTTTGTTTGTTTTGTTTTGTTAGAACTATGCTTTTATTTATTTTTTGTTGTTGTTGAGAAAATGACGAAAATGATATCAATGCCCTATCAGGTAGTGTTAAAGAAAGGGGAACAGAATTCTCTGATCCACCTCTGGATTCAGATCGGCACCAAAAACCTAATTCATTTGGTCTTATGCCACTGTAGCATCTTTCCTCCATGTTTCTATGAAATAAGTTCAGTTGTTTGGGGCTCATTTTGCCAACCGACAGACAAACCAACTGATACAGGGAGAAATAAAAACTCCATAGATCGCATAAAAGAAAAAAAACATACAAGCAAACAACAAACACAACAAAACGAAAAGGTGATTAATTTAGGAAACACTGATAGCCAACAGTGATCATTTGCTGCGTATGGCCGACCTTGTGTTGAGGGTTATTGTCATGATTGTTGAACTTTGGGGTCTGAATAGTTGCATTGGAGATAGAAGCGGAAGGTTCTGCTTTTACTTTTTTTTTTTTTTTGTATATGAGAGAGAGAGAGAGAGAGTTGGGAAGGGGTGGAGGGAGTATTGACTTTATTTTGTATAAAATATACAGGTTGAGGTGCTTGAACATTAATACATTCTTTGTGTGTGTTGTGTGTGGTGTGTGTGTGTGCGTTTTGTATGCGTTGTGCAGGTATTTTGAAGAAAATGGTGAAGAGTGCATATTTGTTTTGATTTTGTGCGAATTGAAGTGTTCGATTTGTGCAGATTGTCGAGAGAAGTGTGGAAAAATATATACGCTGCATACACCAGATCATTTGTGTGCTGTGTACACAGAAGAGAGAGAACGAGCGCGTTTTTCTTTCTTTCCTTTTTTTTTTTGTGTGTTTGTGTGTGTGTCAAAATATGCACACAGCGAACAGCCTTACAACTAATGTTGATGA
>CM065732.1:16628332-16630832 GCA_033310375.1 Conus canariensis
ATGAACACCGTTCTCACAGTTTCTCGGCAATAATTGACGCATATGACACCCCCATTTGCTCTTCTTAAAGTTTGAAAGCCGCCCCCACTACCCTCTCTCCTGTAGCTGTACCTAACCCCCCCCCCCCCCCCTCCCCCTCCCCCTCCATCTTTCCCCAAGGCATCCGAGTCCGTGCCTCCTCTGTTGTTCCCGCCCAACACTGTTTCGGCCACTTTCTATTCATGGCTGCAATTAACCCGGATAGCTAGCTAACCTTTGCAGGCTATCGTCAGAGCGAATTCCAAACCAGTGGGGAGATCGACGGCACAACGGCATAGCTGTGGGGTTTTCATTGAAGCTGCCTCTCTCTCTCTCTCTCTCTCTCTCTCTCTCTCTCTCTCTCTCTCTCTCTCTCTCTCTCTCTCTCATAAGCAGTAAGAAGAGTGAACCGTAAAAAAAAATACATTGTAATGAACTACACAATGTTGTTTACACTGAATTTGGCCCAAAGCTTTAATAAAAAACAAACAAACAAACAAACAAACAAACCCAGCAACAAACAAACAGAACAGAACGACGAGAAAACAGAGAAAGGTGGAGCAAGAATTTATGGATGAACAGAAGAATAAAGGATAGAAATGAAGGAAAAGAGAAGGAATGACAGTAAAAGAGAAGGAATGACAGTAAAAGAGAAGGAATGACAGTAAAAGAGAAGGAATGACAGTAAAAGAGAAGGAATGACAGTGAAGGAATGACAGTAAAAGAGAAGGAATGACAGTAAAAGAGAGGAATGACAGTAAAAGAGAAGGAATGACAGTAAAAGTGAAGGAATGACAGTAAAAGAGAAGGAAAGACAGTAAAAAGAAGGAATGACAGTAAAAGAGAAGGAATGACAGTAAAAGAGAAGGAATGACAGTAAAAGAGAAGGAAAGACAGTAAAAGAGAAGGAAAACAGTGAAGGAATGACAGTAAAAGAGAAGGAAAGACAGTAAAAGAGAAGAAAGACAGTAAAAGAGAAGGAAAGACAGTAAAAGAGAAGGAAAGACAGTGAAGGAATGACAGTAAAAGAGAAGGAATGACAGTAAAAGAGAAGGAATGACAGTAAAAGAGAAGCTTCTAAAAAGGAAAAGAAAGCTTAAGGCAAGACGAAACAGAGAGATAGAAAACTGGAAAGAAAGAAAAAAATAGAGTAGAGAAAAGAAAGAATGAATGAAAGAAGGCCCACTCCCCCTCCCCTCACCCCCCAAAGTGACCCCTCCCCAAGGAAATGGAGAAAAGATGGGAATGATTAAAAAAAAAAAAGGGGGGGGGGAAGGCTGGAAGTACAGTAAGAAGGGAAGAAAAGAAAAACAATACCAAAAACAAACAAAAGACAGTAAAACACAACACAACAAAACAAACATACAGAAAATACAAGGAAAAGTGTCAACTTAACTCGTTTGCTATCGGAAATCAATAGACCAGTTACCCAGGAGCAAATTTCTTTTCCTCTTTCTTTTTTTTTTTCTTTCTTTTAACACGCCTTCTGCGCCGCGGCAGTAGCATTGTACCCCCGCCGTCATTTCAACCTCCCGTCCACCACAGCCACACCCTGACCTTTCCCGCCATAACCACGGTACTGGCAGTCCACAGGGAGCAGTCAATGTCAAGTCATCAAGAGGCAACCCACCAGAGGTGACACTGCACTGCTGCCGAGTTATTTTAGTGGTGTTCTGTGGCGCCTGTTCTGATCGAACATATGCAGAATAAGCCTTCTACTGATGACAATAATTTGCTTAGTCGCGAAGCTAGCGTGAGCTCTCTCTCCCTCCCTCCCTCCCTCCCTCTCTCTCTCTCTCTCTCTCTCTCTCTCTCTCTCTCTGGGGACATCAGAAGGAATTACTCGCTCTCTGAACAGCATTCTGTATGTGGCAGTGGCTTAGTTCAATGCCCTTCTCATACCACATCACAAAAAAAGTGTACAGAAACATGTGTCACTTAGCCTAATACGTACCAAATGGATGTGTCACTTAGCCTAATGCGAACCAAATGGATCTGTCACTTAGCCTAATACGTATCAAATGGATGTGTCACTTAGCCTAATACGCACCAACTCTGATAACTGACAGAGACTTATATTATGAAACAATCTAGCCTCTACTTCTTTCTGTTTAAAAACCGCTTCATTTTCCAAACAAACAAACAAACAAGAAATGAATAAATAAACGCGCAATGTTTTACTTTACAAGCTCCCACCCCTCCCTGTACCTTCCTTTTCCTTTCAAAGCTATTCAGTCCCTGATTAATGGGGAAATTCTTTTGTATGGAAAGAACCAAAGGCATGAGAGTGAGGGAAGAGGTTGGAGTGAAGATGGGAGTGGGGGAGGTGACAGTGGAGGTGGGAGTGTGGGTGGGGTGGGGGTGAGAGTGAGGGCCTTTGAAATAGGATTTTGCTGATAAATGTTGTCTTAAGAGCTTGAGTTTTTTTTTTTTTTTTCAAAATCCTTTAAAATTATGCTTAGCTCTTATTTCTGGCCCAGCT
>CM065732.1:16633332-16638332 GCA_033310375.1 Conus canariensis
ACATAATTGACACTGGCATGGACTTCCAGCGCCATGCAACTTTTCAGCCTGGTGCAGCGAAGTTATGTTATGTATGTTCATTTTTTTCTTTTATTACTCTCACATTTTCTGCGGTAGAGGTCCCCCCCCCCCCCCTTTTTTTCCAAGTTTTCTAGAGTTATGCATTTCCCACTCTCCTTCTTAAAATGACATCTTAGGGACCTTTCATGGTGTGTGTGTGTGTGTGTGTGTGTGTGTGTGTGTGTGTGTGGTGTGTGTGTGGTGGTGTGCGCGCGCGCGTGCGTGCATGCGTGCGTGTGTGTGTGTGTGTGTGTGTGTGTGTGGTGTGTGTGTGTGTACGCGCGCAAGCATGTGTATGTGTGTGTGCGCGTGCGTGTGTGCATGCGCGCGCGCGCGAGCATTCAATTGTATATCATCGAAATCAGGCGCCGAGAAGACCAAACTGATGGCCAGCCACACCACCACCACCATGGAACTATTCATGGACAGAAGTTACCACCCGTTCCAAAAGTCACATACCCTGTACTATAACTGTTCATGGACAGAAGTTACCACCCGTTCCAAAAGTCACATACCCTGTATCTATAACTGTTCATGGACAGAAGTTACATCCCGTTCCAAAAGTCACATACCCTGTATCTATAACTGTTCATGGACAGAAGTTACCACCCGTTCCAAAAGTCACATACCCTCTATCTATAACTGTTCATGGACAGAAGTTACCACCCGTTCCAAAAGTCACATACCCTCTATCTATAACTGTTCATGGACAGAAGTTACATCCCGTTCCAAAAGTCACATACCCTCTATCTATAACTGTTCATGGACAGAAGTTACATCCCGTTCCAAAAGTCACATACCCTCTATCTATAACTGTTCATGGACAGAAGTTACCACCCGTTCCAAAAGTCACATACCCTGTATCTATAACTGTTCATGGACAGAAGTTACCACCCGTTCCAAAAGTCACATACCTGTATCTATCACCAGCAACCAGGGATCCAGACCAACAATCCTCTCAAGTTTGGGGAAGACAATGTCAGCCAGAAAAAGCCTGTGTGGAAGGAACAGAAAATCTCCATGAAACACATCAGCTTCTGCTTGCAGTGGTAAATCCATCTTCCTGTTGCACACAAAACCTGAATCCTTCCAGTGGACCTAAAAGAAGAACCCAAGGCATGAAAAGAGATACTACCACAGGATGGGGAACATCAGATGTTGTGGTCACATCGTAAGTGAACAAGTGCGTCAAACCATCAAGCAACACATCAGACCATCAGAAAATCTGCTGACAGTAGTACTGGAAAGTAAACTACGTTGGTATACATGGCCTTGTAATAAGATCTGTCGGCCCTGCTACAACCATCCTCCTGGGAACAAGTGAAAGATGGAGACAGAGGGGAAAGCAGAAACAGCGATGGCCTGACAACTTTGCAGAACTGACAAGGAAAATATTTGCAGAGACCTAAGTCTTGGCACACAACTGACTGAACTGGAAGAGTCTCGTGATCTGTTCTTCAATAAGGTGTCCCAGTGAGCTCACACGAGGTTAGAGGAGAAGAAGAAGAAGAAGAAGAAGAAAAAGAAGAAGAAGACGATTATAATACTTGTGTTCAGCTTCATAAGAGCAAAAAAGGTTGTTTTTTTTCTGAATCAGGAAAAGCCATGCATTTCAGTTTCTCCCCTACTGTGACCCTCTCTCCCTACGATCTTGAATAATGGTGCAGTGTGGGTCTTTGGAATGAAATAATCAAGTGAAGATCCCCGGAAAGCACACAATTAGTGTTCTACAAAAACGACCAACGACAACAAAACAATTATCTCATAGGAAAAAAAACTATACCTTTGAAAAATTGTCTGTAGTAGATGAATAAACACGCTGGCATTAAGTAGAAAAATGGCGTGATATGTAGTCTTCTCATTTTTCGGTTGTTACCAGTATTTCATCGGTTTAAATGAAGAAATACTAAAAAAAAAAAAGAGCCACCTGTACCGTGTGCCGAATTAATGTTGTTCGACCAGACGTTGGCAGGTGGGGAAGTGGACCCTTGTGTTTGTAGAACTTGACTTTACCCACTGCTAAGACCAGGCTACAGGATTTGTTTGACCCATTTGCCTTTGGCTAGTCCTCCGTACTGGCCACAAATAGAATTAGCGTGATCACTATAATTATGGTTGTGCTGTGGTAATGCAGTCTCTCTGGAAAGAGCAGCATATACAAGCGCACAGTGTTTATTAGTGAATTAGGTGAACCCAGAGGCACAAGCTACACTTGGTTTTCATCTTTTATACAGCTCTCTACAATTCTATTAGACACGCCTGTCAGCAAGATGTTGGCGGTCTGGGACTGTGAATATTGTATGACCAGTCGTCCTTGGACTTACCATCCGCTGAAAATCCTCAGAAGAGGTGATGGATCGGGAAGAGAAATTGATTTTGGCTGTTACTTTGCTGGCTGGATAAATATATTCAAGTTGGCATCTGGTCCTTCTACCTCTCTCTGTCTCTGTCTCTGTCTCTGTGTCCCTCTCTGTGTTTCCTGTCTCTCTGTCTGTCCTCTCTTCGTGTGTGTGTGTGTGTGTGTGTGTGTGTGTGTGTGTGTGTGTGTGTGTGTGTGTGTGATGGAGAGAGAGAGAGAGAGAGAGAGAGAGAGAGAGAGAGAGAGAGAGAGAGAGAGAGAGAGACAAAGACAGAGACAGAGAATGCCTGTGTGTCCTTCAGCAGGCGATGGCAGCGCCCGTAACTCTGCAGACGACAGGCACTCAGCTCGAACAACAAAGCATGCCATTCCTACACCTCCCGGTGTTTTCTTTAGCGATTTCGGCAATAAGGCGAGCTACCGAGACCAATGATTTATACTTCCGACACGCCGACACCCATCTACTTTCCGAAAGACGCGACACGCAGAGGGAAGGAAAAGGCGACAGGAACATTTTGGTGACCTTTCTCTGCACTTCACTTGGGAAATCAGGGTGAAGACTTTGGAGGCAGCTCAGAGGTGCGGCGGAAGTGTGGGTGCTCAGATAGGTTTCCCCTTTGCCTACCAGCCCCCTCTGGTTGCAAAGATGGCAGCGAACTCATATTATATAGGGTGAAAAGCGTGGGTAAGTGCAGATGTGGACACTAATCTGCTTACAGCTGTCAATCAACTGGTGCGCTAGACATGAAAGCTCAAATGGGAAATAGAAGGAAGACGTTCAAACACACAGAACACAATACAATACACACGAAGACAGACAGACTACACACACACGCACGCGCGCGCGCGCACACACACACGTACCTGTGCGTGCTCACACACATACACACAGGCACACACACACATACACATACTCACATGCATGCACACGCACATACACACAAACACACACACACGCACATGCACACCACACACACACACACACACACACACACACACACACACACGCACGAACGCACACATACACACACACGCGCGCGCGCGCCACACACACACACACACACAGATACACACTTACACACACACACACACACACACACACACACACACGCATACACACACACGCACACACACACAAACACACACAACACACACAAACACACACACACACACACACACACACACACACACACACACACACACACATGTGCGCAGAAAGCAAGCGCGCTCCCCACACTCGGGAGGGGGCGGGGGGAGGGGAGGGAGGAAGAGAGAGAGAGAGAGAGAGAGAGAGAGAGAGAGAGGAGAGAGAGAGAGAGAGAGAGAGAGAGGGAGAATGTACGTGGGCTTTGAAGTTAGTCATGGTTTACCCCGGGGAAATCAGGAACCTGAATTGTCAGGAAAAAAGAACATGATCCAGGTTTGTTTTGTTTCAAAGTTAGCATGCTTAGCTGGCGTAAGAGAAAGAAAGAATATACTGAAAGCTAAAACTAAAAAGAATGAAGAAAGCATGAAAACTTAAAGAAGAATGAATAAAAGAAAGAGCAAAGAAGCAGTAAAAACTCACGATTGCAATAACAAAGCAAGAGAGACAAAAAAAAAAAAGAAGAAAAAAAAAAAAAAACAACAACCAAACAACCCCCAAAACAAAGATAAAACAAAACAAAACAAAACAAAAAAGCCATATCAGATGGATAAACATCTGCAAATAAGGACAAAAAGGAAAGAAACAAAAGAAGAGTTATTGCTACAAGATCATCACACTTAAAGCTTGCTTGCTGTCAGAATTTGTCAGACGAAACCAAACGACAACTCTCTCTCTCTCTCTCTCTCTCTCTCTCTCTCTCTCTCTGGGCATGACTCTGAATAGCTGTGAGTCTTGGATGTCTCTTCTCTGAGCTTTTAGAAGGCACTGCCAGTAATCTAGAATCCCAACATACTATCAAAATATCTTGTCCAAAATAATGGTGAATTCACTCGTACACATAAAAAGATGGATGTACCAGCCCAGTACGTCGATTCTCAAAAGCTGATTACAGTTTCGTAGCAATGAAGGCATGACAATCAATACAACCGCGGAATAAGAATTATTCTCTAAAATTCACTTGCCAGAAATGTTGTGTAGGCGGCCTCCTACACCTTTGTCTCCGAGGAGAAAAATCAGCGTTTTAATTTACATGAGAATATGTCATTCAATATGTGTAAGGCATTTGAATGTAATACAATATTTTAAAGAAAAACCTGCACTTACTTATCAGCCGAGGAGGAACACTGGGGACTGTTCTTTTTCATCTTAGATGGCAAAACAGCCAGTTTTAATCCTGAGATATTGTTGATTCCGAAAATCACTTTTGCAAACTATAAGAAGACCCAGTTGACTATAAATACCTTATCTACTCTGACACAATGGATTAACATCGGAATCCGCTCTGTATTGTTTTTGTCATTTTATCTGCGAGACCATCATTAAGAAGGGCCTTTGATTTCCATTAGAAGACATGATCAAATCAAGATCAACATCGAATTTGATTTTAAAAAAAAAGTAAACTCCAAAACTATGAAACCATAAAAAGTTTTCAGG
>CM065732.1:16645832-16650832 GCA_033310375.1 Conus canariensis
TGGAAGCAAACAGATGGATCTTTTCACAGTGTACCGCAGCAACTGCATCAAGACTCCATACTTCAGCTCCCTACTGTACCATAGGTTGAACTTGGCCATCAAATAACTTCAAAAACAAAGTAAGGGAATCGTTATTCAGCAATGATAATTTCTTTTGTATGCACAGTAACGCGTTTTTAAGCTCTGCTGGCCAAATCTTTGCAAGCAAAGACAAAACTCAAACGCGTTGAGAAGTATACTCCTAAGTATTTATACACATTGACAACAGGAGAGAGAGAGAGAGAGAGAGAGAGAGAGAGAGAGAGAGAGAGAGAGAGAGAGAGAGAGAGAGGTGGAGTAGGTGGGAGGAGAGAGAGAGAGAGAGAGAGAGAGAGAGAGAGAGAGAGAGAGAGAGAGACACACACACAGAGACAGAGAGAGATCAGACTCAAGGCAGTCTGGGATTGCCCCAAGGAGAATCCCATTTCTGTTTCTTTCAGATGTCTACAGCACTTCCATCCAGGTGGATCACAACCACAGTCTGCCCAGATTCACTTGTTTCGTTCTGCAAAGGATGGTCAAATGTCAAGACTGTAATCAGTGAAGAGACGGAATGGGGATAGGAATAGGCGGTGGCCAGTTGTGGGATGTGAGAAGGACACAAAGTAGGAAGAGGTGGTGCTAGGGGTGCGGGGGTGGGGTGGGGGGTGGGGGTGGGGGTGGGGGGAGGATAGGAGTGGAACAGCAGAACCTGTTTTTATTTACTGAAGAGTCTTAAAAAAAAAAGAGTCATATTCAGCCTGAAGATGACGTGAGGTTGCTTCCCCTGGGCTTATTTTCAAACATCGAAAATCAGAATCCTTTTTCTCCAATACCAACCTCCCGGTATTGTCAGCTTTGTCTGCTGAAACATCGTGTCACTCTGAAAACATGATCCTATCTGTGCACACTGGGTGTAGTAACACTTGTCTGTGCCTTCAGTTATATAAATTCAACACACACACGCACGCACGCACGCACGCACGCACGCACGCACACACACACACACATTTGTTTTGACAATACTTCTTCTTTGGACTGCGCATATCATCATGGAATGAATGCAGTGTGATCATTAAAGAATTCGTTTACTGGAACGGAGAATGCTTCTCATGCCACCACCGTGTACCGTCACTGCTCCTCAGTGTTTGATACTGCTACCGCCACCTCCTCCCTCCGCCCTCTTCTCCCCCTCGTCCTCCTTCCCCACCTACAACTGCTATTTACAGTTGAAGAAACATAACAAATAAAGTTTAGATCATCATAACCTCATGAGAATGAGATAGTAACTTCCCACCTACAACTGCTATTTACAGTTGATGAAACATAACAAATAAAGTTTAGATCATCATGACCTCATGAGAATGAGATAGTAACTTCCCACCTACAACTGCTATTTACAGTTGATGAAACATAACAAATAAAGTTTAGATCATCATAACCTCATGAGAATGAGATAGTAACTTCCCACCTACAACTGCTATTTACAGTTGATGAAACATAACAAATAAAGTTTAGATCATCATGACCTCATGAGAATGAGATAGCAACGATCATACGGAAGTGATACAAAGAAAAATACTTATTCTGAAACAAAACAAAACGAAACAAACAAAAAGCTTGACATTTAGTATCAAAACCATGTGAAGCATTGAAACCAAAATGAAGGTGAATAGGTCAGATGTTACCAACCAACCAACCAACCAATCAACCAATCAAAACCATGTAAAGCATTGAAACCAAAATAGAAGGTGAAGAGGTCAGATGTTATCAATCAACCAACCAACCAAGCAATCAATTAACCAATCAATCAATCAATCAAACAATCAGTCAGGTAATCAGTCAATGAATCAGAAGGTGAAAGGGCCGCATGTTATTAATCAATCAATCACTTAGTCAATTAATCAGAAGGTGAAAGAGTTGCATGTTATCAATCAATCAATCAATCAATGAAGCAAGCAAGCGATCAATCAACCAATCAATCATTCAATCAATCAATCATACTCTGTGTGTTTCTGTTACACTGTTCTTTAATTTGGTCATTCATTTATTAATACATTTACTTTAATTTTATGGGTTTATTTTTACACAGAATCTGTAACTTCAAATGAGAACAACGTGATGGTTGTCCAGCAATGTAATCAAAATAAAGAAAAGTATAAGGCTACCATTTTCTTACTAACAACAGAAACTACCTTTGCACTCTATCACATCAACTTCGCTCTTCGGCCGACACGCAAACACGCAACGTTCAAAAAGGTGAGAAGCTTTGGGATGGTGATGGGATGGATTGGAACTGGGGGTAATAGACGGATGAGAGCATGGAGGCGATGAGTGGAAAAAATGAGAGGGTGGGGGGAAAGAGGGGGGGGGGGGGGGGGTTCGAGAGACGAGGGCAAACAAATTACATTACATTGCAGCACGAACAACCAAAGTGAGCAGCTCTTATGTTTCATTTGACTTCTCCCTCCACCTGTTCCATCTCTCCCCTCCCTTCACCCTCTACCCACGCCCCTACCCCCTCCCTTTCCCTCACACACACACACACACACACACACACACACACACACACACACACACACACACACACACACCGCATGCAGAATGCATCGCCGCTCGTGCACTTAAGCTTTGCTGCTCGATCCAACCACGAAGTGTCATCGCCCAGGAAAAGTGTGTTTCCTAGACCTAGCCCTCCTACCCCACCCCGTCACCCTAGTTCCAGCTTTTCTGGTTTATGTCTTTTTCTGACAGAATCAAATCTTACGACCAGCTACTATTTCTTGAGGTTCGATCGCTGACAGTGAAACAGAAAAAAAGCGAGTTTGTTCGTCCCTTTCCCCGGACTCTTTCAAGACACCATCTTTTCCATTCTGTCTTCTTGTTCTTCGAAAAAAAAAATTTACCATCCAGCCTTGTGGTAATTAATCTTTTAGTTTTGAAATTCCTTTGTCCTTTAAGACAGTTGCACATTCGTGATTATCAATATCAAACTGATCGGAAAAGGAGCAGGGTCGCCGTCTCCCACATAAAGTCAGAAACTCACGAGTGAAGGTGTTTACGGTGAAAATTCTAATCATGGAAACAACCACTCCGTTGACAGAGGCAGGCAAACAGTAGATCATTGAAAGGAAATCTGAATGTCACCAGAAGCTCAAAGAGTACATCATAAACTGGATTAATCATTTTTGCCCTGATGATAAGAGGGGGAGGGGGGGGGGAGGGGAGGGGAAGGCACACAATAACAATAAGCATTAGTTCTGGGTCGAATGCTAACGGTTCGGTTCAAAGAACACGTCCTCAGAGTAGCTGTCTGCCCGAAGAATGGTCCTACACTGGAAGACAGGAGCTGACGTCGATATTGTTTATTCTCATGAAAGGGCATCGCGGTTAATCTAGCAGACTGACCGCGTTTTAAAAGATAGCCAGACAGAAACAGCCAGACAGAGAGACGAGCAGACGGTAACTGGAGCGGTGGATAGACCTTGAAAAGAGAGAGAGAGAAAGAAAAAAAAAAAGGGAAGCTGTAGAAACCCCTTTTCTTCACCTTGCAAAGAGAGCTGGGTTCATTCGAAAGCAGCTTATACAGTATAGTACAAAAATAACAATGCTGTGAAATAACAACACACACTCTTTTTTTGTATAAAACGATGACAAGGCTAATTGAAATTCTCTGAACAAGTGTCAAATTAACATCTGTCTCCATGGATATATTTTGTTGTTCATCACTGAACAACAGATATATATATATATATATATATATATATATATTCAATTATAAACAAAGCTTGCTCTTATGTCTTAGATTGAAGAAATAGGGGGAGATAAGCATTCATATCTGCAGTGGTAGATCATTCTGCCTAGCTAACAGTATGTGCATGAGTGGGGAAAAATCATATATATATATATATATATATATATATAGGGTAGCACTGAGGATCAGCGTTATATTAAAAAGAGTGCTCGACCAGAGTGGGAGCGGCATTTGCTGTATTAAAAGCAAGTTAAAATCAAGCTTAAAACCTACAGATCTGTTTCGCGCTGTCAGTGCGGTCGTCAGGGTGTCTCAAAAATGCCATTGATTCGGCAAATAAAATAAAAAATAACACAGAGAAAAATGAGGGTGACAAAAGGAAATCTTGTAACTGTACCAAAAAAGAACAGTGCCCTCTAAGCAACAAATGCCTTTACAGCAACATTGTGTACCAAGCCACTGTAACATCAGAGAACGCAGAAGAAACATATGTAGGTATCACTGGTAACCAATTCAAAACTAGATATGCTAACCATAAACAATCATTCAACAAAGAAAAATATAAAAACCAAACAGAACTGAGTAAATATATCTGGAAACTTAAAGACAAAAACACAGACTACAACATATCTTGGAAAATCTTAAAAAGAGCAGCACCATACAACAACACTTCAAAAAGATGTAATCTATGCCTAACAGAGAAATACATCATACTATGTAAACCACAATTAGCAACGTTAAATATCAGAACAGAAATGGTTAACAATTGCAGACACAGATGGAAGTTCCTAACAGTGAACAAAAACACCTGAAACACATGTAGCACGGGGAAAAACAGCAGCAAGCTATATATATACACACAACACTGGCAATACAAGCTCACTACACCCTGACGACCGCACTGACAGCGCGAAACAGATCTGTAGCTTTTAAGCTTGATTTTAACTTGCTTTTAATACAGCAAAGTATATATATATATATATATATATATATATATATATATATAATATATATATATATATACATACATTACACATTTTTTCAAATCTCCCCGGATGTTTTCGATGAATTTCAAGAAAAAAGGGCAAACAAAATTGAGAGACACCAAAAGAATAAAATGAGAAAAAAAGAAAGGAAAGAGTTTGAGAAAACGGCAGAAAAAAACAAGATGCGAAGCATATAAACGTACTCCCAGTTTTCCAAACCGCTTATAAATCGGCCAAGTGCT
>CM065732.1:16660832-16688332 GCA_033310375.1 Conus canariensis
TTCTACTTGATCTTCATTTGTTAGAATGAAGATAAGAAGTATAAGAAGGAGGAAAAGTTTTGCGCTTTGCATTGGTGATTTGACAGACGTTTGGGACGAGGAGACCAACAAGTAGGCTACAGATCCAACTTTCTCCAACGACTGTAACGTTACGTACATTTCCGTAAATACTCAGCGTTTCACCTCCTTCAACCGTGCGTACGATATATTTTTTTCTCTTCACCAATATACACAAGCATGGCATTAGAGGAATAAATAATGCAAAACTGACACTGAAAAAAACGACCAATTTTGGAAGCCAGTGTGGACCCATCTAAGGGTATTACACAATTCCTGGTGTTTGACTTATTCAGTTTTCGCCAATTTCCTTCAGATTGGTTCTTGCGCATTAAAACAACGATTGGCTTTAGATCCAGTGTTTTGAATCTTATAGAACAGGGAGTACTTTAGAATGGGAACGAAGAAATGCTGTGTGTGTGTGTGTGTGTGTGTGTGTGTGTGTGTGTGTGTGTGTGTATGTGTGTGTGTGTGTGTGTGTGTGTGTGTGTGTGTGTGTGTGTGTGCGTGCGTGCGTGCGTGTGTGTGTGTGTGTGTGTGTGTGTGTGTGTGTGTGTGTGTCCGTCCGTGGTCAAAATGTGTTCCACTCGCTCCAGACAAAACTACTGGGCCGATCTTTCTGAAAATTTGTAGGTATGTTCATTATGGACCAAAGATGATGCCCAATGTTTCAGTTTACCGTTATAGCCGTTATTAACGGCTGTAACGGCCTGTAACGGTTTTTCTTCTTCATGGAATATCTCAGAAACTACTTGGCCAATCTTTGTGAAAATTAGCAGGTATGTTCATTACGGGTCACGAATGATGCCTGATGTTTTAGTTTACCCGTTATAGCCGTTACTAACGGCTGTAACGGCCTGTAACGGTTTTTCTTCTGTATAAGGTATCTCAGAAAGTACTTGGCCGATCTTTTATGAAAATTAGCAGGTATGTTCACTATGGGTAACGAATAATGCCCGATGTTTTAGTTTACTGTTATAGCCGTTACTAACGACTGTAACGGCATGTAACGGTTTTCTTCTTCATGGAATATCTCAGAAAGTACTTGGCCGATATTTGTGAAAATTAGCAGGTATGTTCATTATGGGTCACGGATGATGCCCGATGTTTTAGTTAACCGTTATAGACGTTACTAACGGCTTGTAACGTTTTTTCTTCTGTATGGAATATCTCAGAAAGCACTTGGCCGATCTTTGTGAAAATTAGCAGGTATGTTCACTGTGGGTTACGAATGATGCCCGATGTTTTAGTTTGCCGTTATAGCCGTTACTAACGGCTATAACAGCCCATAACGGTTTTTCTTCTGTATGGAATCTTTCAGAAAGCACATTGTCGATCTTTCTGAAAATATGTATGTTCATTGTGGGTCACGGATGATGCCCGATGTTTTAGATTACCGTTATAGCCTTTACTAACGGCTATAACAGCCCATAACGGTTTTTCTTCTTTACGGAATATCTTAAAAAGTACTTGGCCGATCTTTCTGAAAATTTGTAGGTATGTTCATTGGGTCACGGATGATACCCGATGTTTTAGTTTACCGTTATAGCCGTTACTAACGGCTATAACGGCCCCTAACGGTTTTTCTTCTTCATGGAATATCTTAGAAAGTATGTGGCCGACATTTCTGAAAATTTGTAGGTATGTTCATTATGGGTCACGGATGATGCCCGATGTTTTAGTTTACCGTTATAGCCGTTACTAACTGCCCATAATGGTTTTCTTCTTTATGGAAAATCTCAGAAAGTAATTGGCCGATCTTTCTGAAAATTTGTATGTTCATTATAGGTCACAGATGATGGCCGATGTTTACCAGAATAGCCATTACTAACGGTTACACCAGCCCAAGACGATTTTACCTCGTTATGGAATATCTCACGCGTATTCAGGATAAACTGGGAGTATGTTTATATGCTTTGCATCTTGTTATTATTTGTGTCAAACCTGAAAGGTGTAATTTGTTAGACTTAGGTAACATTCGATGGTCAATAACGTTTCTGCATCAACCACCTGAGGGAAAGCGCTCGTGTTGTAATGACATTTTTTTTTCATCGCCACTCGTACGCACACTTACACGTTCGCATCATCTTATCTGGCCTCAACTGAGGAGCATAGTCGACAATAGAAAATACAGTCACAGAACTGCTGAGACTCGTGATAGGACAGTGTCTTTGGTGTTATTAGATTGCATGCTGTATTTTAGTTTTGTAATATGCTCCACCTTTGCACCACACAAATGAATATTCAGTATTACTTAAACAATACTAAAAATCGTTAGAATGTAATGCCGCATTTTTGTTTGCTTTCTATAATTCAAGCGGGCAAACTACATGGCGAGGAGACAGAAACAAACTGCAGCTTGTTACAGAAAACAAAACAAAAGACAAATGAAGATGCAAAACAAGTCAAAGCAACGCTGATGAGTGAATATGCAACAAATAGGTCATCTTCAGACAGCACAGATAAGAGGTATAACAATGTGCAGAACAATTCTTTCCACATTGTTGTCAGCAGCTGAATGGCAATGTAGAAAAAAACAAAAGTGGAGAAATGAAGACAGCTCAGAAACAAAGAACAGGAACAAGGAATGAAATAGAGTTAGAGCAGGGGTAGGGCACTGGGGAAGAGTTAGAGCAGGGGGAGGACACTGGGGGAGAGTTAGAGCAGGGGGAGGACACTGGGGAAGAGTTAGAGCAGGGGAGGACACTGGGGGAGAGTTAGAGCAGGGGGAGAACACTGGGGAAGAGTTAGAACAGGGGGAGGACACTGGGGGAGAGTTAGAGCAGGGGGAGGACACTGGGGGAGAGTTAGAGCATGTTAGATTGTGACATTTCTTGACATGTACACGCGTATTCAGGATAAACTGGGAGTACGTTTATATGTTTTGCATCTTGTTAAACCCTGCGCTCCCGCGTTGCTTAGAATGCGCATGCACCTCTTTGTCATCGTCATTTTGTGTTAGTTTTGCGCAAAAAGACACTAAGGCCACTCATGGGGAAAATGTGGAAGAACTTTATTCACAAAAGAAATCAGTAACTGTCAGATGATGTGCTCTGGATTTGCATGCAATGCGCATGTACAGATATTGTTGTAAATGTTGTTTTCATGAAAAAAAAACAAACAAACAAAAACAAAAAACAAGCAAAGGAAATTATATCACAAATGGGCTAACGTATTTTCTGAATGCACAGGCAGTGTCGTGATAGTGTCGTTGGTTTTCAGATGCTTGCTTATTGCCCAGGTAATCCTTTCTTGAATAACTCGTCATTCTTTGGTGTAGATATTTTCCAGTCTAATGCTTAAAAAGTGTCAAAGATTGTAGCTTGGTTGCTCGGTTTTTTGTTTTTTAATCTGATGGCATTTTGACCTAACCATTTTTTTTTTCTTATTTATTCTTTTTTGTTTGTTTGTTTGGCGATGTTTTTCACATCTTCCGATCCCCATCAGTATTATAGCTACCATTTGCCCCATCCTGGTCTCTTCAGACACAGACACACCCATACTCAACCTGTCGCAGTCCCAACACTGCTAGTTCACGAGGAGTCAGTTCTAATCTGTATGTTTGATAAACATTAGTATGTGTCCACAAACGGATTTTAAGAAAAAAAAAGACACTGAGCCTTCCTTGTTTCCTCATTACGACATGCGATTTTTGAAACTGTTCAGTCGAAGTGATCAGGGGGAAGGGGGGGGGGGGGGGGGGGGGGGGGTCAGCTTTTCTCCAAATAAAGGCTTTGACAAAATAAAGAATAATCTGGATAGACCAAAGTATTTCTACTTGATCTTCATTTGTTAGAATGAAGATAAGAAGTATAAGAAGGAGGAAAAGTTTTGCGCTTTGCATTGGTGATTTGACAGACGTTTGGGACGAGGAGACAACAAGTAGGCTACAGATCCAACTTTCTCCAACGACTGTAACGTTACGTACATTTCCGTAAATACTCAGCGTTTCACCTCCTTCAACCGTGCGTACGATATATTTTTTTCTCTTCACCAATATACACAAGCATGGCATTAGAGGAATAAATAATGCAAAACTGACACTGAAAAAAACGACCAATTTTGGAAGCCAGTGTGGACCCATCTAAGGGTATTACACAATTCCTGGTGTTTGACTTATTCAGTTTTCGCCAATTTCCTTCAGATTGGTTCTTGCGCATTAAAACAACGATTGGCTTTAGATCCAGTGTTTTGAATCTTATAGAACAGGGAGTACTTTAGAATGGGAACGAAGAAATGCTGTGTGTGTGTGTGTGTGTGTGTGTGTGTGTATGTGTGTGTGTGTGTGTGTGTGTGTGTGTGTGTGTGTGTGCGTGCGTGCGTGTGTGTGTGTGTGTGTGTGTGTGTGTGTGTGTGTGTGTGTGTGTGTGTCCGTCCGTGGTCAAAATGTGTTCCACTCGCTCCAGACAAAACTACTGGGCCGATCTTTCTGAAAATTTGTAGGTATGTTCATTATGGACCAAAGATGAT
Organism: Conus canariensis; assembly: GCA_033310375.1. Classification (NCBI taxonomy): domain Eukaryota; kingdom Metazoa; phylum Mollusca; class Gastropoda; order Neogastropoda; family Conidae; genus Conus; species Conus canariensis. The sequence goes on from CM065732.1 coordinate 16,665,360, forward strand.
GCCCAATGTTTCAGTTTACCGTTATAGCCGTTATTAACGGCTGTAACGGCCTGTAACGGTTTTTCTTCTTCATGGAATATCTCAGAAACTACTTGGCCAATCTTTGTGAAAATTAGCAGGTATGTTCATTACGGGTCACGAATGATGCCTGATGTTTTAGTTTACCCCGTTATAGCCGTTACTAACGGCTGTAACGGCCTGTAACGGTTTTTCTTCTGTATAAGGTATCTCAGAAAGTACTTGGCCGATCTTTTATGAAAATTAGCAGGTATGTTCACTATGGGTAACGAATAATGCCCGATGTTTTAGTTTACTGTTATAGCCGTTACTAACGACTGTAACGGCATGTAACGGTTTTCTTCTTCATGGAATATCTCAGAAAGTACTTGGCCGATATTTGTGAAAATTAGCAGGTATGTTCATTATGGGTCACGGATGATGCCCGATGTTTTAGTTAACCGTTATAGACGTTACTAACGGCTTGTAACGTTTTTTCTTCTGTATGGAATATCTCAGAAAGCACTTGGCCGATCTTTGTGAAAATTAGCAGGTATGTTCACTGTGGGTTACGAATGATGCCGATGTTTTAGTTTGCCGTTATAGCCGTTACTAACGGCTATAACAGCCCATAACGGTTTTTCTTCTGTATGGAATCTTTCAGAAAGCACATTGTCGATCTTTCTGAAAATATGTATGTTCATTGTGGGTCACGGATGATGCCCGATGTTTTAGATTACCGTTATAGCCTTTACTAACGGCTATAACAGCCCATAACGGTTTTTCTTCTTTACGGAATATCTTAAAAAGTACTTGGCCGATCTTTCTGAAAATTTGTAGGTATGTTCATTGGGTCACGGATGATACCCGATGTTTTAGTTTACCGTTATAGCCGTTACTAACGGCTATAACGGCCCCTAACGGTTTTTCTTCTTCATGGAATATCTTAGAAAGTATGTGGCCGACATTTCTGAAAATTTGTAGGTATGTTCATTATGGGTCACGGATGATGCCCGATGTTTTAGTTTACCGTTATAGCCGTTACTAACTGCCATAATGGTTTTCTTCTTTATGGAAAATCTCAGAAAGTAATTGGCCGATCTTTCTGAAAATTTGTATGTTCATTATAGGTCACAGATGATGGCCGATGTTTACCAGAATAGCCATTACTAACGGTTACACCAGCCCAAGACGATTTTACCTCGTTATGGAATATCTCACGCGTATTCAGGATAAACTGGGAGTATGTTTATATGCTTTGCATCTTGTTATTATTTGTGTCAAACCTGAAAGGTGTAATTTGTTAGACTTAGGTAACATTCGATGGTCAATAACGTTTCTGCATCAACCACCTGAGGGAAAGCGCTCGTGTTGTAATGACATTTTTTTTCATCGCCACTCGTACGCACACTTACACGTTCGCATCATCTTATCTGGCCTCAACTGAGGAGCATAGTCGACAATAGAAAATACAGTCACAGAACTGCTGAGACTCGTGATAGGACAGTGTCTTTGGTGTTATTAGATTGCATGCTGTATTTTAGTTTTGTAATATGCTCCACCTTTGCACCACACAAATGAATATTCAGTATTACTTAAACAATACTAAAAATCGTAGAATGTAATGCCGCATTTTTGTTTGCTTTCTATAATTCAAGCGGGCAAACTACATGGCGAGGAGACAGAAACAAACTGCAGCTTGTTACAGAAAACAAAACAAAAGACAAATGAAGATGCAAAACAAGTCAAAGCAACGCTGATGAGTGAATATGCAACAAATAGGTCATCTTCAGACAGCACAGATAAGAGGTATAACAATGTGCAGAACAATTCTTTCCACATTGTTGTCAGCAGCTGAATGGCAATGTAGAAAAAAACAAAAGTGGAGAAATGAAGACAGCTCAGAAACAAAGAACAGGAACAAGGAATGAAATAGAGTTAGAGCAGGGGTAGGGCACTGGGGAAGAGTTAGAGCAGGGGGAGGACACTGGGGGAGAGTTAGAGCAGGGGGAGGACACTGGGGAAGAGTTAGAGCAGGGGAGGACACTGGGGGAGAGTTAGAGCAGGGGGAGAACACTGGGGAAGAGTTAGAACAGGGGGAGGACACTGGGGGAGAGTTAGAGCAGGGGGAGGACACTGGGGGAGAGTTAGAGCAGGGGGAAGAAAATGGGGGGAAGTTAGAGCAGGGGGAGGACACTGGGAAAGAGTTAGAGCAGGGGTAGGACACTGGGGGAGAGTTAGAGCAGGGGGAGAACACTGGGGAAGAGTTAGAGCAGGGGGAGGACGCTGGGGGAGAGTTAGAGCAGGGGGAGGACACTGGGGGAGAGTTAGAGCAGGGGGAAGAAAATGGGGGGAAGTTAGAGCAGGGGGAGGGCACTGGGAAAGAGTTAGAGCAGGGGGAGGACACTGGGGGAGAGTTAGAGCAGGGGGAGGACACTGGGGGAGAGTTAGAGCAGGGGGAGGGCACTGGGGGAGAGTTAGAGCAGGGGTAGGGCACTGGGGAAGAGTTAGAGCAGGGGGAGGACACTGGGGGAGAGTTAGAGCAGGGGGAGGACACTGGGGAAGAGTTAGAGCAGGGGTAGACACTGGGGAAGAGTTAGAGCATGTGGGGGGGGGGGGGACACTGGGGGAGAGTTAGAGCAGGGGGAGGACACTGGGGAAGAGTTAGAGCAGGGGGAGGACACTGGGGGAGAGTTAGAGCAGGGGGAGGACACTGGGGAGAGTTAGAGCAGGGGGAGGACACTGGGGGAGAGTTAGAGCATGGGGAGGGCACTGGGGGAGAGTTAGAGCAGGGGGAGGACACTGGGGAAGAGTTAGAGCAGGGGGAGGGCACTGGGGAAGAGTTAGAGCAGGGGCAGGACACTGGGGAAGAGTTAGAACAGGGGCAGGGCACTGGGGAAGAGTTAGAGCAGGGGCAGGGCACTGGGGAAGAGTTAGAGCAGGGGCAGGGACACTGGGGAAGAGTTAGAACAGGGGCAGGGCACTGGGGAAGAGTTAGAGCAGGGGCAGGGCACTGGGGAAGAGTTAGAGCAGGGGCAGGGCACTGGGGAAGAGTTAGAACAGGGGCAGGGCACTGGGGAAGAGTTAGAGCAGGGGCAGGGCACTGGGGAAGAGTTAGAACAGGGGCAGGGCACTGGGGAAGAGTTAGAACAGGGGCAGGGCACTGGGGAAGAGTTAGAACAGGGGCAGGGCACTGGGGAAGAGTTAGACAGGGGCAGGGCACTGGGGAAGAGTTAGAACAGGGGCAGGGCACTGGGGAAGAGTTAGAGCAGGGGGAGGGCACTGGGGAAGAGTTAGAACAGGGGCAGGGCACTGGGGGAGAGTTAGAACAGGGGGAGGGCACTGGGGAAGAGTTAGAACAGGGGGAGGGCACTGGGGAAGAGTTAGAACAGGGGGAGGGCACTGGGGAAGAGTTAGAACAGGGGCAGGGCACTGGGGAAGAGTTAGAACAGGGGCAGGGCACTGGGGAGAGTTAGAACAGGGGGAGGGCACTGGGGAAGAGTTAGAACAGGGGCAGGGCACTGGGGAAGAGTTAGAACAGGGGCAGGGCACTGGGGAAGAGTTAGAACAGGGGCAGGGCACTGGGGAAGAGTTAGAGCAGGGGCAGGGCACTGGGGAAGAGTTAGAACAGGGGCAGGGCACTGGGGAAGAGTTAGAGCAGGGGAGGACACTGGGGAAGAGTTAGAACAGGGGCAGGGCACTGGGGAAGAGTTAGAGCAGGGGCAGGGCACTGGGGAAGAGTTAGAACAGGGGAGGGCACTGGGGAAGAGTTAGAACAGGGGCAGGGCACTGGGGAAGAGTTAGAACAGGGGCAGGGCACTGGGGAAGAGTTAGAGCAGGGGCAGGGCACTGGGGGAGAGGGGAAGGCGGTGAAAGCAGGGGCCTTGGCTACAAGTCCTCAATAACATGGCTGCCTTTGCACCCATGCTCCTGTTTATTTCATTCAGTTTATTTTATTTCATTTTATCTTGTTTTATGTTTGTTAGTCTTCATTGACATGCCACTTGTTCATATGAAGGAAGAATTGTGCGTCGAAATTCCACCAGCGTAGGCAATCCTTTCCCAGGATCTTCTTTTGATTTATTGCAAATGTGTATTCATGTATCAGTTTGGCTTCTTTCTTTTAAAAGTATCTGAACACTCGTTTTTAAGGGGAAAAAAAGTCAAGAAGAAAAAGAAAAGAAAAAACAAACAAACAAACTTGAACGTAAATAAACAAGGACAGAATGAAAATGGATGAAAAAGGGAAAGACCAACATTTATATGTCTGTCTCTGTGTTTATCTTTTCAATGCTGTCAAAATTTCACATTCAAGTCTGAAAAAAAAACCACTTAAAGATGAAGGAAACAATGTCATGAGGAGTCAGGAAGACAAGGACATAATGAACAGAATTTGGGAAAAAAAGGAAAAGAGAAGAAAGTGGTGGGCTTGGGAGTTAGGAGTAAGGAAGAGCGGAGGGGTAGATAATGGAAGTGTAAAAAAATCAAGAAATATCACACACAGGAGATATCATTCGAATGCCACCTACAGTTCTGTCTGCTCAATGTCACCCACAGAAGGTGTCACCCAAGTGTCGCCTACAGGAAAAATCAGCTCAGTGTCACTTACATGTGATACCATCCAAATGTACCAACGGAAGATATCAGCTAAATATTACCACAGGAACTATCAGCTGTCACATATCTGGTCACATGTAAACCAGTAAGCTTCGTAACTGCACTCAAATTGTTTAGTGGGAATAGTCTACGTTAGACAAGTTAAGAAAATAAATTGTGACCATAGATGGTTAAAGTGAGAATTTGATGAGAGAGAAGGAGAGAGAGAGAGAGAGAGAAGAGAGAGAGAGAGAGAGAGAGAGAGAGAGAGAGAGAGAGAGAGAGGATCTGATGGGTTTAGTAACTCTTCAGACGACAAGCACTCGAGAGAGAGAGAGAGGAGAGAGAGAAGAGAGAGAGAGAGAGAGGAGATGAGAGAGAGAGAGGGAGAGAGAGAGAGAGAGAGAGAGAGAAGGAGAGAGGAGAGAGAGAGAGAGAGAGAGAGAGAGAGAGAGAGAGAGAGAGAGAGAATGGATCTGATGGATTCAGTAACTCTTCAGACGACAAGCACTCAGAGAGAGAGAGAGGAGAGAGAGAGAGAGAGAGAGAGAGAGAGAGAGGAGAGAGAGAGAGAGTGGATCTGATGGGTTCAGTTACTCTTCAGACAAGCACTCAGAACAGGAACACGTGTTACGCCATTTCCATCTCATCTGGTTTTTCTTGACCGGTTTCGGCAATAAGACAAATGAATTTGAGGATCTGGATAATCCGAGATCTGCTTACTATCCAAAATGCGTGGCATTCAGTGAGATAGAGGAACCACACCCATTTGTGGTTTCTCTGTGCATCACCTGGGAAATCAGAGGATGACTAGCAGCCAAGCATGTGTGCTATGCTAGTGCCCACAATAGGTTTCACAGCTGCCTACCGGCTGCCTCAAGTTACAGAGACGACAGAATAATCAGTGTGGAAGATATGTGGTGGGAAAAGACTCGGGTTGGTGCTGACGTAGAAACTGATCGCTATATTCGCCGTTAATCGATCCACTGGTACACTGTACATTAAAGACGAAATTGGACTGGAGAATGTTCACACACACACACACACACACACACACACACACACACACACACACACACACACACATGTACGCACAGAGAGAGAGAGAGAGAGAGAGAGAGGAGAGAGAGAGAGAGAGAGAGAGAGAGAGAGAGAGAGAAGGGATCTGGCGGGTTCAGTTACCCTTCAGACGATAAACACTCAGAGAGAGAGGAGAGAGAGAGAGAGAAGGAGAGAGGAGAGAGAGAGAGAGAGACAGACAGAGAGAGACAGAGACAGAGAGACAGAGAGAGACAAAGAGAAGGCATCTGGCGGGTTCAGTTACCCTTCAGACGATAAACACTCAGAGAGAGAGAGAGAGAGAGAGAGAGAGAGAGAGAGAGAGAGAGAGAGAGAGAGAGAGAGAGAGAGAGACAGACAGACAGACAGACAGAGAGACAGAGACAGAGAGAGACAGAGAGAAGGGATCTGGCGGGTTCAGTTACCCTTCAGACGATAAACACTCAGAGAGAGAGAGAGAGAGAGAGAGAGAGAGAGAGAGAGAGAGAGACAGAAGACAGACAGACAGACAGACAGAGACAGAGAGACAGAGACAGAGAGAGACAGAGAGAAGGGATCTGGCGGGTTTAGTTACCCTTCAGACGATAAACACTCAGAGCAGGAACATGTATTAAGCCGTTTCATTCCCATCTCATTTTCTTGACCGGTTTCGGCAATAAGACAAATGAGGTGAAGGGTCTGAATACTCCCGGATCTGCTTACTACCCAAAATGTGTGGCATTCAGTGAAGGAAAGGGGAAAAAACCCATTTAGGGACTTTTTCTCCGCGCTTCACATGGGAAATCAGGGAATGATTTTCGAGGGTAAACACATGTGCTATGCTAGTGCCCACAATAGGTTTCAAAGTGGCCTACCAGGCGCCTCAAGTTACCGAGACTTACAGAACAGTCGGTAAGGAAGTTATGTGGCGAGAGAAAAAGCCGGGTTGGTACAGACGTGGAAAGTTATTGGTAGACTGACGGTTAATCGACCCACTGGTACATTGCGCAATTAAAGACGAACTTGGACTGAAGAATGTTAACACACACACACACACACACACACACACACACACACACACACACACACACACACACACACACACACATGTGCGCACAGAGAGGGGAGAGAGAGAGAGAGAGAGAGAGAGAGAGAGACAGACAGACAGACAGACAGACAGACAGACAGACAGACAGACAGACAGAGACAGAGACAGAGAGACATCAGACTCAAGGCAGTCTGGGATTGCCCCAAGGAGAATCCCATTTCTGTTTCTTTCAGATGTCTGCAGCACTTCCAGGTGGATCACGACCACAGTCTGCCCAGATTCACTTGTTTCGTTCTGCAAGGGATGGTTACATACGAAGAGCATAATCATCAAGGAGACTGAGTAGGGGAATGAATGAAGGGATGGTTGTTGTGGTGGGTGAGAACGGTATAAAATGGGAAGGAGGGCAGGGGTGGGGGGTGGGGGTGGGGGGTGGGGACAGGACTGGAACGGAAGAACTTATTTTGATTCCCTGAAGGAAGGGCTCTCGTCAAAACAATAGGTGATGCTCAGCCTGAACATCACGTGTGGTTGCTTTTCTTGGCTTTGTTTTTAAGCATCGTTGATTAGGATCCTTTTTCTCCAAAATCAACCTCTGGTGTATGTCAGATTGGTCTTCCGAAAAATATAATTCTCTGAAAACATTTTCCAATCTCTAGCAGGAATACACATTTGGTCCAGTAACACTTACCTGTGACTTCAGTTCTATGAATTCAGGACTCACACCATTTACCATTTAGAAACAATAACGTGTGAAGGACGTTGCAAAAGAAATTGCAAAAAGGATTGCATATTATCAACCAGTCAATCAACTAACCGATTTATCTATCTATCTGTCTATCAATCTATATGTCTATCTATTCATTCATTTAGTTTATCTCTAGTTAATAGCATTTGCTTGATTTTTTTTTTTTCTGAAATGGAAAAGATATTTGGAAGTTTAAAGTGATAACAATACGGTAGTAGTTAGCAATGTTATGATAGTAATAAGAAAAAAACCCATAAAGCTATCACATTCTTAATAACAGAAATTACCTTTACTCTCTATCACATCGACTTCTCGTTTAGGCTGACACGCAAACATGCGATGTTGACAAAAGTGAGGAGTTCGGGGTGATGATGGGGTAGGGTGAGGAGTTCGGGGTGATGATGGGGTAGGGTGAGGAGTTCGGGGTGATGATGGGGTAGGGTGAGGAGTTCGGGGTGATGATGGGGTAGGGTGAGGAGTTCGGGGTGATGATGGGAGGTAGGGTGGGGTGGGATGAGGAGGATGACAGAAGAATGAGACATGGACGGGATGGGTGGAGAAGGAAGAGGAAAGGGGTGGGGGGGGGGGGGGGGGAGGCGAGGGGTCGAGAGAGGATGGCAAACAAATTACATTACGTTGCTTTACGAACAGCCAAACTGAGCGGGTCTTACATTTCCTTTGACTTCTCCCTCTACCTCTCCAATCTTCCCCCACCCTCCCTTCCCCGTCTTCCTACACCCCTGCACCCCCCCCCCCCCATCTTGAACACACACACACACACACACACACACACACACATACACACACACACACACACACACACACACACACACACACACACACACACAACAGCATGCTGAATGCTTTGACGCTCGAGCACTTAAGCTTTACTGCTCAATCCAACCAGGAAGTGTCGTCGCCCAGGAAATGCAAGTTTACTTGTCCCAGAACCCCCCCCCACCCACCCCCCGCCCATTCACCCCCACCCCCCTCCCCCCTGCCCAACAGCTCCAAGCTTTTTTTGATAACGCCTTTTTCAGACGGAATCGGATCTCACGACCAGCCACTCTTTCTGAGGACTCGATCATTGAAAATGAAACTAAAAAAAAAAAAAAAAAAAAAAAAAAAAAAAGCAGCGAGTTTGTTGGTCGCTTACCTAAGACATTTTCCAGATAACATCTATTCCAGTCTTCTTGATCGTTGAAAAACAAAAACACCATCCAGTCTTGTGATAGTCAATCGTTCGGTTTTGAAGCTACTTTGTCTTAAAGACCGTTGCGGTTAGTTTTTATGATTGATGTGAAACTGACAGGAAAATGGCCATGTTCATAGTCACTCGACACACAAAGTGAAGAACCCACAAATGGACCAGTGTACGGTGAAAATTTTAATCATGTTGATGGCGGCAAGCAAAGAGTAAATCATGGAAAGGAAATATGAATGTCACCAAAAGCTCAAAGAGTAAATGACAAACAGGATTAATCATTTTTGCTCCGATGACAAGAAAGAAAAAAAAAAAAAAATAGGCACCCAATAACAAGCATTAGTCCGGGTCGAATGTTGACAGTCCAGTTCAAAGAAAACGTCCACAAAGACTAGTTGTTGTCTGCCTAAGGAATGGGCCTGTACTGAAAGAAGGGAGCTGGGACTGACATTGTTCATTGGTATGAAAGGGCAAGGTGGCTTATCAAGCAGATTGACCGCTTCTTCAAAGACAGCTAGACAGAAACAGGCGGACAGACGAACAGACAGTAACTGCACAGGTGGAAAGACGTTGAAGATATATATATATATATATATATATATATATATATATATATATGATGAGAGAGAGAGAGAGAGAGAGAGAGAGAGAGAGAGAGAGAGAGAGAGAGAGCTTTTTCTTTATCTGTCAGAGATAGCTGCGTTTATTCAAAAGGAGTTTATACAATACAGTGCAGTTTGAAAAATTGGTGTGGAACGACGTCAAATGCTTGTTAGTATTAAACCTTGTCAAGGCAAGCTGAAATTCTCTGAACCATTGTCAAATGAACACCTGGCATCCTGGGTATGTGTCCAGTGTGACAGGTGTTAGTTTGACAGTTGTTCACAGAAATTCAGTTTATCTTCAAGTTTAGTACGAAAAGTGTTTTGTTGTTATATCACGTCATGTCACGGCAGTACAGACACAATTAGCCTTGTCTCACTGACGAGGAGACGTATGAAGGGTTCTGTTTTCGAGATGGACTATAGTGGTCTCCATGTGCTGTTGGTGAAGGAGTTTGTATTTGTAATTTTATGCCCAGATTTTTTATTTCTCATTTTCTGTCCCCCACCCCCACCCCCGGCCCTCCTTTTTTTTTCTTCTTTTTTTTTTTTTATAGAATATTTGCAAAGTTAATGCAATGACTGAGGAATTGTTAATCTGCCTTTGTTCCCCCCATTACTAAATTGTTCAACATCACACACACACACACACACACACACACACACACACACACACACACACACATGCAAACCTAAAGAGAGAGAGAGAGAGAGGGGAGAGAGAGAGAGAGATAGAGAGAGAGAGAGACGAGAGACAGAGAGAAGAGAGAGAGAGAGAGAGAGACTGAGAATCAAGAGGGGAGAAGAACAGAGAAACTCGAATCTTTAATGAGGGTGATAGAAGTGGAAGCTTTTTCGCTATGCCCTCAAAATAGCAATAAACAAAAAGGAACAATTACATTGATTTGACAAAATTAAACACAGTAATAAGAAAAACAACATTTTTTTTTAAATTGTTGACAATAGTAAGCAATCTCATTATAACGTATTGCACACACACACACACACACACACACACACACACACACACACACACACACACACACACACACACACACAAAACTGGACATACGTGAACATCACGTAGGCATACATAAATATTTTATATGTCAATCATGTCATATGGCTTATAGCCCAGCCGACCACGAAGGCCATCTCAGGGCTGCAACAACTTGTTTGTGTCAAAAGGAACATCAAACTTGGGAGAACATACAGTTAAGTGAAACGTAATTTACAAATGGTCTATGAGGTATTTGAAATATGCTTTTTAAACGCTGTTAAACTATTTTCCTGTTTTAAATGTGTAGGTATTTCATTCCATAATTTACTACCAGAGTAAATAAGGGATGACTTGAAAAGATCAGTTCGTGGTCGAGGGGTGTATAGGATATTTTTGCCTCGAATTTTGATTAATGGAAATTTGTCATGAAGATAAGGTGGCGCAAGATTATTAATAATTTTATACACAAAGACAGCTTTATTAAAGCAGCATTTTTGATCAAATGGAAGAATGTTAAGATCTTTATAATCACTAGCTTGTAGAGAAGATTTCAAGAGTATCAGCTTAATAGCGCATCTGTACATGCTTTCTAGTGGTTTTAAGCAATTTTTGCTGGCTAAATCCCAGCATGTAGAGGCGTAGTTAATGTCTGGTTGTACATATAGATAGAAATATAATTTTCTATTATGTTGATCAAGGAAATTCTTGATTCGGTTCATCAAGAATAATTTTTTAGATAACCTTTTAGACAAATCAGAAATATGATTAGACCATGAAAGATTATTATCAACTGTAAGGCCTAATAATTTGTGTGATTTAACTTCTTCTAAGGCTTTATCTTGTATTCTTATTTTAAACAAATCGGCTTTCATATTTTGACGTTTTTGTCTGGTTGTAGTCATCATAAATTTAGACTTTTGAGGATGGAGGGCCATATGGTTCAAATTAGTCACTTTGCAAGTTTATTGAGATCATTCTGTAATTTGATACATACTGAGTCAGCATCTTTGTCTTTATTATGGAGAGCAGTGTCATCAGCAAAAAGCTCACAGGGAGAAGATATATGTAAAGGAAGATCATTTATATAAACTGAGAATAAGATAGGCCCCAGTACTGACCCTTGGGGAACGCCATAATTTACTGGCATAAGAGAGGAAGTAACGGAATTTTTTTAGGACTACTTGTCGCCTACAGTTGAGAAATGAGGAAATGAGTTTAAGAGCTTCAGCGGATAAACCATACAATGTTAGTTTTCTTAACAGTAGATTGTGATCTTGTGTGTGTGTGTGTGTGTGTGTGTGTGTGTGTGTGTGTGTGTGTGTGTGAGAGAGAGAGAGAGAGAGAGAGAGAGGAGAGAGAGAGAGAGAGAGAGAGAGAGAGAGAGAGTATGGCCACTCTTGATCCATATGAAACGAAGAAAAAAAAAGGAAAGGGAGAAAACTGAGCAGGTCAGTGAGTGAGTGGTGGCTGGGGTGGGGGTGGAGGGGTGAGGAGTAGTTTCATTCGACCGTAGGTGCTGGCACTTGCTTATGTGTGTTATCCCTGCATATTGAATGGGAGAGAGAGAGAGAGAGAGAGAGAGAGAGAGAGAGAGAGAGAGAGAGAGGGGGGGGGGACTAGGAAAAGTACAGCGAGACAGACGTGTCGAAAGAGACAAGATGAGTAAGGGGAGAGAGAGAGAGAGAGAGAGAGAGAGAGAGGGGGGGGGGGACTGAGAAAAGTACAGCGAGACAGATGTGTTGAAGGAGGCAAGATAATTAAGCGGGAGAGAGAGAGAGAGAGAGAGAGAGAGAGAGAGAGAGAGAGAGAGAGAGAGAGAGAGAGAGAGAGAGAGAGGACTGAGAAAAGTACAGCGAGACAGACGTGTCGAAAGAGACAAGATGAGTAAGCGAGGAAAAGGTAAAGAGATTTGAAATCTGATTTGAAAAGTCGGCAAAGAGACAGACTTTCTTAGGGAAAAGAAAGTTTTAAATGTTTGTGCAACATTGGAACTTCCTGAAAGACTTGCCAGACATGGTATATGGACTCCTCCCAGAACTAGCATTATCCACGAAAGCTTGGAAAGGGAGGCAAACAAATCGATGACATTTTGTGGCCAGGTCGAGTGGTACGGCCTAAGTGCACTAGCGTGAGAACGTGGCACGTGCAACTCGAGAACACGCGTATGCTGTGGTGTGTGTGTGTGTGTGTGTGTGTGTGTGTGTGTGTGTGTGTGTGTGTGTGTGTGTGTGTTGTTCTTCAATGTTGTTGTTGTTGTGGTTATTGTTGCATGTGTTGTGTGTGTGTGTGTGTGTGTGTGTGTGTGTGTGTGTGTGTGTAAAAATCGTCAAATGAATGCGAGAGTTGGTCAGTGCTGCAACATACATTTAGTTTGTTCATTTTGCTGAGTAAGCTGATTACTCACCACATCCACGGCTGACCTGGGCGATAGACCGTGAGCCTACACAGGCTGAAGTAGCAGAGTGCTGTCAGCATCGACCGGATAGAACACACAAGTGGCGGCATATTACACAAACATAAGTATTGCAGTCGGTTCTGCTCCACGGCTGCCAGACTTGGAGAATGACCAAAAGCAATACAACAAAAAAATTCAGACCTTCATCAACACCTGTCTGAGGCGCATCTTCAAAATCAGATGGCCAGAGAAGATCAACAATGAAGATCTATGGAAGCAAGCAGGACAGGAACCAGTGGCCAAGCAGATTCTGCGGAGGAAGTGGGGCTGGATTGGACACACTCTCAGGAAGCCAGCATCCAGCACCACACGCCAAGCCCTGACATGGAACCCGCAGGGGAAAAGGAAGAGAGGCCGACCTTGCAGCAGCTGGAGGCGAGACACTGAGGCAGAGATAAAGAGGCAGGGGACCAACTGGACAGGCATTCAGCGAGCAGCCCAGAACCGAGTGCGATGGCGGAGTGTTGTCGATGGCCTATGCTCACCCTTGAGCTATGGGCCTAAGTAAGTAAATAATAATTATTACAGTGCTTCTTTTTGTAGTTTTGTTGAAGTGTTTTAAGATTTGATACTAAATAGCGTTAATTTGAGCCTCTTGTTTGGGAATCAAGTAATACGTTACAAACAATTCGATCTCATTTATAATTATTATCGATCAATTCAGAGTTGCAAAACTTTGGTTTCGTTTTGAACGTGTTAAGTGTAATGTGACGTTTATTTACCAAATCATGACGTATGCACTTATTGCATAATAATTCGGAAGGTCTCTCCAAAGTACCACAATCATAAAGAGGGTGTTATAAGCTTCCAGAAATTGGCTCTTGAATGTTGCGAACATTTTTTTTTTTTTTTTTTTGTCATAACAAATGATAGTATTCGTTCCTTCTGGGAACTTCCGTAAATTTTGATTTGCCATGCTACGTCCTCAAACTTCTAGAATGCTACACGACTATTGATTGGTTAAAGCCACCCATATTTCTTGAACTTTCAATTTGACTATCTATAAATGATCATGGGAATGATAGAGCGAAGGATGAGTGAGAGCGAGATTTGAAATTGATAGTGAAAGTGTTTGAGAACACGTTTTTGTTTTGGGACTTTTGTGATGGTCATTGTGTATCAATCTGTGATCATCAACCTAATGAAAGACTTTGAGTTGTTACCAGAGTGGACCTTTTTGCAACTGGATCAACTCAACGAGAGATCAGAAACAGCTCTGACCTGCAAATCATTTTGTTCAGCGTTGAACCGACTGAGGTGTCCAGGAGCAAGAGTCTAATTCTTCATATCGTAGCACAGTGTAGTGGCAATTCTTCTTAATCGTAGCACAGTGGTAGTGGCAATTCTTCTTAATCGTAGCACAGTGGTAGTGGCAATTCTTCTTAATCGTAGCACAGTGTAGTGGCAATTCTTCTTAATCGTAGCACAGCGGCAGTGGCAATTCTTCTTAATCGTAGCACAGTGGTAGTGGCAATTCTTCTTAATCGTAGCACAGCGGTAGTGGCAATTCTTCTTAATCGTAGCACAGCGGTAGTGGCAATTCTTCTTAATCGTAGCACAGCGGTAGTGGCAATTCTTCTTAATCGTAGCACAGCGGTAGTGGCAATTCTTCTTAATCGTAGCACAGTGGTAGTGGCAATTCTTCTTAATCGTAGCACAGTGGTAGTGGCAATTCTTCTTAATCGTAGCACAGTGGTAGTGGCGGTGGTTACAGTTCATCTCGAAAGCATCCTTCCTTCCAGTTTATGAATCTACGACTATCTGATGAAGTATTCTGGACATAAGTGTAACACTGTGCATTAGCGTAAAGCCCCCTGTTTTGGTTTTGTCTGCCTGTGAGCAAGATAACTCAAGGACTGTTTGAGGATAGGTTGACGAGCCAACCAAGGATGAAACGATTCTTTACCAACTGCTCTTAGCGGTTTCCCCGTATAAATGCAACACCAGGCATCATTGCCATAGCCCACTGTATTGAGAATTCAGCATCAGTGTCCCCAAACAGAAGCAACCTCACCATTAGGTTCCCTTGCGTGCTAAAGCAGTTGGGGTAGCCTGGGATCAGTCTCCAGGGAGCTGAGAGAGGATCATCGGTAGTGAAGGTATGTGGCCACTGTTGAAGACTTGTGGGCTACCTTTAAACACACTCTACTTGGAGCTGAGAGAGGATCTTCGGTAGTGAAGGTATGTGGCCACTGTTGAAGACTTGTGGGCTACCTTTAAACACACTCTACTTGGAGCTGAGAGAGGATCTTCGGTAGTGAAGGTATGTGGCCACTGTTGAAGACTTGTGGGCTACCTTTAAACACACTCTACTTGGAGCTGAGAGAGGATCTTCGGTAGTGAAGGTATGTAGCCACTGTTGAAGACTTGTGGGCTACCTTTAAACACACTCTACTTGGAGCTGAGAGAGGATCTTCGGTAGTGAAGGTATGTGGCCACTGTTGAAGACTTGTGGGCTACCTTTAAACACACTCTACTTGGAGCTGAGAGAGGATCTTCGGTAGTGAAGGTATATGGCCACTGTTGAAGACTTGTGGGCTACCTTTAAACACACTCTACTTGGAGCTGAGAGAGGATCTTCGGTAGTGAAGGTATGTGGTCACTGTTGAAGACTTGTGGGCTACCTTTAAACACACTCTACTTGGAGCTGAGAGAAGATCTTCGGTAGTGAAGGTATGTAGCCACTGTTGAAGACTTGTGGGCTACCTTTAAAAACACTCTACTTGGAGCTGTCAAAAGTTAATCTTTCGCAAGACAGCCCAGAAGATGACTGGTCAACCCTGGATTAACTGAAGCATCAGGCAGCTTATCAATGGACAATAGAAATCTACCACAAGGTGAGGAATACTAGAAGCACTACTCAAGTCTCAGGTGGATTATCCACCGACTATTTACGGTTTACTATTTATTCCCTGTCTATTTTAAGATTTCCTTTCAGACCAATCAAACCGAGTGGTTTGTTACCGTTCCTCTCTGTTTGTTTGAGTGTATTCCATATCAAAAAGGTTGCAGCAGTCTTGAATAAATGTTTATTTGTATTTGTTCATTTCTCCAGTTGTTGTTGATATGCACACTATATGGGCGAACTTAGAACATCCCGTTTTGGGGATGTCTCCGTATTTGTTCTGTCTATTGGCATTTCTGCCAGGCGATTTATTGTTGTAAGCAGTATTCGTTTGGGGTTATAAGCGTGTATTATTTCAACATTGGAGCATAAGTTACCCAACTCGTTATCTATGAATTATACAACGTCAAATTCGCCGAAGCTGCAAGAGCTACCTCAACATCGTCTTCATTGAGAAGAAGGGTGCATCAGATGAGCAAACATTACTGGATATATCTGAAGCATCAGAAGACTTCCAACGTATGTGGCGTTGTTCCTCTCAAGACAGATGGACACTTAACTCCGGACCTCAATTAATAACAGGCAGAATTATTGAATGACCAACTTCAGTCAGTCGTCAGCGACAGTTTCCTTGAATCAATTTTTTCCCACCCATTTTTATTCATCTTTATGGTTTATTTTGTTTGTATTGTCTGAAAAAGAGCAATAACTGGAAACTCATCACAATATCTATAGCTGTGTTTACTTGCCGGCTCACCGTTTCCTTTGCTTATTCTGCCTAATAAAAACCTGATGGGTTTAGTCTTGTGAGATTTTTGTCGTCTGTGTTCAATGGACGGCTAGGTATTTCAACGTTTGTTTCGATAAATTCTGCCTGCGATCATTCAACTTTCAAATTTACATTGCACTTCACATTCAAGCAAAAATTTCAGAACGATTATTTTTCATAGGTTTTCGATCTCTCGGTGCTTCATGGCGTTGTAAGTCTTCTACTGATTTCTAAGGTGTCTGTTTATTGTATCTGTTTATCACGTGTTTTTCTCATGATCGATGGCATTTTTAATTTGCTAACAGCCCTTCAAGCTGAGCAGTGGTCTTCATGAATGAAAGATTACACACTCTCTCACTCATTTTGCCATCAGACATACCCCATTTGGGCTTTTATGCATAATGTATTATTTATGCATAATGTATTATTTAATCAGTTTCTGAAAACGAGCCAGTTTTCACGGCTCGGAACTGGTTTTATTTTCGTTTGCTTGTTTCTTTGTTGTTTGATGATTTTTGTTTTTAAACAGGCCTCATAACTTTCTCTGTTGTCCTTGTAACAGGAAGGAGTGGGGAGGCGAAGATGAAATCTGAGCACGAAAAACAGACACAGTCACAGTCACAGCTCCAGGCACAGACACAGACACACACGCACACACACACGCACGCACACACACGCACGCACGCGCACGCACGCACACACACACGCACACACACACACACACACACACACACACACACACACACACACACACACACTCATCCGCCCTGATTTCCCCAGTGAAGCACAAACAGGGATCGTCTTTCTGTCACTCGGTGACATACATTTCAGGCAAAAGGTGGACCTGCACGTATCTGAACACTACACGTATCTGAACACTACACGTATCTGAACACTACAGTTGATTTGTTTTGATAACACGCCAGCCTATGCTGCATCACTGGCTAAAGCAAGGTAGGCGAAAAAATGGCATGACATGCTCTGTAGTTCAGCCTGAGTGGTGGTTCTTATAGAATCGGCCAGTATTCAAGCGAAACATAAGAAAGGACTGGACAACAGAAGAACAAGGTGCAAAGCATAAAAACGTCCCCCCAGTTCATCTTCCCTTCTTCTCAGTGAAGACGATGTTGAGGTAGCTCTTGCAACTTCTGACACCATTATAGAATTGGCCAGTATTATTTATAAGCTAAGGCTTGGTAATGTTACCAAAGTGGGACTGTTGACAACTGGAGACCGACGGGCAGCAGAGCATTGAATCTTCAGCACCCCCGAACATCTTGAATCCTCATTGGTCCATAATACGTTGATCACAACGAGGCTTATAGCAGACGCCTAATTCTACAGTTCTGTCCCGAGTTACCGTCTGAAACCATGATGTTTAGAATCTAGTCGACCATAGGGGCAAGACCAAGGCCGCAAGCAGTAAAGGTTAAGTAAAAGATAGACCGAACTATAAGAAAGGACTGGACAACAGAAGAAAAGAACAAGGTGCAAAGCATATAAATGTACTCCCAGTTCATCTTCCTGAAAAACGTCACAATCAAACATGCGTCATAATGTATTTGACGTCACAATCAAACACGCGTCATAATGTATTTGTACTTTCTGATATATTCCGTAAAGAAGAAAAACCGTAAAACCGTTTTGGGCCGTTATAGACATTAGTAACTGCTATTCTGGTAAAATAAAACATCGGGCATCATCCGTGACCTATAATGAACACACCTACAAATTTTCAAAAAGATCGGCCCAGAAGTTTTGTCTGGAGCGAGTAGAACACATTTTGACCACGGACACACAGACAGACAGCCCCACAGACAGACAGACAGACAGCATTTCTTCGTTCCCATTGTAAAGTACTCCCTGTTCTCTAAGAACTGGGAGTACACCAGCCGCCGTGGCGAAGTGGTTAGCGTCGCGGACTCCCGGCTGGGAGGTCGTGGGTTCGAATCCCATCAGAAGTCATGTGGGTTTTTCTGCCCCGACCGGCTCCTACCCAGAGTTGAGTTTGCTGCGGACTCAGTTGGGAAGACTGGGACCACACAGTCGAGTTTCATCCACTTAATGGATGCGTTTCTGAGAGTGTTGCTCAAATTTCCTGACCAACACTGCAGGTGCCTGTATCTCTCGGGCCTGGTTGACGCCGGGATATATTATGAAAGGAAGCGTAGAGTACAGCCCTGTCATGTAGTCTCAGACCGAAATGGAAATCTGTAGCATCATCTTAATCATCCTCATTCTCATTGATCAGCATTAAAAAAAAAAAATGTCTCAAATTCTGTGGCCCTTCATGCCCTGCTCTCATGGTGACCTCAATTTCGATGTCCACGTCTGTGGCCTTGGTTTGGTTCCGTCGGGGTCGCCGGTATCGGCGAGTCTATGGGGGCTGTCGTTGGACGGACGTGGTGGCGCCCTCCGGAGGGAGAGCTCACTCACGCCGGCTGCGCGACTAAGCAATTATTGTCGTCAGTAGGGGGCTTAGTAGGTGGTGTCCTGCGTATGTTAGATCAGAACAGGCGCCACTGAACACCATCGAGGTGACTCGGCAGCAGTGCAGTGTCTCCTCCGGTGGGTTACCTCTTAACGACTTGACATTGACTGCTCCCTGTGGGTTGCTGGTGCCGGGGCTGCGGCGGGGCGACCGGGCTGTGGCTGTGGACGGGGTGTCGGAATGAGCGGCGTGGGTGCACTGCCTCTGAGGTGGCGCAGAGGTTGGGACAGAAAAAAAAAAAAAAAAAAAAAAAAAAAAAAAAAAGAACTGGGAGTACAAAAACACAGCAGAAACAAAATAGCAATGAAAAGCAGAGACACATCAGAATTTCTGGTGACATTCAGGTTTACCGTTTAAATCCATCAAGGGTAAAACGGCACACAACAGAGGTAGTTATCTCCCGGGAAACAGGGTTGGAAAGTCTGCAGACCTGGTACCGCCAGCACGACAAGATGTACAGCGAAAATGGCAGTTTTGACGTTGGGCGCCATCGTGATACAAACTCACGATATTTCACGGCGAGTTCGGTCGGTACTCTCCCACTATGCAAACATGGTAAGCCTAGAATTTCCCGAAAATGGGGATAATATTCTCAGCATCTTAAAAGATATTGTCGTTAACAGATCGTCTTCATTTAATATGATTGTCGGTTATTTCAGATGTACACGTTTTAGGGGTTTGTTTTAGATCTGCATGTTCTGGGTTTTATTTTGAATGTGTTATGTTTCGGGTGACGTTTGCTATCAAATGACGTATGCGCAAATTGCGTAATAATGCCAGAAGTCTCCTTAGAATACTAATAGGGCAAAAAGTGCCAGAAGCTTCCAGAAATTGCTTCTTGAATGTTCTGAGTATTTTGCTTGGCTATAGGCCTAACGCGTGATGATTCCCGATCTTTCCGGAGAGTTTCGTGTATCTTGATTGGGCGTGCTACGTAATGATTCTGGAACATTCCATAATATTCCACGGTTTTATTGACTGACTAAGCCACACGATGTTTCCTGAACTTTCGATTTGGTGATCTAAGAATAATTAAAAGAATAAGCTGATCTGATGTGAAGAAATCTTAAAAATGAAAATGTTTGATGGGGGAGCTGTTTTGTTTGGGGACCATGGCGGTGGTCATATAGGACTGATTTGTGAATCTTCTGCTGTAATTCAAGACTTCGAACTTGTTACCAAACTTGTAGTTTTCTCTGTTCGGTTCATCAAGAGATCAGAACCAACTCTTAGAAAAGTAGTTAAAGACTCAGAATCAAAACTTACTTGGAGAATATTTCGACAGGGTCGCCCTGTCTTCATCAGGTCACTGTTGCTGTTGTGGCAGCGAGGCCTGGTGGGGCGACTGTTGTGTGGGGTGAACGGTTGTCAGGATCTCACTGTAGATGGGAGGAAGTTCAAAGCCTTGATCTCTGTTCAGGCTGGGGCGTCTGGTCTTGATTTCGATGGCTTCTTTAACTTTTCTTTTTTTGAGAAAGGGCTCTGTAGATAAGATCTTGGTTTCTTGGGGCAGAAACTGTGGCCTGTGGCTTGTAGGTGTAGAACCAACTCTTGTCCTCGTACCTTCACTCAGCGTTCCTCGCGTTGAGGAGTCGAAGAACATGAGTTTAATTCTGATTTGTAACAGAGGCCACAAATGTTAAAAATACCGGACACGGGGGAGAGAGAGAGAGAAACGACACATCAGCTACAACCCTTTGTCGCCTCGTTCCTGTTTCTCTACTTGACTGACAAAACCAGTGACATTCACATCGCTACCGTCGACAGCTGTATCGCCTTGATCATCACTACCATCATCATCGTCGTTCCAGTGTTGCGGGATGTCTGGTGAATGATCGGGCAATCGGTGACATTAACATGTGGACGATAATTCAGAGGTTACTGGCTGTTTTCCTGCTTCATGATCTATTTCATGCCCGTTCAGTGGCGCTATGTCCACATCACCCATTCCACCCATGCCTCCCCACAGAGTCATGTCCAGGCTTGTCCTGTTGCAGCACTGTTCCGGCACCGGGATCCTATAGAGAGCTATGAATAGTAGGTCATCCTCCGAGCTCCCTGACTTCCTGGTTCTCACCTACAGAGAGCTATGAATAGGTCATCATTAGAACTCCCTGACTTCCTGTTCTCACCTACAGAGAGCTATATATTGTAGGTCATCCTCCGAGCTCCCTGACTTCCTGGTTCTTACCTACAGAGAGCTATGAATAGGTAATCCTCAGAGCTCCCTGACTTCCTGGTTCTCGCCTACAGAGAGCTATATATTGTAGGTCATCCTCAGAGCTCCCTGACTTCCTGGTTCTCGCCTACAGAGAGCTATATATTGTAGGTCATCCTCAGAGCTCCCTGACTTCCTGGTTCTCGCCTACAGAGAGCTATGAATAGGTCATCCTCAGAGCTCCCTGACTTCCTGGTTCTCGCCTACAGAGAGCTATATATTGTAGGTCATCCTCAGAGCTCCCTGACTTCCTGGTTCTCACCTACAGAGAGCTATGAATAGGTCATCCTCAGAGCTCCCTGACTTCCTGGTTCCCACCTACAGAGAGCTATGGATAGTAGGTCATCCTCAGAGCTCCCTGACTTCCTGGTTCTCACCTACAGAGAGCTATATATTGTAGGTCATCCTCAGAGCTCCCTGACTTCCTGGTTCTCACCTACAGAGAGCTATATATTGTAGGTCATCCTCAGAGCTCCCTGACTTCCTGGTTCTCGCCTACAGAGAGCTATATATTGTAGGTCATCCTCAGAGCTCCCTGACTTCCTGGTTCTCGCCTACAGAGAGCTATGAATAGGTCATCCTCAGAGCTCCCTGACTTCCTGGTTCTCGCCTACAGAGAGCTATGAATAGGTCATCCTCAGAGCTCCCTGACTTCCTGGTTCTCGCCTACAGAGAGCTCTATATTGTAGGTCATCCTCAGAGCTCCCTGACTTCCTAGTTCTCGCCTAATTTGTCGTGCGTACAAGCGATTGTTCAACTCAGGTCAGTGCATGTGGGGTGAAACCGTTTGGTTTGTGTGTTCTTCATTCCTTGCATGGCTCCGTTCAGACACCGTAAAAGCAGGGGCAGATAAAGAGGCGTGTGCATGTGAAGGACAGAAGGAGAATGACAGGGAGAAACAGAGCGATTGAAAGACAGAGCGTAGGAAAAAGAGAGAAAGGGTGAGAAAAAAGTGTGATGAATAGAAATGGACTGAGAGAAATAGAAATTCTCTCCCCACCCCCTCTCTCTCTCTCAAAATACAGGCTATGCGACACACACACTCAGCACGCACGCACGCGCACACACACACACACACACACACACACACACACACACACACACACACACACACACACACACACACATCCACACACACAATGTGTATATGGTGTGTGTGTGTGTGTGTGTGTGTGTGTGTGTGTGTGTGTGTGTGTGTGAGAGAGAGAGAGAGAGAGAGAGAGAGAGAGAGAGAGAGAGAGAGAGAGATTTTATAATCGTTACCTATCCAGTCCTTATGACATGAGTGACTGTGGAAACGTGTTGAGAAAGGGAATAACAGACAACGAGAAATAACCCTTCTGTTTCTTTGTTCCTTTTGTTTCATTGGATTTTCTTTTCTTCTTCTGTATCACCTTCTGTATCACCTTCTTCTGTGTCACCTTCTTCTGTATCACCTTCTTCTGTATCAGCGCACAGAGCTCATTCACTACATGAGATACTGCACTATTATCAAGCGCTCATTGAAGTTATTTTTTAACGAGTGTTGTTACCAAAGTAATAAATGAACTCAATGACAAAAAGAAGCCCGAGAATTCTTCTTTCGCAAAATCAGTATTGAGAAGTGACCCAAATCCAGCACGTGATATTGATTTGTTAAGCTTAAAAAGATTGTCTTAAAAAAAGAAAAGAAAAGAAGGTGGTAAGGGTGGGGTGCTCGATTCTAAACATACCTTGTTTCTTCCTGTCCTTCCGCGGTGAATTTTGTCATCTGATAACTGAATTCATCAATATCACTGAGTACTTAAATTGCGCCTATCCTTGCTGAGAGACCAAGTTGTCAGCACTTGAAAGCCCAGGTTCTCGTTTACACAACGGGCTGCATACCTTGATAGAGCAGACTCAAGAGCTGCCTGCTGTGGCGCTTAACATTCATTTCCATTATCATGAAGTGGCATATCAGTCAATCGTTGTTTTTTTTTC
>CM065732.1:16690832-16700832 GCA_033310375.1 Conus canariensis
TTATCATTTCTTCGTTTCCGGATACAAGAATAGCTACTGAATCATGTATTCTCGAAACAGGTAAAGAAAACAAACTATACCTATTCGAACTGACTCATATGCAGGGCAATGAAAAATAAAATGGCGTTCGTCTTCAACTTCCTTACAACACATTAAGCGCAAATTATCCATTTCCTGGTCGTCAATAAACCATCTTCTGTTAGCCTTTAATCCAAGACTTCTCATTCTTAGTCTGGCGAAAAGACTTCGATGCAATCAATTTTTAACGACTGAGATATATTTTTCAGCTTGAAAAATACTTTTGAATGAGCAATACCAACTATATTTTGTGTTTTCTTCTGCATGGGAATGCCAGTTTTGCTTATATGAATTGATTAAACGATTTTTAAATTCTGAGATAAAGGCAACGTCACTTCCAACTCCCTGACTGATCCGAACTATAGCGAAACCGTTCTCAGTAAGAACTTTTCTGGTATTGTCTACCCAATTCTGCCTTCCTTCCTCATGTTGCTGCAACAGCATTTCATACGCCCGCCTACATAATCTTTCCACTGGAAGCTTAAAAATCTTTAGCCAATATTTTACATTCTTAATAGTTCTTCGGAGCTTCAGTTGATATCTGCCAGTCTCGCCGTATGCAAGTATGTTAGATGAGCTGATGGGTATTTCTAAGAAACGTTTTGTAGCAAACGTGTGCACTGTTTCTATCTGCTTATTCATCACTGCACCCCAGATTTCTACTGCATGTGTCAGGATAGGCTAGATCTGTGTGTCAAATAACTTCCAGAAAAAATGAAGGATCAGTGGGACTTAATTTGTCATAGCTCTGATAATTTCAATGACTCCCTTCTTCCCTTTTCTATGTGCCTCTGTCCAAGCTGTTATTAAACCGTGCTTGGTGGCAACAATTACTCCGAGATACTTATAGGAATTTGTAACCTTTACTTCCATACTTCCATACCACCATTTTTCATGAATAGAAAGATGTCCTCTTTTGTGAAAAACCATTACATTCGTTTTATCCAAATATTCGCTCAAAGTAAGTCTCTCCGCTTCTCGTTTAGAATATTCAACTGATTTTGTAAGCCAACAACAGTATCAGAGAGAAGAATATAATCATCAGCAAATAGCATCAAAAACATTTCAAGAGCTCCTGGGAGCATCTGTATTCCGTGCTTTTCCCCTTTCTGATAATTCGATAGGTAATTCATTTAATGAAAATGAAAACAACCGTGGGCTAAGTAAACAGCCTTGCTTAACGCCTCTTGGACAACTGAAGAAATCCGTGTAAATATGGTTGTCTCGCACACACGCCAGAACAGCATCATATATACCGCTAATGGCTCTGTACAATTTACCTCTAATGCCAATGCTTCTCAACACATTCCGCAATAAATTGTATTCATCGAATCAAAGGCCTTCTTGAAGTCAACGAATGCAACATACAACTTAGCATTTTTATTCAAATACTTTTGGACTAATGCATATAAGGTGAATATATGGTCAATAGTGCTGTAGCCCTCTCTGAATCCTGCCTGCTCTTCAATTATTTTCCCCTCTTTGTCTGCCCAGTTAGTAAGCCTTTTATTTAAGATATGCGTATAAATCTTTCCTATTACATTTGTCAGTGCTACTCCTCTGTAGTTATCCGGATTGTTTATGTCTCCCTTTTTGTACATTGGTACTATAATAGATTTTGACCAGGCTACTGGAAATGTTCCTTTCTCAATGAGGACATTAAAGAGATCCACTAAAAAGTCGATAAGAGCAGCATTTGCCAGTTTCAACATTTCACTTATGATTTTATCGATACCAGCACTTTTTCCAGTTTTTAACTGCTTTGATACCATTCATAACTTCACTTTTGGAAATTGGGTCATTAACAGAGGTTCTTCTACAGCATCGTTTTCTTCTTCTGTCATAACATTTTCGTGTTGATCTGTATCTTCCACATCATTGAAGACTTTGTGCAGAAATGATCATACCACTGTTGAGAATTAATTTCATTATAAATTACACTTTTTCTATTTTACAGATCTGATGGATGACCAAAACAACTTTGGGTCATTAATCGACTCTCTTAGTTTTTGAAGCCTGATCTCGTCATATTTCTCTCGTTCTCCTTTCTCAGTTTGTTATATATCTTTCTTTCGTTGACATATAGCTCCTTACGTTTTACTAAGTTTGTTTTTGACCTTCGCCAGCTCCTTAGAAGACCTTTAACAGTTGTTTTCTTTTGAGTACATTCTTTATCAAACCACTTTACCACTAACCCGAATCATACATGCTGCCGCTGCATATAATGCATTGACAAAAATATCGATACATTGATTAATATTGTCCTTCAAAATATCTTTCGCTGTCTTCAAGCATTCTTCAAACTCACATGAAGCAGTTTCACCTTTGTAGATCTTCACGTTTTCATCACACCACACAGTTCTTTCTTCCTCATTTTCTGGCAACACGTTCACGCTCTTCCATGTCAACTCAACCGGAAAATGCCAGGAATGTGAACTATCTTCCACACATATGTCACAATTTAAAAAAAAAGTTCTGATGACTCAATGAAATAATCGCTCACACTACACCCATGCGATGACATATACGTAAACTCGCCATTAACATCAACATCTCCTCTTAGAGAGAGAGAGAGAGAGAGAGAGAGAGAGAGAGAGAGAAGAGGAGAGGGGAAGGAGGAGGGAAGAACGGACGGAAAGAGAGACAGAGAACTCAGCAGACTAACAATCGGTGCGAGAGAGAGAGAGAGAGAGAGAGAGAGAGAGAGAGAGAGAGAGAGAGAGAGAGAGAGAGAGCCAAGCAAAGCAAAATCGTTTTGAGACAAAAGAGACCAGAACAGATCAGCATTCGCTTTGAGACAGAGACATTCCGTTGATTGAAGCAAGATCGATGTGCCTTTGCTTCTTTAACAAACAAACCTCGTACAGTTTCTGCCCAGCGATGCCGCCCTAATTCCTCATTTGCTGACAGTAACAGCAGCTAAGTGCCTGCGTTCCTCTCGTTCATCTCCTCGGATGGATTTTTTTTTTTTGGCTCCTGCCGCTCCCTGAAAGGAGGAGGATGCCCCTTGGATGTGGTGTTTGGACAGAGCCGTTGTACTGGCAGTCATTTTGTTTATGAGAGCTGTAACGGTGAGGACCACTGAAAAAACAACAGGGCAAGAGATTGTGGGAAATGTGTGTGTGTGTGTGTGTGTGTGTGTGTGTGTGTGTGTGTGTGTGGTGTGTGTGTGTGTGTGTGTGTGCACTTGTTTCCCCCCACCACTTAATTGTTCGGCATTATCTCTCTCTCTCTCTCTCTCTCTCTCTCTCTCTCTCTCTATATATATATATATATATATATAAAATGCCGAATAATTATGTATGTATGTATTGTGTGTGTGTGCCTGTGTGTACGCTCGTGAGAGAGAGAGAGAGAGAGAGAGAGAGAGGAGAGAGAGAGAGAGAGAGAGAGAGAGAGAGAGAGAGGAGAGAGAGACTGAGAGAGAGAGAATTTGAAAGTCATCACCCATGCAGTCCTTATGAGAAGAGTGCCACAATCAAAACATAATATGCTGAGTGTGTACGTGTCTTCCATATCAACGGCCTCTTTCAAAAGTTTGTGATGGGATTTGAAGCTTGCGAAAGACGTTATGCGTGCGTTCACATACGGAACCTCATCTTACAGGCTCACTGAAGGAGAAGTCCCCCTCAGTTACAAACAGGTGAACAAATCTTTTGTTTTAAAAACTAATGTTGGTTCTCAGATCATCGTAATGTTGCCAGTTGAAAACAAAGGGAACTACTCAAAGGCAAGTTGGGGGGGGGGGGGGGGGGGGGGGGGGGGGGGGATTTGGAGCCGTACAGGGTTGCCATTATTTCTTGTTGCCCTGAAATTGGCCTTTGCTAGTCTAAATTGGGCATGATTTGTTCTACGCACATGCGCGACAGCATGATGTGTGTGCGTGTGTGTGTGTGTGTGTGTGTGTGTGTGTGTGTGTGTGTGTGTGTGTGTGTGTGTGTGTGTGTGTGTGCGCGCGGTGGGAGGGAGGGTGTGTGGGTGGGATGGGAATGAAGAAGGGAGACGAGACATGAGAACTGCTCGCTTTGTTTGTTCGTGCAACAATGTCATTCAATTTGTTTGTCCATCCCCTCCCGCACTCCCCACCTCCCCTCCACCCACCCACCTCCTGCCTGTGTGCCCACGTCACCTGTCCCAGTACCAGAGAGAGAGAGAGAGAGAGAGAGAGAGAGAGAGAGAGAGAGAAGCAGACAGACAGACAGAGACAGACAGAGAAGAAGAGAGAGAGAGAGAGAGAGGAGATGGAGTGAGAGCTAAGCAAGAGAGAGAGAGGGAGAGAGAGAGTGAGAGAGAGAGAAGAGAGAGAGAGAGAGAGAGAGAGAGAGAGAGAGAGAGAGAGAGAGCGCAAAACAATAACTGTTTTGAGACAAAAGAGACCAGAACATAGCAACGGTCGCTTTGAGACAGAGACTTCCTCGAAACAAAACTAGTACAATATCTGTCCAGCAATGCCGCCCCAATTCCTAATTTGCTGACAGTAACAGCAGCTAAATGCCTGTGTTCCTGAGTGGTCTCTTTCATCTTCGCCGCTGGAGTTTTTGCTCCTGTCGCTCTCCGATAGGAGAGCGCTGCCCCTTGAATACGGTGTTTGGACAGAGCTGTTGTGTTGGTGTTGGTGATCTTGTTTACGAGAGCTGTAACAGTGAGGGCCATTGAAAAAACAACAGAGCAATAAGAGACAGAGGGAATTGTCCATATGTGTGTGTGTGTGTGTGTGTGTGTGTGTGTGTGTGTGTGTGTGTGTGTGTGTGTTGCGTGTGTGTGTGTGAGCGAGCGTGGGTTTGTGTATACGTGTGTGCTTGTGCTAGAGAGAGAGAGAGAGAGAGAGAGAGAGAGAGAGAGAGAGACAGACAGAGACAGACAGACAGACAGACAGAGAGAGACAGAGACAGAGACAGAGAGATTAGTGAGATGGTGAAACATACAGACAGACATGATGTGGTGCCTTTTATCATGTCCAGGCTTCTTTTTCTTTGTTTCTCTATTGATTGATCTCTTCAGTCACCTTTACGTGGAAGAACTTTGCAACAACAACAACAAAAACAACAACAACAACAAAAGAACAGGAAGGCAAAATCAATAACCGTTAGATAATGTATTTTGGATTTGCATGCAACGCGCATATGTGAATGTTGTCAATATCGGAAAAAAAGCAAAGGAAAATGTATAAGAAATGGGTTGACATCTTTTTACCTGACTGCACAGGTAGTGTGGTGATGATGTCGTAGTTTATAAATGCTTGTCCATTGCCCAGGTAAGGTTGTTGTGTGTGTGTGTGTGTGTGTGTGTGTGTGTGTGTGTGTGTGTGTGTGTGTGTGTGTGTGTGTTGTGTTTTAATTAACTCGTCATACTTTTTGACAAATATCTTGCAGTCTAATGCCGAAGAAAAAAAAAAAAAAAAGAAAGAAACGACCAGCCGCCGTGGCGAAGTGGTTAACGTCGCGGACTCCCGGCTGGGAGGTCGTGGGTTCGAATCCCATCAGAGTCATGTGGGTTTTTCTGCCCCGACCGGCTCCTACCCAGAGTTGAGTTTGCTGCGGACTCAGTTGGGAAGACTGGGACCACACAGTCGAGTTTCATCCACTTAATGGATGCGTTTCTGAGAGTGTTGCTCAAATTTCATGACCAACACTGCAGGTGCCTGTATCTCTCGGGCCTGGTTGACGCCGGGATATATTATGAAAGGAAGCGTAGAGTACAGCCCTGTCATTTAGTCTCAGACCGAAATGGAAATCCGTAGCATCATCTTAATCATCCTCATTCTCATCAATCAGTATTAAAAAAAAAAAAAGCCTCAAATTCTGTGGCCCTTCATGCCCTGCTCTCATGGTGACCTCAGTTTCGGTGTCCTCTCCACGTCTGTGGCTTCGGTTTGGCTCCGTCGGGGTCACCGGTATCGGTGAGTCCATGGGGGCTGTCGTTGGACGGACGTGGTGGCGCCCTCCGGAGGGAGAGCTCACTCACGCCGGCTCCGCGACTAAGCAATTATTGTCATCAGTAGGGGGCTTAGTAAGTGGTGTCCTGCGTATGTTAGATCAGAACAGGCGCCACTGAACACCACCGAAGTGACTCGGCAGCAGTGCAGTGTCTCCTCCGGTGGGTTGCCTCTCGACGACTTGACATTGACTGGTCCCTGTGGATTGCCGGTGCCGGGGCTGCGGCGGGACCGGCCGGGCTGTGGCTGTGGACGGGATGTCGGAATGAGCGGCGTGGGTGCACCGCCTCTGAGGTGGCGCAGAGGTTGGGACAGCAAAAAAAAAAAAAAAAAAAAAAAAAAAAAAAGAAAGAAAAGAAACGTTTCAAAGATTGTTGATTGCTTGTGTATTAGACCTGATGTCAGTTTGACGCAACTGTTGGTTTGTTGTTGTTGTTGTTGTTGCTGTTGTCGTTCTTTTATTTTGTTTTTTTGTTTGTATCTTTTTGTTTTTCTTGCAGTCCCCATCAGTACGATAACTACCTGATGATTGCTACCAGTGTCCTCATCCCAGCCTCTCCAGACACAGCCACACCCATACTCAGTCCATCGCAGTCCCACCACTGGCAGTTCACAAGGAGTCAGCTCTAATCTGTCGGGTTGTAAAGCATTAGCAATTTGTCCACAAACTGATTTGATGAAAACAAGACACTGGCCTCTCTTTGCTAATGACTATGTTTTGTTGAAAGTGTTAAACTATGATTTGATGAAGACAAGACACTGGCCCCTCTTTGCTAATGACTATGTGTTTGTTGAAAGTGTTAAACTATGATTTGATGAAGACAAGACACTGGCCCCTCTTTGCTAATGACTGTATGTGTTTGTTGAAAGTGTTTAAACCATGATTTGATGAAGACAAGACACTGGCCCCTCTTTGCTAATGACTGTATGTGTTTGTTGAAAGTGTTAAACCATGATTTGATGAAGACAAGACACTGGCCCCTCTTTGCTAATGACTGTATGTGTTTGTTGAAAGTGTTAAACTATGATTTGATGAAAACAAGACACTGGCCCCTCTTTGCTAATGACTGTATGTGTTTGTTGAAAGTGTTAAACCATGATTTGATGAAAACAAGACACTGGCCCCTCTTTGCTAATGACTGTATGTGTTTGTTGAAAGTGTTAAACTATGATTTGATGAAAACAAGACACTGGCCCCTCTTTGCTAATGACTGTATGTGTTTGTTGAAAGTGTTAAACCATGATTTGATGAAAACAAGACACTGGCCCCTCTTTGCTAATGACTATGTGTTTGTTGAAAGTGTTAAATCATGATTTGATGAAAACAAGACACTGGCCCCTCTTTGCTAATGACTGTATGTGTTTGTTGAAAGTGTTAAACCATGATTTGATGAAAACAAGACACTGGCCCCTCTTTACTAATGACTGTATGTGTTTGTTGAAAGTGTTAAACCATGATTTGATGAAGACAAGACACTGGCCCCTCTTTGCTAATGACTGTATGTGTTTGTTGAAAGTGTTAAACTATGATTTGATGAAGACAAGACACTGGCCCCTCTTTGCTAATGACTGTATGTGTTTGTTGAAAGTGTTAAACCATAATTTGATGAAGACAAGACACTGGCCCCTCTTTGCTAATGACTGTATGTGTTTGTTGAAAGTGTTAAATCATGATTTGATGAAAACAAGACACTGGCCCCTCTTTGCTAATGACTGTATGTGTTTGTTGAAAGTGTTAAACCATGATTTGATGAAGACAAGACACTGGCCCCTCTTTGCTAATGACTGTATGTGTTTGTTGAAAGTGTTAAACCATGATTTGATGAAAACAAGACACTGGCCCCTCTTTGCTAATACTGTATGTGTTTGTTGAAAGTGTTAAACCATGATTTGATGAAGACAAGACACTGGCCCCTCTTTGCTAATGACTGTATGTGTTTGTTGAAAGTGTTAAATCATGATTTGATGAAACAAGACACTGGCCCCTCTTTGCTAATGACTGTATGTGTTTGTTGAAAGTGTTAAACCATGATTTGATGAAAACAAGACACTGGCCTCTCTTTGCTAATGACTGTATGTGTTTGTTGAAAGTGTTAAACCATGATTTGATGAAACAAGACACTGGCCTCTCTTTGCTAATGACTGTATGTGTTTGTTGAAAGTGTTAAACCATGATTTGATGAAAACAAGACACTGGCCCCTCTTTGCTAATGACTGTATGTGTTTGTTGAAAGGTTTAAACCATGATTTGATGAAAACAAGACACTGGCCCCTCTTTGCTAATGACTGTATGTGTTTGTTGAAAGTGTTAAACTATGATTTGATGAAGACAAGACACTGGCCCCTCTTTGCTAATGACTGTATGTGTTTGTTGAAAGTGTTAAACCATGATTTGATGAAGACAAGACACTGGCCCCTCTTTGCTAATGACTGTATGTGTTTGTTGAAAGTGTTTAAACCATGATTTGATGAAGACAAGACACTGGCCCCTCTTTGCTAATGACTGTATGTGTTTGTTGAAAGTGTTAAACTATGATTTGATGAAGACAAGACACTGGCCCCTCTTTGCTAATGACTGTATGTGTTTGTTGAAAGTGTTAAACCATGATTTGATGAAGACAAGACACTGGCCCCTCTTTGCTAATGACTGTATGTGTTTGTTGAAAGTGTTAAACCATGATTTGATGAAGACAAGACACTGGCCCCTCTTTGCTAATGACTGTATGTGTTTGTTGAAAGTGTTAAACCATGATTTGATGAAGACAAGACACTGGCCCCTCTTTGCTAATGACTGTATGTGTTTGTTGAAAGTGTTAAACCATGATTTGATGAAGACAAGACACTGGCCCCTCTTTGCTAATGACTGTATGTGTTTGTTGAAAGTGTTAAACCATGATTTGATGAAGACAAGACACTGGCCCCTCTTTGCTAATGACTGTATGTGTTTGTTGAAAGTGTTAAACCATGATTTGATGAAGACAAGACACTGGCCCCTCTTTGCTAATGACTGTATGTGTTTGTTGAAAGTGTTAAACTATGATTTGATGAAGACAAGACACTGGCCCCTCTTTGCTAATGACTGTATGTGTTTGTTGAAAGTGTTAAACCATGATTTGATGAAGACAAGACACTGGCCCCTCTTTGCTAATGACTGTATGTGTTTGTTGAAAGTGTTAAACCATGATTTGATGAAACAAGACACTGGCCCCTCTTTGCTAATGACTGTATGTGTTTGTTGAAAGTGTTAAACCATGATTTGATGAAGACAAGACACTGGCCCCTCTTTGCTAATGACTGTATGTGTTTGTTGAAAGTGTTAAACCATGATTTGATGAAGACAAGACACTGGCCCCTCTTTGCTAATGACTGTATGTGTTTGTTGAAAGTGTTAAACCATGATTTGATGAAGACAAGACACTGGCCCCTCTTTGCTAATGACTGTATGTGTTTGTTGAAAGTGTTAAACTATGATTTGATGAAGACAAGACACTGGCCCCTCTTTGCTAATGACTGTATGTGTTTGTTGAAAGTGTTAAACCATGATTTGATGAAGACAAGACACTGGCCCCTCTTTGCTAATGACTGTATGTGTTTGTTGAAAGTGTTAAACCATGATTTGATGAAGACAAGACACTGGCCCCTCTTTGCTAATGACTGTATGTGTTTGTTGAAAGTGTTAAACCATGATTTGATGAAGACAAGACACTGGCCCCTCTTTGCTAATGACTGTATGTGTTTGTTGAAAGTGTTAAACCATGATTTGATGAAGACAAGACACTGGCCCCTCTTTGCTAATGACTGTATGTGTTTGTTGAAAGTGTTAAACCATGATTTGATGAAGACAAGACACTGGCCCCTCTTTGCTAATGACTGTATGTGTTTGTTGAAAGTGTTAAACCATGATTTGATGAAGACAAGACACTGGCCCCTCTTTGCTAATGACTGTATGTGTTTGTTGAAAGTGTTAAACCATGATTTGATGAAGAC
>CM065732.1:16705832-16745832 GCA_033310375.1 Conus canariensis
TCTCTCTCTTAAGAAGTCCCCGGAAGAATAGGCAATGCCTGCAATCTTAATTCTTAGTACAATTATCACATGTTTAATTCGTAATTGTTTGAGGCCTTCCTCACCCCTTCTTCTCTTTCTCTTCCTCCCTCTATGTCCTGATTTCCATTTTTCTCATCACTGTCGGATATTTCATTATGAATATCTTGTTTCTTATCACTGTCAGATATTACATCATGAACATCTTCTTTCTTATCACTGTCAGATATTTCATAATGAAACGCATCACGATCTTTAAGAAGTCAATGACAGATAAGTTACAATGCAATCTCTCTCTCTCTCTCTCTCTCTCTCTCTCTCTCTCTCTCTCTCTCTCTCTCTCTCTCTCTCTCTCTATGAAAGGAGAAGGAATACGTTACTACCCTGTTACCCCCCCCCCCCCCCACACACACACACCCCTTGTCATAAGACCATTTAGTAATGACAATAAATGTCAAAGTGCAAACTCTCTCTGTCTGTCTGTCTGTCTGTCTGTCTGTCTGCTCTCTCTCTCTCTCTCTCCTCTCTCTTTCTCTCTCTCTCTCTGTTAGTATGTCTGCGTCTGTCTGTATGTCTGTCTCTTTCTCTCTCTTGTTCAGTCTCTGTCTCTTCCTGTCTCTTTGTGACCCTCTTTCCTCCTCTCTTCCTCCCCGCTTCTCTCCATCCCCACGATCCCTCCCCTTCTGCATGCACTTAGGACACAAAAACAGCCCGTGACAATATCTTTTTCCTTTGTCCTGATAAAGTAAGAAATATGATTATTATTCAGAGTTAAACAAAAGAAGTTGCTAGAGTATTTATGCTTGTTTTTTCCGTTGTTTTCAAAAAGTGCACAAGTCAGTCTTGTCGATATTCTGTACTATCCAATACATTTTTTTTTGTGAACACGATTATGAAGGAAGACATATAGAAAGAACGTTCTACATACCGTTTAAAGATGCCATATATGTTAGCCTATTCTGTGAATATGAACAGATAGTTCTTAACTAATGCAGCATGTGTTGCTCCGTAAGGTTGCTTCAAACAACTGACAAATAAACTTCAAAGAAAAATTACCATTCCGCCGAACGAAATAGACAAACAAATCACAAAACGACGCGTTTCGACCTCTTCGGTCTTCGACAGGCAAGACCAAACAACATTTAAGACAATCAAAAACGAAGAACGAGCAATCATTCATCTCCTCAAATTGGACGCAAAATGTTTGTCTTACTTGATGAAGACCAAACAGGTCGAAACGCGCCGTGTTTTGTCATGTAGTTTGTTTATCTCTTTCGTTCGGCGGAATAGTATTTTTACTTTTAAGCTTGTTTGAAGTTCCGCCTGCAGTCACATCACTTTGAAGCTATCTGACAAATAAAAAAGGAATAGGTAGGCTGACTCTTGGCTACCATGAGGAGATAATCACACACCATAAGAATGAGAAGAATGACAAATGTTTGAACATTCTGATTTCAAACGACATCCAAATGGCGAGAAAAAAAAACCCAACAAAAAACACGTCAGA
Organism: Conus canariensis; assembly: GCA_033310375.1. Lineage (NCBI taxonomy): Eukaryota > Metazoa > Mollusca > Gastropoda > Neogastropoda > Conidae > Conus > Conus canariensis. Next base: position 16,707,358 of record CM065732.1, read on the forward strand.
GTTTCGTATTCTTATGCAAGTTTCATTGTTGCAGGACATTTATACTTCTTCACAAAGGTACGATTGCACTGCATGCTACACCTATTGTATTGTGCCTCCCGCATTGTCTGTCAGTCGATATACACCACACAGACTTGAACAAAAATTACTAACCGGTAGAAAAATCAGGCAACACTTTTTTTTCTTTTCGTTAGCATTATTTTCTTAGTTCTCTTGCGTGTGTCATCACGCAATATCATTAACAGCCTACGTCATGATAGTTAATGTGAGGTGCACGTGCGTCACAAAATGAAAACCCAGTTTCGGAAATTGAAGACATGTGCCAACATTCACCACTTTCATTGAAGTCTCGTGGAAATGAACATGAAGTTTATCCGAAAGTCCTCCTGTAGTTCCTCCTGTATTGTCGATAGTTTGTTAAAAATTCATTTAACAGAGAGTTTACAAGAAGACTGCGGCAGACTGGAGAGGAATTCAACAGAAACATTCATTCGGACAGACCGACAAATCCGTAAGCAGAGAACTGCCAGGGGGTGGAAGCGTACAATAGTGACACGCTCTCCCCCGGGGATCCTCCACAGCAAACAGAGACATCTGTCTCACTCTGTCTCTGTCTATCTGGCTCTGTCTGTTTGTCTCTGAATCTGTCTGTCTGTCTCAGTCTCTGTCTCTGTCTCAGTCTCTGTCTCTGAATCTGTCTGTCTGCTGTCTGTCTCATTCTCTCTCTCTCTCTCTCTCTCTCTCTCTCTCTCTCTCTCTCTCTCTCTCTCTCTCTCTCTCTCTCTCTCCAGGACACGTTATCGGATAAATGCCAACGTATGGAATGGAAAACAAATAAGTTTTTGTCACATCCCTACTGATGTCTGCAAGAAATTTTTGTCAGGTTATTGATTTCAGTATGGTTCTTCCTTTTGCGAAATGATTTGTAACGTCACTCACCCTGTGACAGAGACCATCATGCCATAAGTCATTAAAATGTTCGAGTTCTAGTTCTAGTTCTAGTTCTGTTCGTGTTCTCTCTCTCTCTCTCTCTCTCTCTCTCTCTCTCTCTCTCTCTCTCTCTCTCTCTCTCTCTCTCTCTCTGTGGCAACGACGAACAAGGACGACGTCGTAACAAGTGAGAACAACAGTTAAGTTAATGATGGTAATCATAGTAATGATGATGATGATGATACTAATGATGATAATAATAATGATAATGATGATGATGATAATAATGTTAATAATGATAGTGATTATAGTAATAATAATGATTATAACAACAATGATAATATAATATAATAATAATAATAAAAAGCAATATACTACTACTACTACTACTACTACTACTACTAAGACGAAGAAGAAGAAGAAGAAGAAATTGAGGAAGGACGAGGAGGAGGAAGGGGCGCGAGAAGAAGAAGAGAAGAAGAAGAAAAGAAAAGAAGAAGAAGAAGAAGAAGAAGAAGAGAAGGAGAAGAAGAAGAAAGAAGATTAGAAGACGAATAAAAGAAGCAGTACTCAAGAATATTTTTTCTTTCGTAGTTGTCTCATCTTCAGCACCATTCCTGCCACACCACTGTAATCTGGCACCTCAAGTTGCACAGCCACATCCACGCTCGTTTTTTCGAAGTGTCAGCACCGGCAACTCACAGGGAGCGCGCCATAGATATATAGCAAATTGTTATGAGACCGCCGCCTATGAACTGACCACCGATTGTGTGGAAATCTTATTCAAGTTAAAAAAAAAAAAGACTACGCCCACCCACACGAACACATACACACAGACACACACGCGCACACACAGACACAGATACAGACAGACAGACAGACAGACAGACACACACACACACACACACAACACACACACACAAAACACACCACACACACAACGCACACACACAACAGCAGCAGCAGCAGCAGCAGCAGCAGCAGCTACTAAAAAGAGATACCAATGGATTTCAAAATACCGCTCGCACTTGATACTGTCAGCAGCAGACGACTGAAAATAAATACACAGAGAAAAAAAACAACAGCGTCCGGTGCGGTACTACAGGGCGTGGTCTGCTTCAGTCGTTGTAAGTCAGTCCACGGCACAAAAGGGGGTCCCAGCTTTCTGCCTTGTCTCCGACTCCACCCATGCTTTGTGGATTACTTGATACATCCTTCTGCATTGTTCCCAGTAATGACATGTCTGCTGACCTCCCCTGGCTCGCCGTCACGTGCCCATTAAAAGAACAATAGCTTGCTCGTCCACGCCCTGTCGAAATCAAGTCGAGTCGTGATGTTTACATCCAAGCCGACCGCGGGTTGCAAAAGAAAGCAGAACTGGATACACATGTTGAAAATGTCAAGACTTTAAATCGGACAAGTCACGCGGCTGGAACTTAAAGACTGGTCTTAGAGAGAAAAAAAAATCAGTCACAACGTCCAGTTTCGATCGGATGAAAACTGTACAAATATACTGTGAAAGCAATGCACTATTTTTGCCTTCAGCACTTTACGGCAAAAAAAAAAAAAAGTAGCGACCCCCCCCCCCCCCCCCCCCCACCCCCGTGGCGGTAAGAATACTCCAGAATTATAGGTAGCGTTACATGTTAGTTACCCTGGATGTTTCAGCACAAGCTAGGTCGTGGTGTACTGATGAGAATCATCGAGGAGACGAAAGTCGACTCCAGACAGGCGCAAACGATTGGCTCTGTTCTCAAGACAGAGCTGAGTAGTTCCCATGATGTCAGCAAAGGGTGAACTATTTGCCTTCTTGTTCGTCCCCTTTCCCCTTTCTCTCCGCTCTCTCCCTCCTTTTTTTTTTAAATTCTAAATCTTTTCTCATTTTCAGGATGTTGAATGAAATGTGTACCTGGATTTGTTTTCCTTCATTCTTCTCTGTCTGTCTCTCTGTCTCTGTCTCTCTCCTTCTCAATCTCCTCTCCCTTTGTCGTGTCTGTCTGTCTGTCCGCCCGTCTATCTATCTATCCATCTATCTATCTGTCTATCTATCTATCTATCTATCTATCTATCTATCTATCTATCTATCTCTCCTATCTGTCTATCTATCTATCTGTCTGTCTATCTATCTAGCAATTAATCCATCACTCAGCTACTCTATCTATCTATTCATCTATCCGTTCCTTTATCTAAATATTAATGTGCATCTAATGTCAGGTAAAACGGCCAGAATATATAGTTGGTTACAATACACCTAAGATGCACACTGAAGGTAAATAGGTAGTGGGTGAATACAAACCAGCAAATGGATAACCTGCTTCTGGTCTTGAATTCATTGCCTCCACCAAATTACAGCCCTTTATTAGAAACCTCTTCAGGCTGATACCTAGACAAGCAAAACGCAGATCGCTTGAAATAAGCAGGCTGGCTTATGTTCAATTAAAAGGAAGATGTAAATATACAAGTAGAAACAGGTCAAGAACACGGACAAATGTACACAACGCTCGAAACCACTGGTTGATTACTGTTTCTATCTGTACTTTTTTTTTTCAATACTTGAAAAAAAAAATAATGAGCATAAAGCCAGCCTTATTATTTGAGGAAGAGTTAGTCTTATAAATTTAGAAATTCAGATTCTGGCAGCAGCAAGAAGCTTGCAGCATGAAGCACAAACAAGTGCTAAACACAGCATACTGTGATCTGGAAGCAGGGGTTTTTGTATTCCCCTGGCCACTGCTGTGTAAAATGTTTGGTGGAATGAAACAGTGAAACATGATGACTTCACATTTCTTGGATAATGTAAACGCTGTGTAAAATGTTTGGTGGAATGAACACAGTAAACATGATGACTTCACATTTCTTGGATAATGTAAACGCTGTGTAAAATGTTTGGTGGAATGAACACAGTGAAACATGATGACTTCACATTTCTTGGATAATGTAAACGCTGTGTAAAATGTTTGGTGGAATGAACACAGTGAAACATGATGACTTCACATTTCTTGGATAATGTAAACGCTGTGTAAAATGTTTGGTGGAATGAACACAGTGAAACATGATGACTTCACATTTCTTGGATAATGTAAACGCTGTGTAAAATGTTTGGTGGAATGAACACAGTGAAACATGATGACTTCACATTTCTTGGATAATGTAAACGCTGTGTAAAATGTTTGGTGGAATGAACACAGTGAAACATGATGACTTCACATTTCTTGGATAATGTAAACGCTGTGTAAAATGTTTGGTGGAATGAACACAGTGAAACATGATGACTTCACATTTCTTGGATAATGTAAACGCTGTGTAAAACTGTTTGGTGGAATGAACACAGTGAAACATGATGACTTCACATTTCTTGGATAATGTAAACGCTGTGTAAAATGTTGGTGGAATGAACACAGTGAAACATGATGACTTCACATTTCTTGGATAATGTAAACGCTGTGTAAACTGTTTGGTGGAATGAACACAGTGAAACATGATGACTTCACATTTCTTGGATAATGTAAACGCTGTGTAAAATGTTTGGTGGAATGAACACAGTGAAACATGATGACTTCACATTTCTTGGATAATGTAAACGCTGTGTAAAATGTTTGGTGGAATGAACACAGTGAAACATGATGACTTCACATTTCTTGGATAATGTAAACGCTGTGTAAAATATATATATATATTGTGTGTGTGTGTGTGTGTGTGTGTGTGTGTGTGTGTGTGTGAGAGAGAGAGAGAGAGAGAGAGAGAGAGAGAGAGAGAGAGGAAATGGTGACCACAGACACATGTCTGTGACGACAATCCGGTGATGACATTGCACTATGAATGGCGGTGAGCAATCTTGGTATATCAGCTGTAAGATATTCTTTTCATTACATCCTTACGTCCATCTGTCTTTTGTTCGTCTATTCGTTCTGTCTTTCCCCCATCCTTTTTCTCTGTTTATCATCTTTCATTCTTTAAAATTGCTTTCTGTCCGATTCATCCATTTCTTATTTTCTTTCTGTTCACTTTTTCTCTTTTTTTTCTTTGCGTTTTCTTTGTTATCTTAATTCTATCTTTGTTTCCCCCTTTTCACGTTTTTCCGGTCTCTGTCTGACTTTCTTTCCGTTTCTTTCCATTTCACCCCCACCCAGTCCCTCCGTTCTTTCCGCTGTTCTGTCTATGTGTTGTTTCCTTTAAACAGCTTTATTTTCGCCAATCAAGTTTTTTTATTTTTTTTTTTTTTAAATAAGCCTTCATGTACTTCTTTCTTTGTTTTTCTTCTCTCTGATATTTTGTTCACACATTTCTTCTATTTTTTTTTCCCTTTCATCAATTTCTGTCGTTGTCGTTCATTTGTTGCTCTTAACATATATTATTTGGCTGCCATTTTTCTTGAGCTACATATTTTGTTGGTTTGTTCGGGGGAAAAACAGCCCCCTCTCAAAAACAAACAAACAAACAAATCAACAAACAAAGAACAAATCGAACTACGCATCGTAAGGTTTCTATCCGAGGCAGTTGTTGACCCGTTCGCTATAATTTGTTTGAAATACCAATCGATCTTCTGCGACAAATAGATGAAAATTGCCATACTGAAGCTCTGTCTCACCACACACACACACACACACACACACACACACACACACACACACACACACAACGCGCGCGCGCGCGCGCGCGCGCGCGCGCGCCCGTGCGCGCGACTGCTGTATTGCTGTCATGACGTATCATCACAGATTTTAAGTGTCATTCAAGAACCCGACTGCTATAGCTACTGATAAAAAAAGAACAAAAAACGTTATTATCGTTTATTGAAAGACAAAAATAACAGCCGAATATAAATTGACAAAATTTGTTTGTTTGTTTGTTTCTTTTTTTTTGTTGTTTTTGTTTTTTGTTTGTTTGTTTGTTTGTTTTTTTGATGTCTTGCTCACAATAAAGAGGAAACTGGTTTTTAAGCAAAAAGAATCTAAGTACATTCGAAATTGATTAAAAATCATCTTGTTGTTCTGCTTTGTCTCTTATGATTATCATACAATCATATGTTGGCCGACGTGATTCATCCATTCCTGTTACCTTTTCTGCGATTGGTAGAAAGAGACGTCGTCATTCACCCGTTGATTTCAGCTATCTGCTGGAGTGAGCGGAAAGTGATTAATGCCCCTGAGAGGCATGGATAACAGGACAGTTTCATTTTCTTTTTCTTTTTTCTTCTTTTCTTTCCCTTTTCTGTTATATGATCAATGAGGATGGATTGAAAGGGAAAGGGGGAGGAGAGGATGGGGAGGAGAGGAGAGAAGGTGGGGGGGGGGGGGGGGGGGGCACAATCAAGCGGATCCCTATGGATGCTGGGGGTTTCTCAGTACACGCGGGTCCCCCTGCCCTCTGGAAAGTTCTGTGATAGTAACTCCCCCCCCCCCCCTTTTTTTTTTTTTCTTGTTTCTCTCTTTAACTCTTTTTCTCTTTATCTTTGTTTGCTGTCGTCTGCTCATTTTCTGCCTTTGTGGTCCGGTCTTTGACATTTGTTCTGGGGTCTCTTTTACTCATACTTCCTATCACAAGTTATGACACGCCAGCTTTGGTGTCATCGTTGCTGTTGTTGTCGAATGTAAATTTCGTTGTGCGGATACATAAACATTTTCGCGACATGGGATCCATATCGCGGTAATTTGGCATACAAAGTGAAATCTTTAACTATCCCTAAGAAACAATGACAGTATAACAATCGTGGCATTTTTTTCTCCGAAAAATGATAAATTGTAAGACGTGTCAAGACAAGGATTCTCTCTCTCTCTCTCTCTCTCTCTCTCTCTCTCTCTCTCTCTCTCTCTCTCTCTCTCCTTCCCCCCTTCCTGTACTGATAAACAGCCTGCCACTGTATTTTCTGTATTCGCGGAAGGGGCTGAGAGAGAGAGAGAGAGAGAGAGAGAGAGAGAGAGAGAGAGAGAGAGAGAGAGAGAGAGAGAGAGAAGAACTCAGAACTCAGAATATTTGATTTGACAGGCCACAGGCCGTATCAAAGTGAGTGAACAAGGTCAAAATAAATCGGTACAAGCCACTCTTAACGAAAACTCAGCTGAATGGTGTTCAAAGTTAACAAAGAAGACATTCATGAAGCAATTGCAGTATTAATTATTCTGTTCCTAACAGCCATTGCTCTATAAATGAAATTACCAACACTCGTGATAGTAGTCTCTATAGAACAGGCTAGCGACATGGAAATTTTGAATAGAGAAGGGTGTATGTAATATTTAGCTGGAATCAACTCAAGGCGCAACTTCTCGTACAAAGCAGAAACCAGTAGAAAATGAAGCTCAGTTTCCGGTGCTTCCTTACAGTGTGGACAGAAAATGTCATGGTTTCTATTGCGATTAATATATTGTAAAAAGTGGCATCGTAAAGGCGACATTCCTAACCGAAACCTTGAAAGTAACCTGCGGATGTTAACATGTTCAATTACACTGAGGCAGGGACTTCGAACAAGAGACTGGTTATATGACCGATAAACATCGTACAACTTATGCGATTCAATAGCGAATGCCAGTCTTGGATATAACAACAACTCAAACGTTTCTTAAATTCTACAATAAAAGCTTTCACATTTCCAACACTTTGCATTTCCCATACAATTCCAAACCCGAATCTATAAAGAACATAGCAAACATTAGTCGTCCAGGTAATACAATTTTGATTCTGCAGATGTAGCAATATATCATAGGTTTTTCTTCGGGAGTCTGTAATTATCCATACACGCAACACGAAGCCAAAATCTGATACATTTTACATAAGTATTAACATAAAGCGGGTATCTTCCAGATTCGCCGTACACTAAGTGCCTAGCAGCTTTTGGACTTATACCAAGTAATCTTTTAATAGCAGCTAAGTGCACCCTTTCAATTTGTTCCTGGTTAGATGACAGTCCCCAAATCTCTGCTCCATTAGTTAAGATAGGTTGCATTTGGCAATCGAATAGCTTAAAGAAAATACCAGGAGAATGTTCACCTATTGACCATAGCATTCTGTTGATAGCAGTTAATCCTTTCTTTGCTCTGTTTGCTAGGTCACACATAGTTGGTTGGAAAGATAATCCTGTAGTCAGTGTTATACCAAGATACTTATACATGTTAACAGTGGAAAGTTGAGCATCACCAAAAGCCCAATTTTCATTCGAAGCAAGGTAACCCCCATTCCTGAATACAACAATATTTGACTTTTCCAGATTCACAAGTAAATCTAAACGTTTTGAAGTATTATACAAGACATTCAGTTGGGTTTGCAAACCAATAACAGTATCAGAAAATAATGCAACATCATCAGCAAATAACAGAATCAAAAGTTCAATGATGTCTGGAGAAAGCTGAATACCATGTCTACCAAAGTGTTAATATCTTTAGTTAGTTCATTGATGAACAGTGAAAAAGCACAGGTGAACATACCTCACCTTGTTTTAGGCCCCGTGGGCATAGAAAAGTATCAGTTAGGTCACCACTAGTTCGAACACAAGTCTTCACAACATTATACATACTTTGCAATGCTTTCAAGAATTTTCCATTAAGACCATTAACAGAGAGAACCTTCCACAATTTATCCTTACTTACTAAGTCAAAAGCCTTCTTAAAGTCTATAAATGCGACATAGAGCTTCCTGTGTCTTAACAACTGCTTCTGAATCATTGTCAGTAAAGTGAAAATGTGATCTGTGGTACATCGTTTGTCACGAAAACCAGCTTGCTCCTCCCCAAGAATGTTGTTCATTTCAATCCATTTGGTTAACCTTCTATTGAGAACAAAGCTATATATTTTACTACAAATGTTCAACAAAGAGATTCCACGGTAGTTATCTGGACAATTCCTGTCACCCTTCTTAAATAGTGGTTGCAAGATAGAGACTGACCAATCTTCCGGAAACAAACCCTCATCAAAAATTGTATTGAAAAATTTAACAAGGAAAGGCATAATGACTTGTCTACTGTACTTATAAAATTCTCCAATAAGCTTATCTGGGCCAGCTGCCTTATTACTCTTTATTGCTCGAATTGCAGCTTCAATTTCGGTAACAGAAATAGGTTGATTCAAAAAGTCGCAGTCAGTATGTACGGGTTCCCTATCATAATATTCATCAAAATCTGAACTGGTGTTTAATTCAACAGGTAAGTCATTAAAACACCTTTAAAGTGATTATACCACTGTTCACTAGAAATCGACCCCTGACCTTGAGTTCTTGGCCTAACTGAACGAACAATTTCCCAGAATTTCGTTGAGTCATTTATATTACTTTGTAACGATGCAATGATATTTTCATTGTGTAGCTTCCTTTTCTGTCTTAACAATTCCTTATACTCTCTCCTTTTCTGGCCATGGGCTAGTCTATCATTATCGTTATTAGTTCTATGAAACTTGTTTATCTGCGTTCGTAATACTTTCTGCTTTGTTTACATTCAAGGTCGAACCAAACCTTTCTCATACCTATGCCAAATCTTATAGTTTTGATCATGCATTCACCAACATACACAAAACATTCATTGCACTTGGACAAGGCTTGATTAATGTTAACATCAACAAGGTCAGCAGCTTCACTAACTAATGATGAGACATGGTCAGAGTTCATACGTTCATAAAAAGCAGCTGAACTTTCTTCACCCCATTTGTGGTTACTGACAGAAACAACTTGGTGAGCATCATTCTCAATAACAGGTAAACAGTCAGCACTATCAGACAGTGAGAAAAACAAAGCAACACTAGCATGCTTAGTTTCTATTAACGGTCTTACATTAAGGCACTGACAATGAGGAAGCAAGGAACTGGAGGCAATCATATAATCAATTACGCTAGAACCACTATCAGATACATAAGTGAAGTCACCTGAACATTTCAATGCTTTCAGACCATTAAGAATACACAGATCAAATTCATGACGTACATTTAACAAATATCGACCAAAAGGGTTTACCATAGTATCCTTGGAGATACCCGGAAAGGGTTCCTCACTTAGGGACGCATCCATATCATATGACATATAATTCTCTACAAATACTTCTTTTACGTCATCAATGGGGTGACAATTACTCAGGTTAAGTAGGCCAGTTCTTGAATTTAAATCACCACAGATTATCATTGGTAACCATCCAGTTTCTCTAGAAACTTCCAACAAGCATTCTTCTAACAAGGATATGCCGTTATAAATATCTGTTTCTTCATAGTATTTAGAGCCTTCAGGTGGGAGATAAGCACCTATTATCAAACAGTCCGAGTTCAATCCAAGAAGGCGGCGAGAAAACTTCAGAACAATGATATTGTCAATTTCACTGTCCACTCTTTCAACATAATTTGCAAATTCATTCCTAATTAAGAAAGCTACACCCCCCGACAAACGACCACAGACACTATCTGACACCTTAACACCCGGGCTAGAGAAAACTTTATGAGAAGGGAACATTGTATCTGGAACTGCTTTTGTAAATGTTTCAGCCAACAGTATACAGTCATATCTGTCAACGAAAGGTACAAAATCAGGCTCGCTGGCAATACGCCATAGACCTTCAACGTTAAGTGATGCAAAAGTCAAAAATCTACTTTTGTATGTACACTTCTGCGTAACAGAACTTAAGGTACAGTCTTCAGCTGTAGCCAACGCTGGCTGCACTGCAGTGGGACTAGCGTGTTCAGTGCCCTGGCCTGTCCGTCATCTCCTGTCGCCCCTGCTGCCGCTCCGGCCCTCTGACGCCGGGGAGGCGTTCCTGCTGCCTTCAGGCTTACGTCTGTCCAGCCAGCCCTTCGGCAGTTTGGTTTGCCTGGAGTCGTCTCCACTTGAAGCCTTGGTCTTGTCACCCTTGCCCGCAACAGGATGCTTCTCCATACTGCCAGCAGAGGCCTGAGAGCGGCCCCGTGTCATGGCTGGCGAAGTCAGAGAGCCGCGCGCCGACAAGGACCGTGCCTGGTGACAGCCACCGACACGGCCCCTGCCTCGACCCCGCTCCCCACACAGGTGCCGTTGGACCCCTCGGCTGGTGTTGCGGATTGCTGCGGGGTGGACAGAGGGAACCCTGCCTCGACCCCCGCTCCCCACACTAGGTGCCGTAAGTCTCGTTGCCGGGTGTTGCGGACCGCTGCAGGGTGGACAGAGAGGAACCCCTGCCGAAGCCTCGCAGGTGTGGAGTGAAACGGGCACATCGCTTGACACAGCACTGTACCCAGACTCAGTGTGCACTGCCTTCAGATCACAGTTGTCATGTGAATTAGTGGTAATGAGAGCAGGTATGACAGTCTCGAGTGTCCTCAGGACAGGGTCGTCTGTGGAAAGGTCATCGGTCAATATGTGGTGAGCACCAGTGTCCTTGTCTCTCTGGGTGTTCAGTCCGTCTTCTGTCTGCTGCTCAATGTGTCTGTCTTCATCTTCACGGTCACTTACAGGTCTGTCCTCTTTAACCCCATTCTCAGTGTTCTCAGTGTCGTGAAAGTCATCAATGTCGCCTGTCAGTGCCCAGTCCCCGCACAGATTAAAGATACCATTGGGCACCCCGCCCTCCCCTCCTGCTTCCTCGTAGACACCCTCTTGGGCACGGTCAGTGTCGTCACGAGTCAACTGTCTGTCTATAGTGTCGATATCGGATAATCTGCGAGTGTGATACACCGTCTGTTGTCGTAGTCGTAGTTCTGTCGTGACGGATTTTGTCTTCTTGACGCTGTAACGGGCACCACACGGCCGTTTCTCAGGTACCCTTGTCGTCCCTCTTCCCGGAGTCGCATCATCTTGTCACGCTGGTGCGGGGTGAGATCAGGACCAAGTCTGACGCCCTCATTCTCCTGCAGCTCACGACGAGCCCTCTGGCTGGACATCAGGACCATGGTCAAGCCATGCCGCCTGAAGGTAACGATGACAGCTCTCTTCTGGTCACTCTTGCGTCGTCCCACGCGAACAGCATCGACAACATCGTCACGGTCCCACACGAAGTCAGTGTAGTAAGTGTTCAGTAAGGTAATGAGCGTACTGGACCACCCTGATGATGTTTCACCTGACGGTTCCTCCAGCCCGGAAATCTTAACGTTCCTGCGACGTAGATCTGACTATATTCGTTCAAACTGGTTCTCTAGTCTCTGAATGTAATCTTCTGACTCATGCATTCGTCTTTGGAGGGTCTGTATATCCGTCGAGTTCCGTGTGACTGCCTGCGACACAAACGACAACCCCTGCTTGATGTCGGACATGTCATGTGCAAACTGATTCCGCATATTGACTGTCTGGTGTGAAAGGCTGGACACTAACCTCATCACAGAGTCAATCTGCTGTGACAGGCGCGCCTCACTACCCCCGTCGCAGGCGTTGATAGAATTCTGAGGAGGGGTCCGGGATTTTTTTCCACATCACCACATCGCAAGATCAACATGCCGACAACCACAACAAAAGCAAGTCTGACGACCTAATTTTCAGTCGAGAAAAAATCAGCGTCCGGGACTTGTGAGAATTACCGCTGCTCTCGCTCTCTTTGCCATGAAGATGATGAAAACAGGGTTGAAATACCCAACAGAAAGTCTGTGGTGCAGCGCAGCAATTGGCATGATCGGAGCAAGCACCATTTCCTCAGTAGAAAACAACTTGAAATGTTCTAAGTCCAAAAAATCAGTTCACGCCATGCTTCAGGTGGAAGGACGGGAGCTCTTGTCAAACACGTCCGACCCGAACGGTGACCTCGCGTTCACTCCAGAGAGAGAGAGAGAGAGGAGGGGAGAGAGAGAGAGAGAGAGATGAGAAGAGAGAGAGAGAAGAGAGAGAGAAGAGGAGAGAAGAGAGAGAGAGACGAAGATGAGACACTGACACTGACACAGTTTTATTGCCATAGCAAACAAGCCCTGTTGGAAAGGGGGTTACAATTACTACATTAAGAGATTGAGCCAAGTAGCTGCAATTGAGAAACATAGAACTCAAACAATTTAACTAGAAATTCAAATCTATAGACGGCAACACATCCTACACGGATACAAACACACTCTCACACACAAAGCACGTGCACACGCACGCAGCACGCGCGCACACTGCACTCCACACACACGCGCGCACACACCAGGCACGTGCGCGCGAGGCCACACACACACACACACACACACAACACACACACACACACACACACACACACACACACACCACAACCACCACAACACCCCCCCCACACACACACACACACACCACAGACACCCACACACACAAAACTCACTCACTCACCCCGCACACCTGAGTGCTCCATTGTTTTTGACCATCAAGCCATGAAAAATACATAGCAAGCGCTGACGGTGAATTCATACATCGTCACACATTTTAGCCAACGATTTAATTCGTAATATTCTTTCTCGAAAATCACTAGCTTCTGCTACAAATCTTGCAATGATAAGGTTTTGTTCATTCTTGCTGGATAGAATTGCTATGATATTTTTCTCTGTGCAGCTGGCTCCCTGAAAATTTTGCATCTACTTCGAATATCTGCGTAAGCAGGACAATCAAAAACAAAAAAGCTGACAGACAGCAGAGAGAGACAGAGAGAGATAGATAGAGGAGAGAGAGAGAGAGAGAGAGGAGAGAGAGAGGAGAGAGAGAGAGAGAGAGAGAGAGAGAGAGAGAGAGAGAGAGAGACAGAGACAGAGAATGTGGAGGAGGAGAAGGAATGCATGCGCTAACATTAAGAATCAAGTGTAATAAACATGTCATCTGTGCTTATCGAGGATTAGTCTGAGCAGAAAGCCGGGGACGGCAGGGGGCGGAGGAGGTAAGGGGAAGGACAGGGTGTCGTGCCAGTCAGTCTTGCAGTCCCTCTTCTTCTTTTTCTGCCATTGATGTGTCTGGTAACGTCGCCTCTTCAGTTCGGTTGTCATGACGAATTCCAGAGATCTGCACTTGGTGACTGCAACTTGTCACGACGAATTCCAGAGTTCTGCACTTGGTGACTGCTACTTGTCATGACGGATTCCAGAGTTCTGCACTTGGTGACTGCTACTTGTCATGACGAATTCTAGAGTTCTGCACTTGGTGACTGCTACTTGTCATGACGGATTCCAGAGTTCTGCACTTGGTGACTGCTACTTGTCATGATGGATTCCGGAGTTCTGCACTTGGTGACTGCTACTCTAAAGCTAGCCTGCAGGTCCACACCTCTTGCAGGTCCTGAATGATGCGTCCTGCGGTCAGGGACCCAGTATCACAGGGACAGTCGTCAGTGTGGGCAGTCTTGAGTCAGGTGAGGTGGTTCACTAGTCTGCAGTGGCCAGTCTGAAAAGGATTGTCGGCTGGTGCCTCTGGCGCAGATGGATCCAGTCGACAATACCCATCGTCTGCGCCCAATCTCCTCTTCCGCTGGGTCCGGAACTGTTTGTGTCTTGCACTTCTAATTTAGAGACGGTGGTGTGGGTCTTATTTTTTTATTTATTTTTTTTTTTTAGGAACACAGAAACATTAAGAAAGGATTAGAAAAGCAGTTAAACACTCAGAATCAAAACTTACTTGGAGAATATTTCGACAGGGTCGCCCTGTCTTCATCAGCTCACTGTTGCTGTTGTTGTTGCTGTCGAATATTCTCCAAGTAAGTTTTGATTCTGAGTCTTTAACTACTTTTCTTATGTTGAATCCAGAATCCAGAAACCTATATTCTTATTAAGAAAGGAAATGGAGAGTACAGCCCTGTCATGTCGCCGTAGAGTAGAGTGGAACTCCATACCCTTATCTTCATCATCGTTCTCCTCAGTGTGTCTTGAAAACAGTCTCCGGTTCTGTGACTCTTCTCGCTCTGCTCTGTTTGTGGTGAACTCGGTTCCTGCCAGAGTCTATGCTCGTAGCGACTGCATGTCGAAGTCCACAAGGTTCATGAGGACTGTCGCTGGACGGACGTGGTAGAACCCTCTGCAGCGAGACGCTCACGAACTCCTGTTATTGCGACCGGGCCGTTGTTGCCTGCTGCAAGCAGCGGCGGGGGTGGAGCCTGACACGTTGTGGTGTCCTGCGTACGCTGGATCGGAGCAGACACTATCGGACACCTGCCCGCATGACCCAACAGCGGCTCAGTGTCGCCTCCAGTGTCGGGGGGTGTAGCTAAAGATGGCATCATGTAGACTGCCGGCGCCGAGGCTGCATCAGAACATGTCTGGGTGTGGCTGTGTGTGAGGAAGGTGGGCATGAGTGACGGGGGGGGGGGGGGGGGGGGGGGGGGAGGAGGTGTCATGCGTCTGGGGAGCTGGCATTGGAAGGACATGAGGGGGGCTGGAGAATGGGGTGGGGGTGAAGGACAAGGAAGACGAGACAAAGAAAGAGAGAGAGAGAGAGAGAGAGAGAGAGAGAGAGAGAGAGAGAGAGAGAGAGAGAGAGAGAGAGAGAAAATTGGTTCTTCTGCCAGAAAGTCAAAGGATACTTTCTAAAGCAGACAACCTTTTTGAAGGCATAGGCATATTAGACTAATATTTGATCAAATATCAGGCAAGCCGAGGGGGGAGGGGGGGGGGGTGGAGAGAGAGAGGGGAGAGAGAGGGAGAGAGACAGAGACAGAGAGGACAGACAGACAGACAGACAGACAGACACACACACACACACACACACACACACACACACAACACACACACATACACACAGGCAGACAGTGACAGGGAGACTGACAGAGACAGAACCAGACATATCTGCCGCGCACCCAAATGCATCAGCAATCCCGATTGGCCAGAACCTCCCTTCCCGCCATCCGCTCCTCCCCCTATCCTCCCCTTCCCTCCACACACACACACACACACACACCACACACACACACATACACGCACGCGCGCACGCACACACACACACACACACACACACACACACACACACACACACACACACACACACACACACAAGCGCCAAGAGAACAAGAACGGCGACGCGGCCACGCGATTGGCTGAAGCCGTTCGACGTCACACGGCAAGATGGCTTTAAGTTCCGCTTTGGCCCGAGCCACGGCGATTTTGCCGTCAGCGCTTTAGCGGACAAGAGAGGGAGCTAACGAGGGGACATTGTCTGGTGTTTAGCTGTCCGAGTCTCTGGTCTTAGTATCGTCTGGTGGACTCCTGCGCTTCCACGGCATCTTGCGCACCTCTCTTTCTCTCTCTCGACGCAGGCTTAGGCATAAACTCACTCACACGCAGGCTCGGAAGAACCAGTGTGAAACGTCTTCGGGACCACTTTGGATCCGCGCCGTTTTCATCTTTTTGGCGGGCAGACAAGTGAGTAGGACACATGTGGATGTATTGATGAAGTTGGTTTTGTTTGTTGTTTTGGCGTGGCTGCTGATAACAGTGGTAGCTGCAGTGTTAGTATGAATTGTGGTGTTTGCAGTTCTTGTTGAAGCATCGTCAGTATCATCATCATCAGCAGCAGCAGCAGCAGCATCATCCCCCTCTCTCTCTCTTCCCTCCCTCCTTCCTCTCCCTCTGTGTGTGTGTGTGTGTGTGTGTGTGTGTGTGTGTGTGTGTGTGTGTGTGCGTGTAGTTTTGCTCGCATAAGTCTTTCCTGTTGTGTTGTTTGTTTTGTGTGTTTCTTTGTTGTTGCTGTTGCTTGCTCTGCCAGTCGATATAATTGATTACTTTTCCAGCCACTCAGCTCTGGTGAAGCTATACCCATGGCCTGCAGTTCTCTGTCTGTCTGTCTGTGTCTGTCTGTCTATCTGTCTCTGTCTGGTGTGTTTCTGTCTGTCTGTCTGTCTCGTCTCTCTCTCTGTCTGGTGTGTCTCTGTCGGTCTGTCTGTCTGTCTTTGTCTCTCTCCCTCTCTCTCTGTGTCTCTCTCATAGGTCTTAAACGTACCTGTCTTCATTTGTATGAACACGGAAGAACGAACGTTAACAGGCATTCAGCCTTTGTGGTAAAAACCTTTCACTACAAGCGTCGCCACAGTTTTTTTTTTCCTTTCTGTTTAATCGCGTTCTCTTCATTGTTGTCCTTCACCATGATCAGACAAAGGGACATCACCCAAACTACTCGCGCCGTAACCATACGAGTGTCCCAACCTAGTATGTAAAAAAAAAGACAAAAAAAAAAAAAAAAAAAAAAGAAAGAAAAAAAAAATCAATGGTTGTACCAACAGACATCATGATCACATCATGGAATCAAACATGTCGGTGACATGCCCACATCATGGAATCCATGACATGCCCACATCATGGAATCCAACATGTCGGTGACATGCCCACATCATGGAATCAAACATGTCGGTGACATGCCCACATCATGGAATCAAACATGTCGGTGACATGCCCACATCATGGAATCAAACATGTCGGTGACATGCCCTTCCGTCACTTCCTTGCCCAGCAAACTCTTGTTTTGTTTAAAGCCCGGCTGACCACGGGGGGCCAGATCATGCCGCCTGGCGATCTTGAGACACCTGGTCAACGGTCAGATTTACCGCGTATGAGCCTGAGGCACTTGATGTCAAGTTCTTCCAACACCCAGATCGGTGTTACCGCCAGCTCAGTCCGGCGGTGTTTTATTTTTATTGTATTTATTTATTAATTTTTGGTTTCTCCCAGGGAGTCCGCATCACCGCTCTCAGACCAAGATCTCTTTCAGTCGGATGGTGGTGTGATGTTGATCGTGGGAGTCGGTCGGTTTCGCTCTTCCAAGACCCCGAAGTCTGTGTGGAAATGGGGTTGATGTGGTCATGTTCATGTTTATCCTCTGTGTGGGGAGTGTTGTTCCGGTGCCAATGCCTCCATCGTTGTCGTATCAATGTCGCGGCTTGTTGTCTGTTTGTCCAGGGAGTCGGAATGGCTTCTGCCAGACCGAAACTGGCGCTGTTGTCTGATGACAGATTCTTTCAAACTTCTCTCCCAGTGTATAAAGGTAGTTTATACAAAACATGTTCAACAGTAACTATTATAAAAAGAACAATGAAAATTAGCATACAACATCATTGAACGAGACGACAACGCAACAACAACAACACAACAACAACGAGAACAACAACAACGAGAACAATAGCAACAACAACGGCAACAAAACAGCCACAGCAGCAACGGCAGCAGCGACAACAACAGCAGCAAAATCAAGAGGTGAAACAATAAATGAAAAGGTGGGAGAATTGACAAAGCGTGTTCTTCTGTTCTGCGGAACATTGGAGACAATTAGCGCATGGGTTGTAATGATCCCATTTGATACTGAATCTGAGCACGTTATTGTTCATTATTGCATTATGCATGGGATTTTGAATCTTGAATTCAACTTTTTAGAAAAAAAAAACCCGACAACATATTATCTAATGGTCATAATTATATTAATAAACACGAAAATAGCTACGACTATATACTTAAGTCGAAGACTTTTGTCTTTATGTTCCATAAAATACTTTGAGAATGGCCCTGATGTTTATCATTGACAATTGGCTCCAGAACAACTGCGTACATTTAAACGCTGAACCAAGGAACAAGAAAATAAAAAGAAAATTGTAAGGAATAGAATTATGCACAGTGTCCGCCTGCTAAAAAAAAAGGTTGGGAGCTACAAAAGGTTGGGAGCTACAAAAGGTAGAAAAAAAATCAAAAAGAAAGAAAGGGAAGAAGGAAAACATGATAACGCAGACAATATAAGTAACTGGAGGTGAGAGAGAGAGAGAGAGAGAGAGAGAGAGAGAGAGAGAGAGAGAGAGAAGAAGAAGAAGAGACAAATTTAAACGACTATGCGTAGGAAGAAGAAGAAGCAGAAGAAGGAGAAGAAGAAGAAGGAGAAGAAGAAGGAGAAGTAGAAGAAGAAGAAGAAGAAGAAGGAGAAGAAGGAGAAGTAGAAGAAGAAGAAGGAGAAGACAAATCTAAATGACTACATTCGATATTGAATCTTTCCCACCCCATTTTGTTAAAGTCGGTTCAGCACTTTTCGCAGTCTTTGTGACAGACAAATCAACCCACAGACACGACGGAGGAATCCATGACCTCCTTGGTAGAGATATTACAAGCATGGAAATGTATAAGTCACTGTGATATAAATCGGACATAGGATAAAGAGTGTAATCTAATCCACCACGGTATATCTCTAACATGAATACTGTACCAGCCGACGTGGCGAACTAGTTGGCGTCCAGGACTCCTGAGCAATCACTCACTCACCTTCAGACGTAATATCTCTGTGTTGTGTTGACTTTCTGTCAAGGATCTAAGTGAATTTGCTCAAAAAATGTCTTGACTTTTTTGTTTTAGTTTTAATGAATGCCCAATCGACGCACAGTTTCGCACATTCATCGTTTAAACGAACCCGACAATCATTTAAACGAACCCGACAATCATTTAAACGAACCCCACAATCATTTAAACGAGTTCGACCCAAATATTCAACAGAACGAAGCTCTGTCAAAGGGAAGTTATCCTGTGGGGCTTGGAAATGGATATCCTTTATTCTAAATCCTACCACGTAATTTCCCCTGGTAGGGATTTTACAGGGTAGTATTTATAGCGTGTTACGCCGGGAGGGATGTCTGCGATCTATCTCAACAAGTTTTCCCGGGGTGAAAAAGGCACGTATACTGCGAGTGACATAATTCTGATAGAATCTTTGCTCTACGTTCCAATATTCTTGATTGACAGTCCCGGTCTAGCTCCAAATATGTCATCAGACAAGACTGACGAAAGTACATATGATGTCTTTTTTGTATATATTGCATATCCCGTCTTATTTTGTCTGACGCATGCCAATCTACCCTTTATCAACAGCAGCCTTGAACCATTCTTGCAACAATGTAAACTCTGCGATACATTTGATAATTTCGTAAAGGTTTCACACTTATGAAATCAATGAGAATTTTTGATTAGATAGTGTAATGCAACCCCAGTTGTTAGTTCACCGGACATAATCAACTTCGGTGACCTTTCTTAGCCATATTTGTCAAAACATATTGACATGAGCCTTAATTCTATACGTAGTAATACATTTGTGCACGTACCTTGATATTGTAATGCAATTTAAGTCGATAGATTCACCAGAAATGATAAGCTCAGGTAGCCTTACATGGCTGTATTTGTCAAAATATATTCACATGCGCCTTAATTCTATTTTTCGTCGCACAATTATTTATGCAACGTATGTATGTATGTATGTATGCATGTATGCATGTATGTATGTATGTATGTATGTATGTATGTGTGTATGTATGTATGTATGTATATATGTATGTATGCATGCAATGTATGCAATGTATGTATGTATGTATGTATGCATGTGTTTGAGAGTGTAATGCAACTTCAGTTGTTCGATTCACCAGAAATGGTAAACTCGTGTTGCCTATGATTGTCAAGTTAAATTCACATGTGCCTATCTCAGTTTTGTTCTTAGTATTACATTTTTGTATATGTGCTCCCTTGCTTTCGAAAAATCATTAAAAAACTGATTTTGATTAAATGTATTTCATATTTGTTACGACAGTCACATAAAATATCAATAAGCATATCTCTCATGAATGTTAAACAAGTAAGTGCAAGATGTCACGTTTCTAGTATTGGAAATATTGCTGAAAACATCCAATGTAGATTTTTTTCCACTACCATTCAGTGACACCTTCGTGCAGGGGATGGCTGGAAGGTCTTATTCATATTGAATGTGGTATGAAGTTCGTTGTACTAGCGTTTGTAATTGTTCAGAAAATGCCAATGTCGCATTTTCATAGACGGACAGATAGACACTTACACACACACACACACACACACACACACACACACACACACACACACACACACACGCATTGTCAAGAAAATAGCTACATTAAATTTCACACGCACACACACACACGCACGCACGCACGCACGAACGCACGCACGCACGCACGCACGCACGCACGCACACACCACACACACACACACACACACACACACACACACACACACACACACACACGGGCAACCGAAACAGAGTCATTGAAAAGACTCATTTTCTCTCAAACATGAATGAAATAAAAAGCGTAGTGGTGAGAAGATAATTTACTTTGGCATTTGTTTTTACCATGCACATGTTTTTACCATGCACATTGAAACCGTGTTTTGCCTGGTCTGTTTGATTGGGTGATTGTTTTCAATAACAACAGTTTTAACAAGTTTGTCACTAATGTGCAAAATGCATTTTCATCAGTTCCTAAATGTATCACAGGTTTCTCATAATAACAACATCATGTGTCTCTATGATTTCACTTTCCTATTCTTTGTTAATAACAACATCATGTGTCTCTATGATTTCGCTTTCCTGTTCTTTGTTAATAACAACATAATGTGTCTCTATGATTTCACTTTCCTATTCTTTGTTAATAACAACATCATGTGTCTCTATGATTTCGCTTTCCTGTTCTTTGTTAATAACAACATAATGTGTCTCTATGATTTCACTTTCCTGTTCTTTGTTAATAACAACATAATGTGTCTCTATGATTTCACTTTCCTATTCTTTGTTAATAACAACATCATGTGTCTCTATGATTTCACTTTCCTATTCTTTGTTAATAACAACATCATGTGTCTCTATGATTTCGCTTTCCTGTTCTTTGTTAATAACAACATAATGTGTCTCTATGATTTCACTTTCCTGTTCTTTGTTAGATTGCTATGTTATTCATCAGCGATGCCATTATTGCTTCATGCTTTGTTAAACCTTTTAAAGAATTCAGCCTAATGTCACTAAATGGAACTGGACGCGAAGCACAAAGACGCAAACACACGATGACATCAAAACAATTTGGTTTTAAGTATTAAAACATTTTGTCCGAGGAAGAGCTGGGCATAGTCAGTGAAATACCGCGAGGGAAAGATGGCCGGGCATGCACTCCATAACTGAAAAAAGCAATGAAGAAAATGTGAGAGTCCATTAGAAAACTCTTAGGTAACTGCAGCTAAGCATACAAATACACTAGCAAATAAATATTAAAAAGAATGCAGGTGAATAGCACAAAAGAGTTTATCTTATCGCACAAACATAGCAGATAATTTAAAGCAGAAAAGACATTATAATAAACACTTTAATTTGTTGAATGAGTTTAGCCGTGGCAAAAAAAAAAAAAAATCTGGAAAGCACAACTGCAATGTTAAACATTTTATTGTTATTTGTAGTTCTTTCAAAAGTCTTGTCGAAATAATTACACTGTAAACAAGTGATGCGCTCGAATTCGCCGAATCATGTGCCAGAAACGTCCGACAGATGGATTTGCTGAATGCCTGTCGACCAATTTATTTGTTCAGCAAAGCCCTGTGTGCAGCTATCACCGGAGCACGTCTGAATGCAAGTTGTCGCAGTCACTTTCAAGGGAATTTTGAACTTGAGTTTCCCCGACAGTAAATTGTAATTGTTGTATTAGAAAGGGCCAGGTTTTCTTGAGTGACTCCACAAAATCATGAAATCAGTATTGAAGAACTTAATTCAACCGATTTGAGGGAGAAACATTCCCACTTATGTTACAGTGCTTCTTTACAGCAGGTGAAAATGTAGAGGGGGGAAACTTCATTATTCAGTGGTTGGAGCTCCAATGAGTACACAAAAGCATTCACCACTACCTCTCGACTTGATTGGCTCAGTGTCTACCTCCTATTCACGAGTGCGCTGTCTGTTTACTACACTTCACGGATGATAGTTCCAAACTATTGAACTTGAAGCACACTCACAGAGGTTAGGTGCAAGTCGTAGGTTCCACCTCGCTGAACAGCAACAAAGAGGAAGCTGGCATACTGCTAGTCTAAAAGGGCAGCTTGGCCAGTGGGGCACATCTCCTGCCCAGAAGTAATTAGTTCCATGTACAGTGGAACAAGACTCCGACAACGGTGAATATCAGGAAAGCGATGCAAGGTACCAACCCTCTGCTCTTTAAACCTGTGCAGCAGGCAGCCACTAGCATACCTGATGATCTGTATGCAGAACGAAACAGTTGACACTTACTGGACCGCTGACTCCTGACTGTATTCAGAGGGGAAATTGACTTGCGGTGCTCAGCTAGGAGAAGGAGGCCATCTCATACCCACCTCTCCTCATCCGCACAACTGTCATTTGAGGAAAAACAAAAGATATAACAGGACGAAGTTTGTAAAAGACATGGGATTCACCAGGAGCTGGTTATATTGTTCTCTCTCTCTCTCTCTCTCTCTCTCTCCTCTCTCTCTCTCTCTCTCTCTCTTTGTGTGTCTCAATCTATCTGTCTTCCTCCCTCCCTCTCTCTTTCTCTCAAGCATGCGTGCGTGCGCGTGCGCGCACGCACACACACAAACAGACACAGACAGACAGACAGACAGACAGACAGACAGACACACACACACCACACACACACACACACACACACACACACACACACACAAAGAGAAGTGATTCATCTAACTGCTTCAGTACTTTGTGTGTGTTATCTTCCTTGGTGCAAAAAGTCTGTTGTGTAATCCACTAAGGCATTTTTTTTTTTTTTGGGGGGGGGGGGGGGGGGGCATATTTAGTATAAATTGTCAAGGTCTTGTATGAGGTCTTGTATTGCTCATTGTCAAATTATTGCTCTCAAGATGACCTCAGATGCAAGCAAAAACAGTCTTGGAGAAATTGCACTGACCATTGCTACGCCAGCTCTCAGAATGATCTGGTCTGAATTGTATGCTTTTGTGAACACCTCTCTGAGAGACCATGAAAGTGCTTCTTCAGCATTTCTTGGATGTTCTTTAGGATGTTGTCTATATCAGGATCCAGTTGAATCATCTTGTGTAGAACAGATCCATACACGTTAGTCGGATCATGTCTCCTCAGACCCAGGTCCTTCTTCTTGCCTTTGCTCTTTGGAAGTGCACCCCACATCATAATTATATCATAGCATGTTCGACATCAGTTGACATTCCGGAGATGCTTCCTTTCTGGACTGACCCGTCCGTACACTCATTCTCTTTGAGATATCTAGTCAGCCTCACTGCCATGATGGTGAAGAAGGTACTCCCCTCAACGTTCGGAAAGGATATTGATCTTCACCAGTTGATGTTACTCTTGTAGAATGTTCACTCCATTTGTTGTCATTCATTAGCTGCTGATGATCAAGTTCTTCAATACTGATTTCATGATTTTGTGGAGTCACTCAAGAAAACCTGGCCCTTTCTAATACAACAGGCTACAACAGAGTATTCCAACGAGTCTAGCCCATGAACTCATTTAGAATCTACTCCCACACGCACACAGAAACTCCATGTGCTGTTCAGTATCCATCATCTGTCGCGGGTTTAGAATTCCGATAGGGCTGGGGCTGATGTATTTATCATTCTCGCCCTATTTCCGTGAACCATGAGAGCTAGGAAGTCGGAGCAAGCTGGAGTGGGAGCCATGGCACGGTCCCGTAAATCTGGTCTTTCCGAGCGTCTTCCGGTCTTCCCTTGATGTCCTCCTGACTATTCTCGGAAGTGGTGAGTCTGTGTCATTTATCAGCAGGAAGAGATTGTTAGGAAAAGCTGAACAGCAGAGGGTTTTCAGAGTAGTGAGTCGATGTCATTTATCAGCAGGAAGAGATTGTTAGGAAAAGCTGAACAGCAGAGGGTTTTCAGAGTAGTGAGTCGATGTCATTTATCAGCAGGAAGAGATTTTTAGGAAAAGCTGAACAGCAGAGGGTTTTCAGAGTAGTGAGTCTTTGTCATTTATCAGTAGAAAGAGATTTTTAGGAAAAGCTGAACAGCAGAGGGTTTTCAGAGTAGTGAGTCTAGTCATTTATCAGCAGGAAGAGATTTTTAGGAAAAGCTGAACAGCAGAGGGTTTTCAGAGTAGTGAGTCTATGTCATTTATCAGTAGCAAGAGATTTTTAGGAAAAGCTGAACAGCAGAGGGTTTTCAGAGTAGTGAGTCTAGTCATTTATCAGCAGGAAGAGATTGTTAGGAAAAGCTGAACAGCAGAGGGTTTTCAGAGTAGTGAGTCTAGTCATTTATCAGCAGGAAGAGATTTTTAGGAAAAGCTGAACAGCAGAAGGTTTTCAGAGTAGTGAGTCTATGTCATTTATCAGTAGGAAATTTTTAGAAAGGCTGAACAGCAGAGGGTTTCCAGAGAAGCTCCCACTTAGGAAGTGCTTCAACCCTTAATAGGGCACACTCGGACAGAGCCGGGCCACGTTCAGTACTTGACTTCTGGATGTCCGTCAGTTATGGTTTTCTTTTCTGGGTTTAAACCTACACCTCCAGGAAAGTTAGACACGTCCATTGTGAGAGATGTCTCCAACACTGACCTGTCGGACACGCCTAGTCTGTCGGTGGGGAAATTCAAGCGTTATGAAATTTACTTTTCTTCCTCTTGTTCCATCTCCGACTGGAACTCTTATAAAGTGCTTCTGCCATTGTCTTAAAGCCTCTTGTCCTCGTCTTTCTGCCATTGTCTTAAAGCCTCCTGTCCTCGTCTTTCCAGAAGAGGGAAATCTCAGCCTTATGATGTTTACATTTATTCCTTTCCTACCAGATCCAGCTGACCTCTTCTGAAATGCTTCTACAATAGCCTTCAGGGCTCTTGTCTTCGTCAAACTAGAAACCGAGAGCCGTTTCCCCTATGTATGTATGTATATATGTATGTATGTATGTACGTACGTACGTACGTACGTACGTACGTACGTATATATGGATGTATGTATGTATGTACGTACGTACGTACGTACGTATGTATGTATGTATGTATGTATGTATGTATGTATGTATGTACATTTGTGTGTGTGCGTGAGTGCGTGCGTGCGTGCAGCCCTGATGTGTGGTCACAGCCCTGAGGTGTGGTGGTGCGATCGGCTGGGCTCTAAACAACGTGAATTTGAACTGGGCTCTAAACAACGTGAGTTTGAACTGGGCTCTAAACAACGTGAATTTGAACTGAAGTAAGAAAGGTCAAAATCAGCAAGTGGGAAAGGAAGTAATAAGCAGTATGTTAAATATGTATGGAAGAAGCGAACCTAACCACATTACAGTGCAGCCTTTGCGGCCATTGTCACTCTTATTAGGAAGCAGCCATTGCATTGGTAAGGTGAGGGAACTGACAGGGTGTAAAAAAAGCCCCGCATGGCAAGAGACGCACCGTTCAATTTTGACGGTGACTGGGGAGTAATGTGTTGGAAAATTGACGGTGGCCGGTGAACAATCTTGGCGAAGGACGTTCGCTTCTGTGGCTGTCGCTGCTGATGATACGCTTGAAGAGATCGAAACTCAAATCCAGTTTGGCTCTGTGTTACGCTTCGGTTCAAACAAACAAACAAACAAACAAAAAAAAGCAACCAACAAAGAACAAAGAATGAAAAACTTTCTTTTGGCTGGCGAAGGTGGTGTTATTCAGTTCTTTTCGTACATTTGCTCCTAATTTTGCTGCTGGTGATTGCTATTTAGGTTTAGTTATTGGTTCTTTTAGCATTTGTCTCTGTTCTTTGCGTGTAATGAAAACAGCATTATTCAGTTACTTTCCTGCTATTGTTCTTACCTTATATTTTTCAAAGATTTTGTTATTCAAACATTGGCTTTCCGTTGACCTACTATTTGCTTTCGGAGATTGTCATTTAATCATGTTCTTACCTGGTCGATATGTCTTGGTTCTGAAGATAACGGTAATGTGTTAATTAGTTAAATTGACCTACTTTTCGCCTCTGAAGACAATGTTATTTGGATTGAAAAAAAAAAACCCAAAAAACCAACAACCCTGTTTTGTCGCCATTTTCGTCTTCTAAAGATTGCATCATTTTGTAATTTTCTTTTTTTTTCACCCATACATTTTGCTTTTGAAGATCGTGTCATTTACTTATTTTCGAATTTTTGTTCCTTTTTTTGTTTTGATTAATGTGTTCTTTCATTAGTTTCCTACCTTTGTCCCACTTTTAGCCGCTGAAGATTACTGGAATCTATAGGTGATTGTCTGATCTTTGTCCGTACATGTCGTGCTTGTAAGGATGACGTTATTTACTTATTTTCTTACGTTTGTCCATACGTTCGGTTCCTGAAGGCAATCTTGTTTCCTTATTTTCACCGCAGTTCTTTTCTTTAAGTTTTGAAAACTGTGTTACTTGGTTACTTTCTTACATTTGTCCTTAAATTTGCCCCTTTTTGCCTATCTCTCGGCCTCAAGTTTGGATTTTGAAAACTGTGTTTGGTTGTATTCTGATCTGTGCTGATTCCTTTCGCTTCGGGCAGTTGTGTTCATTTTTTTTCTTTCATAATCGCTGTCTCTATTTTTTTTGCTTCAGACGATCATGTTATCTAACGATGTTCTTTCCCTTGTCCCGAATTTTCGCTGTTGAAATTTGTGTTCTTTACTCATTTTTACTTACCTTTGTCCATTTTGGCGTTACCTCCTGAAATTGGTGTTATTTGGTTTCCTTCCATCTTTCTCCTTATATTTTGCTTCTAGAGATTTGTCATTTCATCGTTTTCTTGCATTTGTCTGTTTCTCTTTGTTTTCTTTCTTTGCCTTTCTTTGCTTTTGAAGATCGTGCTTTGTTGTTTCTTACTCTTGTCCGTACGTTTTGCTTCTGAAGACTGCTAGTTAATGATTGTGTTTTTACCTTTGTATCTACAATTTGCTTATGGAGATGGCAGTGATTCTAGTGTGCCTAAATGATTGTCCTTGATTTGAAAAGAAAAATCGAGGTAGACTGCGCAGGGTGTACTTTGCGCACATAAACAAACATAGTTGTCAGCTGCCCCTGTCAAAATCCTGGAAAGCAAAATAAAACAAAGCAGCTGTGGTCGGTAAACACACACACACACACACACACACACACACACACACACACACACACACACACACACACACACACGGGAACGCGCGCGCGCGCGCAAATCGAAGGCTGCAAAATAAATTGTGTGGCTCCGTATTATGATGATAGGCTTCCTCTTCGAAGGGAGAGCACCCTCAAATTCACCCATGAATCTGTCTGTTGTGACGAGAAAATTATACAACACAATTCGTTGACATTTTGGAAATCAAGGCTGGAAAATCGAGAAAAACAACAGAGTGGTGGAACCGAACCCATAAACGTGATTAGATCTTCAGGAAAGTAGAAGAAGGGCGATATTGGTTGTCTTGGGCGCGTTCAGCCTACACCACACTTCCCTACTTTAAACTCATTCTTTCTTTCTTTTTGCGTGTTGCACACGTGGTGTTCAGCCAGAGGTAGGTTTTGTTCCACATATTGTTTACTCTCCACTCTTATTTTCTTTACCTTTTATTGCGTTTCACTTTTATGTAGCGTTCAACAAGCTCTACTTTCTCCCTGTTTTTCACTGCGTTTTACTGCGTGTGCCGTCCAGCAAGCGCGACTGTTCTTGTAATTTTTGCGTCGCTTTGATACGTGCGCTGTTCTGTCAGCCCCCCCCCCCCCTCTCTCTCTCTCTTATTGCTTTTACTACGTGTGTCATTAATCAGGAGTTTCTTGCCCTGCCTTTTTTTTTTTTTAAAACTTTTACTTCATCCTGTCGTTATTTAGGATTTGAATTCTTCTTGTTCTTTTTACCACGTATAACCACATGTTAATGAATATTGCTTTTCACTTCATTCCTGCTGGGTTTGACTAGGCTGCATGTGTTGTTAAGCAGGACTTGTTTTTCTGTTCTTTTCACAGCGTTTGACCACATGTGTTGTTAATTAGGACAGTTTTCCCTTATTTACTCCGTTGAACTACGTGTGTTGTTGATCAGGACTGTTCACTACCCTTTTTCCTGCTATTGGCAACTGGTGTTGTTGATCGGAACTTCTGTTTACTTCATTTTTACTGTGTTTTACTTTATATGTCGGTTGTCTGAGCTTCTGTAACCTTCAATTTTACTGTGTTTTACTCTATGTTCGTTGATGAGGACTTCTCTGACATAACTTTTCTACTTTGTTTTACTACATGTGCTGTTAATTTGGGATTTTCTTGCACTAACCTTTTTTTTCCCCCAAACGTACATTTAGTACATTTTATCAAGTCTTCCCTTTTATCTAACTTTGTACTATGTTCGGTTGAATGTATTGTTAATCAGGATTTTTTTTTGCCTTACAATTTTACACTCTTTACAACATAACTTTGTACTATGTTTGGGTTAATGTATTGTTAATCAGGACATTTTTTTTTTGCCTTACAATTTTACATTCTTTACAACATAATTCATGATGATAAGCAGGCCTTCAGTTCCTATTCTCTTTCTACCTTTTATCATTCATTCATGTATTTTCAAAACTGTGATTTTCTACACATGTCATTAATCAGGACTCCTTTCCCCTTCCTTTTTAACTGCATGGTACTACATGCGTCCTCAAAGACGACCTCGTTTTCCACACTTACATTTATACAGATTTTTACGTTTTTAACCAGGACTTCGTTTTCCTTACTGCCCCCACCTCCTTTTCTTTTTAAACCACATGTGTCGTTAGTCAGGCTTCTTTCCCCTGACTTGTAAAAAAACTGCGTTTAACTACATGTTTCATGAGCTCAGACTTTTTCCGCTGACCTTTTTTCACTGCGTTTACCTACATGTGTTCTTCATCCGACTTGTTTTCCCTGACATTTTTCACGTGCTATATACTACCTGCGTCATTTTACTCGGGATTTCCGATCCTTACCTCTTCACTGTGTTTTACTACAAGTGCCCCTCAGCTGGCTAGACATTTCCCTGATGTTAGTCCGTTTGATTAGGCCGACACATGTTAGCACAGCTTGTCCCTAACTTTCACTGCAGGTGCCCCTCAACTGGCTTGACATTTCCCTGATGTTAGTCCGTTTGATTAGGCCGACACATGTTAGCACAGCTTGTCCCTAACTTTCACTGCAGGTGCCCCTCAACTGGCTACACATTTCCCTGATGTTAGTCCGTTTGATTAGGCCGACACATGTTAGCACAGCTTGTCCCTAACTTTCACTGCAGGTGCCCCTCAGCTGGCTACGCATTTCCCTGATGTTAGTCCGTTTGATTAGGCCGACACATGTTAGCACAGCTTGTCCCTAACTTTCACTGCAGGTGCCCTCATCAGAAGGCTACTTTCCCTTAATGTTTACTGCGTGTGTGGTTCAGTTAGCACACTTTCCCTAACTTTACGACAGGTTGTTCAGTCAGAACCACGACTTCCCGATTTTATACTGTGTTGTTAGTCAAACTTTCCCTAACTTTCACAACATGTGTCGTTCAGTCAACACTTGCTTTCCCTACTTGTACTAAAAGTTTGTTTAGTCAACTACTTCTTTCCCTAACTTTCACTAACAGTGCTGTTTAGTCAACACTTCTTTTCCCTTACTTGAACTAAAAGTGTTGTTTAGTCAACACGCCTTTCCCTAACTTCAACTAAAAGTATTGTTTAGTCAACACCCTTTTCCTTAACTTCAACTAAAAGTGTTGTTTAGTCAAACTCCTTTCCTCTAACTTCAACTAAAAGTATTGTTTAGTCAACACTCCTTTTCTCTAACTTGAACTAAAAGTATTGTTTAGTCAACACTCCTCTTCTCATTGAACTAAAGTATTGTTGTCAAACTCTTCCTAACTTGAACTAAAAGTATTGTTTAGTCAACACTTCTTTCCCTAACTTGAACTAAAAGTATTGTTTAGTCAACACTCCTTTTCTCTAACTTGAACTAAAAGTATTGTTTAGTCAACACTTCTTTTCCCCTAACTTGAACTAAAAGTATTGTTTAGTCAACACTCTTCTCCCTAACTTTGACTAATGTATTGTTTAGTCACACATTTTTTCTCGAACTTAACTAAAGTATTGTTTAGTCAACACTCTTCTCCCTAACTTTGTACTAAATCTTTTTAGTCAACACTTCTTCACTAACTTTTACTACATCGTATTGTTTAGTCAACACTTCTCTTTCTCTACTTTTACTACATGTTGTTACGTACATGTTTGTTCCTAATCTTACTACAATTTTTTAGTACTTCTTACTAACTTTACTAACATGTGTGTTAGAGTCACACTCTTCTCTCTAAATTTTACTACATCGGTTTATTAATGTTTAGTACACTTTCTTTACTAACTTTTAATACATTGTGTTAAGTCAACACTTCTTCTTCTAAATTTTACTACATCTGTTGTTAAGTCAACACTTCTTACTAACTTTTACAACATCTGTTGTTAAGTCAACACTTCTTTTCTAAATTTTACTACATCTATGTTAAGTCAACACTTCTTACTAACTTTTACTACATCTGTTGTTAAGTCAACACTTCTTCTCCTAGTTTTATACATCTGTTGTTAAGTCAACACTTCTTACTAACTTTTACTACATCTAGTTGTTAAGTCAACACTTCTTCCCCTAATTTTACACATCTAATGTTAAGTCAACACTTCTTCACCTAACTTTTACGACATCTATGTTAAGTCAACATCTTCTCCCCTAACTTTTACGACATCTAATGTTAAGTCAACACTTCTTCCCCCTAACTTTTACGACATCTAATGTTAAGTCAACACTTCTCCCCCTAACTTTTACGACATCTAATGTTAAGTCAACACTTCTTCCCCCTAACTTTTACGACATCTAATGTTAAGTCAACACTTCTCCCCTAACTTTTACGACATCTAATGTTAAGTCAACACTTCTTCCCCCTAACTTTTACGACATCTAATGTTAAGTCAAACATTCTCCCTAACTTTTACGACATCTAATGTTAAGTCAACACTTCTCCCCTAACTTTTACGACATCTAATGTTAAGTCAACACTTCTCCCTAACTTTTACGACATCTAATGTTAAGTCAACACTTCTCCCCTAACTTTTACGACATCTAATGTTAAGTCAATCACATTTATCCACTACTAACTTTACGACATCTAATGTTAAGTCAACACTTCTCCCTAACTTTTACGACATCTAATGTTAAGTCAACACTTCTCCCACTAACTTTTAACACGACATCTAATGTTAAGTCAACACTTCTCCCTAACTTTTACGACATCTAATGTTAAGTCAACACTTCTTCCCCTAACTTTTACGACATCTAATGTTAAGTCAACACTTCTTCCCCTAACTTTTACGACATCTAATGTTAAGTCAACACTTCTCCCCCTAACTTTTACGACATCTAATGTTAAGTCAACACTTCTTCCCCCTAACTTTTACGACATCTAATGTTAAGTCAACACTTCTCCCCCTAACTTTTACGACATCTAATGTTAAGTCAACACTTCTCCCCCTAACTTTTACGACATCTAATGTTAAGTCAACACTTCTCCCCCCTAACTTTTACGACATCTAATGTTAAGTCAACACTTCTCCCCCCTAACTTTTACGACATCTAATGTTAAGTCAACACTTCTCCCCCCTAACTTTTACGACATCTAATGTTAAGTCAACACTTCTCCCTAACTTTTACGACATCTAATGTTAAGTCAACACTTCTCCCTAACTTTTACGACATCTAATGTTAAGTCAACACTTCTCCCTAACTTTTACGACATCTCATGTTAAGTCAACACTTCTCCCTAACTTTTACGACATCTCATGTTAAGTCAACACTTCTCCCTAACTTTTACGACATCTATGTTAAGTCAACACTTCTCCCTAACTTTTACGACATCTCATGTTAAGTCAACACTTCTCCCTAACTTTTACGACATCTCATGTTAAGTCAACACTTCTCCCTAACTTTTACGACATCTCATGTTAAGTCAACACTTCTCCCTAACTTTTACGACATCTAATGTTAAGTCAACACTTCTCCCTAACTTTTACGACATCTCATGTTAAGTCAACACTTCTCCCTAACTTTTACGACATCTCATGTTAAGTCAACACTTCTCCCTAACTTTTACGACATCTAATGTTAAGTCAACACTTCTCCCTAACTTTTACGACATCTCATGTTAAGTCAACACTTCTCCCTAACTACATGTGTCGTTGAGTTAGTAAATTCTTCCTAACTTTTACTACATGTGTCGTTCAGTCGGCACACACGTTTTCCTGAACATATTACAATTGTCGTTGAGTTTAACACTTCTTCTCCCGAACGTTTACTACAGGTGTTGTTGTCTTGACACTTTACTCCTTAACTTTTACTACACGTGTCGTTCAGTTAGCACAACTTCTCCCTTACATTTGCAAGATGTGTTTTTCAGTCAGCACAACTTCTCCCTTATATTTACTACATGTGTTTTTCAGTCAGCACAACTTCTCCCTAACGTGTACTGCATGTGTTTTCAGTCAGCACACCTTCCTAACGTGTACTACATGTGTTTTTCAGTCAGCGCAACTTCTCCTAACGTTTACTACATGTGTTTTTCAGTCAGCACAACTTCTCTCTAACGTGTACTACATGTGTTTTTCAGTCAGCACAACTTCTCTCTAACGTGTACTACATGTGTTTTTCAGTCAGCGCAACTTCTCCCTAACGTTTACTACATGTGTTTTTCAGTCAGCACAACTTCTCTCTAACGTGTACTACATGTGTTTTTCAGTCAGCACAACTTCTCTCTAACGTGTACTACATGTGTTTTTCAGTCAGCACACCTCTCCCTAACGTGTACTACATGTGTTTTTCAGTCAGCACACTTCTCCCTAACGTGTACTACATGTGTTTTTCAGTCAGCACAACTTCTCTCTAACGTGTACTACATGTGTTTTTCAGTCAGCACAACTTCTCTCTAACGTGTACTACATGTGTTTTTCAGTCAGCACAACTTCTCCCTAACGTTTACTACATGTGTTTTTCAGTCAGCACAACTTCTCTCTAACGTGTACTACATGTGTTTTTCAGTCAGCACAACTTCTCTCTAACGTGTACTACATGTGTTTTTCAGTCAGCACAACTTCTCCCTAACGTGTACTACATGTGTTTTTCAGTCAGCACACCTTCTCCCTAACGTGTACTACATGTGTTTTTCAGTCAGCACAACTTCTCTCTAACGTGTACTACATGTGTTTTTCAGTCAGCACAACGTCTCCCTAACGTGTACTACATGTGTTTTTCAGTCAGCACAACTTCTCTCTAACGTTTGTGTCGTTCAGTAACCATAACTTTCCCTCGGCTTTTTTTTTTTTTAAATTATTTTGTAGGTGTTGTTGTCTTGCCTTCCGCACACTTTCAGAGGCATTACTCACACGTCGCTCATTCCGGCTCCTAGTTCAAGACCACACTTTGGCTCGTCACACTGTGGCCCCGGCCCCGGCAATCCACAGCACCGGGAGCCGTCAAAGTCCAGTCGTCATGAGGAAACCCACAAGAGAAGACACTGCACTGCTGCTTTGTCATTCTAATGGTGTTCAGTGTTGCCTGCTCTGATCCAACGTACGCAGGACACCACCTACGTACCCCCCCCCACCCCCACCCCCCCTAATGACAGTCCTCATGAATTTGCCAATACCGGCGACTTCGACGCGAACTCAGTTAGGGCGTGAACGTGGAAGGGAAATGGAGACTTAGGTTACCATAAGAGCAAGGCATGAAGGGTCAGACACGTTCGCACATGATCACCAGCACACCCCTGTATATCCCCACTCCCTAAGACTTTTCTATCTCGTACCCCTCCTCTCCCCCACACGTTACAAACATCATCATAATCATCATGATTCCCTAATATCACACTTAGTGGACAGATGTGAAACTCAAAACAAGAGAAAACAACACACACACACACACACACACACACACACACAAACACAAACACACACACACACACACACACGGAAGAGAGAGAGAGAGAGAGAGAGAGAGAGAGAGAGAGAGAGAGAGAGAGAGAGAGAGAGAGCCCTAGCACGCAAACGAACTGGCAAATAATGAACGTAAGTACGCAGAGGACCTCTCCACTCCCATTCCTCCCTCCCTTAACCTCCTATTCCTCTTCACCACCTCATCCACCCCACAAGCCAAAGGTCCAAATTCCAATAGATGAATATACAGCCGCGGTGAACCTGAGAGGGAACAAACGATATAGCCAATACCAGGCCCTGGGTGCCAGTGCCATCCACAATGAGGGTGTCCAGTAGAGTACAGTATACAAGAGAATAGTCTGCGTCAGATGAAATTCTGGACATACAGGGATAAAGACTCGAAATTCAAAAACGTTATGATTTAAAGGAAAAAGAAAGTTAAAAGGCAGTAAGCAGGCAGTCATCCAGTTTGTCTTCACTATCCTAATACTTTTCCTGTGGTTTAGTAAATCAAGAAGTACGGTCACCAGACGGTAACAACAGAATGGTAACTCTCTCCGTGCGTACAGTGGTGGAATCAGCCTTTCCCTGTGTGCTTGCGTTGTTTGTGATTATGCTATGATTGCTTACGTGGCATGTTTTGCAGTTGGCCTTTTTTTTTTCCTTTCTGTGTTTGACCTCCGACCTAGTTTAATAATCGGCATTTATAATTGATAGATTCAGTTATAACACCTAAAACTAGTTTTAGAGAGCAACAACAACAAACAGATTTTAGAGAGCAACAACAACAGACAGACTTTAGAGAGCAAAAAACAACAGACTTTAGAGAGTAACAACAATAACAAACAGACTTTAGAGAGCAACAACAACAAACAGACTTTAGAGAGCAACAACAGCAACAAACAGACTTTAGAGAGCAACAACAACAAACAGACTTTAGAGGACAACAACAACAAACAGACTTTAGAGAGCAACAACAACAAACAGACTTTAGAGAGCAACAACAACAACAAACAGACTCTAGAGAGCAACAACAACAACAAACAGATCTAGAGAGCAACAGCAACAACAGACTTTAGAGGACAACACAACAAACAGACTTTAGAGGACAACAACAACAAACAGACTTTAGAGAGCAACAACAGCAACAAACAGACTCTGGAGAGCAACAACAACAACAAACAGACTTTAGAGAGCAACAACAACACAAACAGACTCTAGAGAGCAACAGCAACAAACAGACTTTAGAGGACAACAGCAACAAACAGACTTTAGAGAGCAAACAACAAACAGACTTTAGAGAGCAAGAACAACAAAACAGACTGCGCTGCTGTGCACGCGGACCGATGCTCCCGGTGCTGAGGGATGGTGGGGGGTGGGGGGTGGGGGGGGGGTATGTTGTGAAGAGAGCATGGTACTTGCGCCTATGTATATGGGTGGACACCTGGGAAAAAGGTTAATAGTAACAATAATAATAATGATGATGATGATAATGATAACAATAACAATTACAACAACAACAATAATAATAATAACAATAA
Organism: Conus canariensis; assembly: GCA_033310375.1. Classification (NCBI taxonomy): domain Eukaryota; kingdom Metazoa; phylum Mollusca; class Gastropoda; order Neogastropoda; family Conidae; genus Conus; species Conus canariensis. The sequence continues at coordinate 16,743,339 of CM065732.1, forward strand.
TGATAATGATAATAATAATGATGAAGAAGATGATGATGCTTCATAAACGTTATCATCGTTACCATCATCATCATCATCATCATCATCATCATCATAACAGCGATAATACTGACAGTGACAACCCTAAGCTCCTACTGCAATTCAAACCGGGACTATTCACGCCTGACCGCCGACTGCAGACGGTGCGGGGTACCTGACAGAGGATTACCTTATGTTCCGTCACGCGCCTCGGTCTGACCAGGCAGTGCCCCCGGGACAAAGTGGTTGATTTGTCTGTCAAGCGGACACGGAAGAGGGCAGAATCCCAGCGGCGCAGCTGGGCAGACTGGACAAGACAATGACCTCTAAGCCCCCCAGGGACAAGGAGGAAAGAACACGCTGATGGAGGGGGGCCGGGGGTGGGGGTGGGGGGTGGGGGTGGAAGGAGAGGAGCTGGACTGGAGGGGGCAGGGGAAGGGAGCGAGACCAGGCTCAGAATAGTACAGCTGTCTCTGGACGCACATAAGCAGCCTGCAGGAAAACTGCAGCTTAACTCCTCAGGAGGGAAAAGCTAGGAAAACTTAGGATGCTGAGCGTACTCAGATGTGAGAAAAGACTATGGGTCTCTGGATCAATGTAAGAAGAAGAAGGAGAAGGAGAAGAAGAAAAAGGAGAAGAAGAAGAAGAAAAAGAAGACGAAGAAGAAGAAGGAGAAGAAGAAGAAGGAGAAGAAGTAGAAGAAGAAGCCGGAGAAGAAGAAGAAGAAAAAGAAGAAGAAGAAGAAGAAGAAGAGGAAGAGAGAAGAAGAAGAAGAAGAAGAAGAAGAAGAAGAGAAGCAGGAAACAGTAGTGCAGCCTGAACACACCTCAGGAGATCCAGAGCAGACCAGAGTTGACTTGGGCAGAAAATATTAGGAGAGAGCAGTGCCGCCTGAACGTTCCCGCGTTAAATTTCAGAAAGACAATCGAGACAATTGGGATGCAGTAAGAAAAAGAAGGGAAGGTAGTTTTGTCTGAATGTGCCCTAGTAAATTCCAGAAAAGAATTGGGGTGACTGGACTACTGTAAGTAAAAGTAGGAAAAAGCAGTATTGCCTGGATATACCCCAGCAAACCCAGAAAGGACGGCGTCACTAAATCAACGCGACTGTTTAGGCAGACAAGGCGAGGAAAAAAGCAGTGCTACCTGAACATTCCCGACCTGAATCAAGAAAAGAGCGGTGGCACCTGACCAAAGTAACTATGCAGGAAAAATTAGGAAAAAGAATTGCAGCCTGAACGTACCCTGATCGATTCCAGAAAATAAACGTGGCGACAACTTCGGTAGGAAAAAGAAAAGGAAAAAGAAAAGGAAAGTAGTTTCTGTATTTCAGAGCAGACTGGTCTTGCTAGCCATGCGTAAGAAAAAGTATGAGAAAGTGGTGTTACCTCAACTTGCCCATTAGATTAAAAAACAAACAAACCCAACAACACTGGTAGCATTGGACCTACTGAACCAAGCCAAACCAAACCAACCAGACCAGACCAGACCAGACCAAACCAAACCAAACCAAACCAAACCAAACCAAACCAAACCAAACCAAACCAAACAACATCAAAAGGTAGGAGAAAGTGCTGCTGCCTAAACGGACCTCAGTAGATTCCAGAAAAAGATCGGTGGCATTGGACCACAAATAACAAGCTGCCAGGAACCGAGCGACTCCAGAACGTATGATGAATCAGAGAGCGAAGGAAGGAAGGAAGAAGACAAACAAAAGGAGGAATGACAGACGTTACGGAATGAAATGAAAGGCGCCACCTGCAGGAAGACAGAAAGAAGAAGGAGGGGAAACGCAGCAGAACAAATTAAAGTGAAAGATGGTTATTTCTATTCCTGTTTATCAAAGAATCGTTCGAGTGCGATCTCTCTCTCTCTCTCTCTCTCTCTCTCTCTCTCTCTCTCTCTCTCTCTCTCTCTCCCTCTCTTAGGAAGAAGACCACAGAAGTGAAGATAAAAGACGAAAAGTCGTGACGTGTTACAGCTGGTGTTTTCTTTGCTTTGTCGGTGCTTTAGCTCCCCTTCCTCTCTGCACCCTTCTTACCCATGAAAAGGTCGAAGCACAGCCTGTGCCTGGATGAAATCCACCCCGCATCTTCACATGTCTTCAAAACTGCATACACAAAGAGCACATTCGTTTATGACTAGGAGAGACAACAAGAAATCGCGTTATAAGATTATACATTATATATATTATATACAAGGAATTAGGTCATTAACATAGTCGTCAACTGGAAACGATGCATGGACCAATAGGTCGCCCCGACAGATCTTTCACGTCATTTCAAGGATCGCCATCGCCCTCCATCCTCCAGTTACAATTTTTAACGCCAGACTCGCTTTTTCCATTAAAGTTAATGAAAGTAGGATGTCCTTCTTTCAGCTTTGTGCGCTCGCCATTTCATAACTCGCATGAAGGATTAGAAACAAAACAAAACTATTCTTTATTCCTGGATATTTCTCCTTATTTCGCTTTCACA
>CM065732.1:16750832-16753332 GCA_033310375.1 Conus canariensis
CATGTGTCCATTAACTTTGTTGTTACATTGAGTTTACATACGCACTGGCTTTAAAGATCTGCTGTCAAGATTGACCATAGTTCGTCAGCTTGACAGGAGTTCTCAAATGTTTGACAAATAATTAACATCAACACTTAAGTCGTTTCTGACCAAGCCATAAAAATCCAGTGAAGTGGTCTTTTTTTACCAGTGATCTAGAATTATAGAATTAATCAGCCAAATCTTCGCAATGCTTAACTTCTCCTGAATATGACGTCAGTTGTGTGTTTAAACGAATCCTGCTCGATGCGAGTCCGATCAGTCCACCTAACGTAGCTCTTAGCTCAATGTTGCCGTAAGTATTGAAAACGCGTCTTGACACCAGACACATTTGGACTAAGTAGATAAGATTTTGGCGAAGTCGAAGAAGTTTTCTGTTATAGTCGTCCGCTCTGTGGAATTGGAAAGAACATTCTACGTAATGCTAATATTTTGTCATTGTTTGTCTTCTCCCGGGGGTGGGGGTGGGGGGGGGGGGGGGGGCTTTCAACAGCATGTATTTTCGACAATGCTAGACGAAATGCATGCACTATAGATCTAATTTTAGAGTTTAACGATCTTCTGTGTCTGGATACCCTTGGTAATATAATAAACAGCCACATACATCTATTTGAGTTAAAATGTCATTCATTTGGTTAACATTAGAAGAACGCAGCCAGTCTCGCAAATGACGACCCAAGTTTTTTTTTTTTTTTTCTACCATGGCGCCGGCTTTGAACAGGTAAGCAAAAGCGGAGTTTTATTCATGAAATTCATACCACAAACTTTTTGTATTTGATTTTTGGCGACATGCATCCTATTCTGTAGGTACTCGACATGCAGACCTTTTTTCAACAAATATCGCCAATCTCGAGAGAAGACCTCTCTCTAAAATAAAAGCATACTGAAAATGTGAGCGAATTACCGAACATTGCAGAGAAAGTGTCATTCCGACTTGACCACAAGTTTTTCTACAATGAGCGGAACCAGACAGAAAAAGACACTTTGGAGTACATCAAGACAGAGGCAATTGGAGGTGCGATGTTTTCAATCGTCAAAAAGAAGAAGAAGCCAAGACTTTTTGTCAAATTCTGTTTTCATAATGCAGTATTATTATCATTCGCCGCGAACTCCACAGTTTGCCAATATGAAAGAATCATTGATTTGTCAAAAGGAGCGACTTGTTTGAGTCGGGACAACCAAAGTACTGCGATCAAATCGATATTGTTTTGAGCTTGGTCATGTTCAGGACAGTGGGAATCTTAGAAAGGCATCAATTTCTTTATACCAAGGATGACATAACAGATAGTTATGTACATCATCTGTTTCTCTCTCTCTTTTCCGTAAGTTTAGAATGTTTTTGTGAATGTATCAATTTGAATTGCTTTGTTTGAGTTTTTCGCATATTTAGATTAATTGCTGATCGTTCTTATCTCTGTCTGTCTGTCTGTCTGTCTCTCTCTCTCTCTTCACACACACACACACACACACACACACACACACACACACACACACACACACACACACATATATATATATATGTTTAAAATCAAATTAAGAAAGTTAAGATATTTACAGACAGCAGGAGTGTAATGTTTAACGTTCAATGATTACAAGAACGAGTGGTATAAACACATATAGCAAACGTGTTTTACCATCAACGCTTGAGTGCTCGGTGACACCGCAGCGAAAAGCTAAAAAAGATGTGTTTATAACAATGCTGTCGATTGTTCTCCATTGTGCTAAAGTTGATACTGTTTAGTGTCACATCAAACTTCGAGTGAAACAGTTGTCATGTTTTCCTCCTTCTGCTACGATTTTTAGTCTGTTGCGTTGTAAACTGAGTTTGATCTTGGCAAAGAATAGAAACTAATTGTTCGAAAGAGGCCGCGCAGTGGGATAACAAAAAGAACTAATGTCCAGTCCGTGGGCGAGTGAATTGAAGTGGAGCCGGCTACAGGGGGAGTGTCCTCCGGTTTTAGAGAGAGGGAGAATTAGGCTTGCTTACTCTGCACACAGCGGAACTTGTACTTCATGTCACTGGAAAAGAAATGGGCGGAAAAGAGAGAGAGAGAGAGAGAGAGAGAGAGAGAGAGAGAGAGAGAGAGAATGAAACCCGTGGCCAAACGTATTAGCGATCAAAAAGATAAACTTGCAAGAGAGACTAAAATCAGAAACTTAACCCACACATACTCCTGATTGCAAAGTTAAGAAAAGAAAAAAAAAAGAACAAACACTTCCCTCGAAGAGAAAAGATATGCATCCCCCACTGCTTAAAGGATAGCAAAGGGAGGCGTGGGTTGAATGACCCAACTTCCCACACCGCTTATCGTCAGACTAGAAAAGAAGCCCCATCACATACATTACAGACAGACATTCCGTTTGGCCAGAAGAATACCTGATGAAATCAGCTGGTCTCTGTGAGAGGGACTATCACTTTTTGGGGGTAGAAAGGTGGATGTTACTGTCCGGAAAATTCCTT
>CM065732.1:16760832-16763332 GCA_033310375.1 Conus canariensis
ACGTGAGTGGTCTGACATATTCCATCACAACGTCACTCGGGAAACGCCGCCGCCGAGATGAAGGTTGTTGTGTACGTGAAAGGGTACTCTCTGGCGTGGATGGCGCCGGGGCTTAGAACTGGTACATTCTTCCAGGAGATTCTGTCTGTGTGTAGATTCTTCCGGGAGATTCTGTCTGTGTGTGTCTGAGTGTTGTCAACCTCGGTGTCACTTTGTTTCTGCGTTGTGCAGTTTTTGTTGCCGGTTTTCTGTCAGGTTCATTCTTGTTCAAAAGTAGGGGGGAAAAAAAACCCTGTCAAACACCCATAACCTGGTGAGCGTAGTGAGAGTGGATTAAGGATTTTACTGTTTGTAGGGCATGGTACGACAGGTTTTGTTTTGTGTGTCCATAAAAGCATGAAGTACAGATTACAGCCAACACATTATTAAATAGATTGAATTCAGATAGTGGTAATGAAATCATACTGTTTTATACCAACAGTGTTCTGATGTAAAAATTCACTGTGAAAACAGAACACAGGTTCTATGTATACCCGGAGAGCTTGAAGTGTACTTGGAGCACTGTAAATACAGAACACAGGTTCTATGTATACTTGGAGAGCTTGAAGTGTACTTGGAGAACTTGAATGAAAAACCTGTCCCCAGCATTTACATTTATACAAACAGGACTGTTTCCAAAAAGAATACCTAAACAAGTCTTGGTATCTTTTTACAAAGGCTCCTATACAATTGTGCACAAAAGATTAGCATGTGCTGCTTCCCTAACATGCATTTATTCATAGTGATAAAAGACAACCTCATTCCTTTCTCCAAAGAGGAACAGAAACTAGAAGGAACATGATCGAAAGAAGGAAGAGTTTTCAAACTATATAACAATGTTCAGATAAGTCTGTTGGATATGTGTCATTCGTCTTCAGTACTGATATTGATCGTCATCTCCCATGTATACTATGTCTGCTACAAAAATCAATCTTCTCACAAGTGGAATTCTCAATTAAGTAACTTCGAACACCGCAGTTTTGTATTCGTTCATTTTTTCTGGATTTGGTTTAGGGCTAAATTTTGTCTCGTTTACTCCTGAAGTACAAACAAGCACATCAGTCGCTGTCTTCATTAAAACAAATACTTTGCAACTGGTCAAAACACCGGAAGTGGAGTCGAAAATGAATTCAAACCTAATTAGATATTCCTAATAGAACAATAGTTTAATTGTTTTTAAATATGCGGGTTAAGGAAGAGCATGTCTGTCTGTTTGACAGTCTGTCTCTCCTCTGTTTGACAGTCTGTCTCTCCTCTGTCACTTCTCTTTTGTGTGAGCTGGGCTTTCTGTCCATTTTTGACAGTTTTTCTCTCCTTTTGTAATCATCTGCCTCTTCTTCCGAAAAGGGAATTCATCCTCTCATTTCTTTTCTTAATTCCAGGAATCTGATGAACTGTATCATCTGTCTCTGTCTCTGTCTGTCTGTCTCTCTCTCACTCACTCCCCTCCCCACTTCTCTCTCCTCTCTCTCTCTCTCTCTCTCTCTCTCTCTCTCTCTCTCTCTCTCTCAAGATTTTCTCTCTTTCCCTCTTTCCTGATATTTTAGATGAGGAAAACATGAAGAAAATACAAAATGAAAAGAGGGAGAATAAGGAGGACGAGAGAAAGGAGGAGACACAGACGAAGAAGAAGAAGAAGCACAAGAAGACAAAGTCTAAAGGGGATGATCTCACACTGGCATTAACCCCACTGGCCTCAATAATCCCCCCACCACCCTTCCTCACAATTCAGAATTGGACGTCATTGATGCCTCCATAACACACACACACACACACACACACACACACACACACACACACACACACACACACACACACACACACACCACGCACGCACGCACGCACGCACGCACGCACGCACGCACGCAAGCACGCACGCACGCACGCACGCACGCAAGCACGCACGCACACACACACACACACACACACACACACACACACACACGCACGCACGCACGCACGCAAGCGCGCACGCACGCACGCACGCAAGCACGCGCGCACACACACACACACACACACACACACACACACACACACACCACACACCGCACACAGGCGCGCACACACGCGTACACACATACAGAGAGAGAGAGAGAGAGAGAGAGAGAGAGAGAGAGAGAGAGAGAGAGAGAGAGAGAGAGAGAGAGAGAAGATATATTACAAAAAAGGATCCTCTTTTCTTCTTCGTTTTTCTCTTCACTTGATGTGACAACCCCGCACTGTCAGTTCCACGTCTTCAGACCATCAACCGTCTTTTGTTCCTGCCACCACTGTCTTGTTCACTCACGTCAATAGCATTCCTCTCGTGCTATTCGGTTCAGTGTCCCTGGACACCCCCCCCCCCCCACACACACACACCATCCAGTTTCCTTCTGTCAGGATCTCAGTGCCAGAAGACGTGAAGTCTCATTGCTTCCTTCCTTCCTTCCTTCCTTCCTTCCGTCCTTTGTGACTTTCAAGG
>CM065732.1:16768332-16773332 GCA_033310375.1 Conus canariensis
AGGGATAGAAATTATGCCATCGAGTTCCACTTCAGTCTTAGACTACATGCGCATCCAAGGGTCAACCAGGCCCGAGAGACACAGACACCTGCAGTACTGGTCGGAAATGTCAGCAACACTCTCAGACACTTGTCCATAAAGTGGCTTACACTCCACTCTGTCGTCCCTTTCTTCCCATAAACGCCCGCAGCATGCTCAACTCTGGGTGTGATCTGGCTGGGACCGAAACATCATGCGAAGAAGCACATCTACTGGGACCCGAACTGACGACCCTCAGTCCTTCGCCTGGCAACACTAACCACTACACACACAAAAGAGTTTTTTTTTCATCAGCACGTACTAATAACCAAATGATTTTAGACCTGAACAAATCTGACATAACAAGATCACTTTTGTGCCATGGCACCATTGTTTTCTGCTAAGAGTCACACGATGGGCTTTTTAGTCCTCGTTTTAGTCGACATGATTTAAAACAAAAACGGTCCAGTTTAATTTCATCTAAAGAATGTAAACAGTACTCTACTTTTTCGTTTAACTGTAGCGCCGCATATAAGAAATGGCGATCTTCTTCTTCTTCTTCTTCTTCTTCTTCTTCTTCTTCTTCTTCTTCTTCTTCTTCTTCTTCTTCTTCTTCCTCGTCGTCGTCGTCGTCGTCGTAGTAGTAGTAGTTGAAGCAGCGGCAGCTGTAGTAGTAGCAGTCGTAGGAGTAGGAGTAATATCATTATCACTATCACCACCACCACCACCGCCACCACCACCACCACCTCCTCCACCACCACCACCACCACCACCACTACCACCACCACCACCACCACCACCATCATCATCATCATCATCATCATCATCATCATCATCATCATCTTCTTCTTCTTCTTCTTCTTCTCCTCCTTCTCCTCTTACCTCGTTCATAGAGGTAGCATGATGGACATTGGGCAGTCAGAAATCTTCTCAGCTGTCCGTCCTCCGTCCTGTGCGACTAGGTAGACGTGCTGTAACCTGCCTGGTCCTTCACGCCGTCCTCCCCAGGACTTCACCTGTATCCTTGTGGAACCTTCATCTCCCCAGGACTTCACCTGTATCCTTGTGGAACCTTCATCTCCCCAGGACTTCACCTGTATCCTTGTGGAACCTTCATCTCCCCAGGACTTCACCTGTATCCTTGTGGAACCTTCATCTCCAGCTGTACCCTGTTGAAAGGTCTTGAACAGGGAGCTGTGGCGAGATACGTGAACACACCGGGCAAGCCTACAGGGAGTTGTGGCGAGATACGTGACCACACCAGACCAGCCTACAGGGAGATGCGGTGAGATACGTGACCACACCGGGCAAGCCTACAGGGAGTTGTGGCGAGATAATATGTGAACACACCAGACAAGCCTACAGGGAGTTGCGGCGAGATACGTGACCACACCAGGCAAGCCTACAGGGAGTTGTGGCGAGATACGTGACCACACCAGGCAAGCCTACAGGGAGTTGTGGCAAGATACGTGACCACACCAGACAAGCCTACAGGGAGTTGTGGCGAGATACGTGACCACACCAGGCAAGCCTACAGGGAGTTGTGGCGAGATACGTGACCACACCAGGCAAGCCTACAGGGAGTTGTGGCGAGATAATATGTGACCACACCAGGCAAGCCTACAGGGAGTTGTGGCAAGATACATGACCACACCAGGCAAGCCTACAGGGAGTTGTGGCAAGAGACGTGACCACACCAAAGAAGCCTACAGGGAGTTGTGGCGAGATAATATGTGACCACACCAGGCAAGCCTACAGGGAGTTGTGGCGAGATAATATGTGACCACACCAGGCAAGCCTACAGGGAGTTGTGGCGAGATACGTGACCACACCAGGCAAGCCTACAGGGAGTTGTGGCGAGATAATATGTTACCACACCAGACAAGCCCACAGGGAGTTGTGGCGAGAGACGTGACCACACCGGGCAAGCCTACAGGGAGTTGTGGCGAGATAATATGTGACCACACCAGACAAGCCTATGTTGCATGACAACAGCTACGATATGTTCTGAATCAAGCGTTGCTTAACTTTAGTACAGAAATTGTTATTGTTGCTGTTTTAACAGTGTGGGTATTGCTCATCTTTACAATAAATGCCCTTCCCCTCCTCCTCCCAACTCACCCGCCCCCCCCCCCCCCCCCCCCCCTCACCACTCTCCTATTTCAAAGTGGCAGTTTCTCCAGTATCTACGTCACCTGCTCAATGCCAAGTGTGGATAATTGAATTCTGTGTAATACCAAGCCGAACAACATGTCCGGGGGTGCGAAAACAGAATCGGACATAAGATACCGTGTTCTCTATATGGGCGGGTTCAGGGAGGTGTACCGTGTTCTCTATATGGGCGGGTTCAGGGAGGTATACCGTGTTCTCTATATGGGCGGGTTCAGGGAGGTATACCGTGTTCTCTATATGGGCGGGTTCAGGGAGGTATACCGTGTTCTCTATATGGGCGGGTTCAGGGAGGTATACCGTGTTCTCTATATGGGCGGGTTCAGGGAGGTATACCGTGTTCTATATATGGGCGGGTTCAGGGAGGTATACCGTGTTCTCTATATGGGCGGGTTCAGGGAGGTATACCGTGTTCTCTATATGGGCGGGTTCAGGGAGGTATACCGTGTTCTCTATATGGGCGGGTTCAGGGAGGTGTACCGTGTTCTCTATATGGGCGGGTTCAGGGAGGTATACCGTGTTCTCTATATAGGCGGGTTCAGGAGGTGTACCGTGTTCTCTATATGGGCGGGTTCAGGGAGGTATACCGTGTTCTCTATATGGGCGGGTTCAGGGAGGTATACCGTGTTCTATATATGGGCGGGTTCATTGTTCTCTATATGGGCGGGTTCAGTGTTCTCTATATGGGCGGGTTCAGTGTTCTCTATATGGGCGGGTTCAGGGAGGTGTACCGTGTTCTCTATATGGGCGGGTTCAGTGTTCTCTATATGGGCGGGTTCAGGGAGGTGTACCGTGTTCTCTATATGGGCGGGTTCAGTGTTCTCTATATGGGCGGGTTCAGGGAGGTGTACCGTGTTCTCTATATGGGCGGGTTCAGTGTTCTCTATATGGGCGGGTTCAGGGAGGTGTACCGTGTTCTCTATATGGGCGGGTTCAGTGTTCTCTATATGGGCGGGTTCAGGGAGGTGTTGCGCAAGAGGGGTGAGGAGATGGGGAGACGGACAGACGGGATGGGGCGGGGGAAGGGTAGTGGTGGTGGAGGGTAGGGAGAGGTGGGGAGGAGGTGTGTTGCTGTCTCATCTATCCAGCCTTCTTGGCAGATTCACGCCCACTCCACTCATTCCAGCTCCCCTCACCAACACCCCCACCCCTCCAGTCACTCGCAAAGTCGTTCCGTTTCAGAGCCACTGTCGACAATCCATACAGAGCAATAGGTACCAGGTCGTCATCAGGTAACCTATCGGAGGATACCCTGCATCCTGCTGCTGGAATCATTTGGGTGATGTTCAGTGGCGTCTACCCCGAAGATGGAGTATGGCTGCCTTAATGGCGAGATAAAAAAAACCGGTCATACACACACAACTCCACTCCCTTTGTTGGTGGGATTAATACTTGCCTGTCCATATAGGGAGTGTCCGCAGGAGCATCAGCCTGCGTACGCAGAAGAAAGAAGAAGAAGAAGAAGAAGAAGAAGAAGAAGAAGAAGAAGAAGAAGTTCTGTGGCGTCTGCTTTGATCCCAGTCAAGCGGGACGGCCAGCAATTAACCTCACCATTTGATGGCAGTCTTTGGTTAGTCTCGGAGCCAACGAGGGTGAGCACTTTCCAGCACAGGAAAACACCGATGACACTGCCCACGAACTTGCAGTTATTGATGACGTTCACACACACCACACACACACACACACACACACACACACACACACACACACACACACACACACACACCCCTTATCATAGCCAAAGACATAAGAAAAAAATCAGCACTGAGGTCACCACGAAAACCGGACATGAATGGCCACAGAGGGTGAAGACGTTGTTTGTCGTTAATGCTCGTCAATGATGATGATGATGATGATGATGATGATGATGATGATGACGACGACACTGATGATGATGATGATGAGGATGAGGATGAGGATGAGGATGATAATGATCCAAATTTTGCAGCGGGGTTCCATTGTGCTCTGAGACAACACGACAGGGCTACACTCTTATAGATCATTTCCTTTCACACCATGTCAGGGTGTAGCCAGACAACAATGGAACAGAACTAGACGCTCGGAATGTTGGTCAAGAAATTGAACACGGTTCCATTCAAGTCGTTGACGCTCGATTGCATGGCTCCCTGTTTCCCCACTAGAGCCCTTAGCATGGTCAGTTTTTGTACGAAGGCGGACTGGACAAACAAGCAGACAAGTAAATGAAAGAAACATCCATTTAAAAACAAGCGAAAATCCATAGCTCTGATGGGAATCGAACCTAGTAGATCCGGCTTGCAGCCCAGGATTCCAGCAAACCAGTGCACTGCATTAGCCTTTTTTGTGACAGCGAATTTTGTCTGTCTGTCTGCATTCTTGTTTCAAATCTGTCTCTGTCTGTCTGTCTGTCTGACTGTTCTGTTCTGTCTGTCTGTCTGCCTGTCTATCTCTCCCTCTGTCTGTCTGTGTCTGTCTGTCTGTCTACCTGTCTGTCTCTCTTTCTCACAAACACACAAATAAAGACAGACCTCTCTGTTCCCCCCCCCCCCCCTTCTCTCTTTCTCTCTACAACCCCCCCCCTCTCCTTCGCCTTCTCCCTTCCTCCCCCCCCCCTCTCTCTGTCTCTGTGTCCGTCTGAAGAACTTCATCTTTTTTCTTTCTGATGAACAAAAACAAGACACACAAGATAAAAAAGAAAAGACAGAAAAGAAGAAAAGCATATGGGAATGACATCACAACATTAACCCCAACGACCCCAATAATGTCCCGCACAGGTCTCCTGACAAGCCATCAATAACAGTATGTAAGAAGAACACGAGAGAGAGAGAGAGAGA
>CM065732.1:16778332-16785832 GCA_033310375.1 Conus canariensis
TGTGTGTGTGTGTGTGTGTGTGTGTGTGTGTGTGTGTGTGTGTGTGTGTGTGTGTGTGCGTGCGCGCGCGCGCGCGTTGTGTGTGTGTTTGCGTTTGTGTGTGTGTGTATATATATATATATATATATATATGTGTGTGTGTGTGTGTGTGTGTGTGTGTGTGTGTGTACGTGGGCGCCCGCGCGCTGGCGTTACATGTGTTTGTGTTGATGGAGAGGTTTGCCTGGTTGTTAAGGAACGCAGTAGTAAGATGCTGCTTACAATTCTTTTTCTTCCCACCAGTAACGGTTGTTGATATCATTATCGGTGTCGTCATCATCGTTGTTAATATTATCATCGGTCTTCTTCTTCGAGGCATTCTCAGGCTAGTTCAACTCCGATGATGAATGATGCTGATTTCTCCAGCTCCCGGTGTCAGCAGTAGAGCCAGGTCATCAGCGAAATTCCTAGTGTCTAGTCCACTTAACATGTAACCATACCATACCATACCATACCATACCATACCATACCATACCATACCATACCATACCATATCATACCATACCATGCTATACCATACCATACCATGCTATACCATGCCATACCATGCCATACCATACCATGCCATACCATACCATACCATGCCATGCCATGCCATGCCATGCCATGCCATGCCATGCCATGCCATACTATGCTATGCTATACTATACCGTCCCGTACGGTACCAATGCTGTGCTATGCTATGCTATGCCATGCCTTGTCATACTATACTATACAAAACTATACTACACTACACTACACTACACTACACTACACTACACTACACTACACTACACTACACTATACTATACTGCATTGTACGATACTACACTATACTACATAAATCTATTCTGTACCCTGCTGTACCGTTTGGTACCATAGTCTATTGTCCTACGCCCTCTGACGACAAAAAATGAGTAAAGTCCTCCGTTCTCTTTGTTCCAGACCTCAGCATGCAGTCAGTGTATCACCTGGTAATGGCACTCACCTGTGCCGTGGCCATCCCATCCGCCCTGGCTCTCTCCACGGGGCGCCAGACGCCATGGCGCTTAGAGCAGGACGCCGCCCCTGCGCCACTGGCCAGAGTTCGGCGCCAGGTTATCCCTGGGACGGGCATGGTGAGTACAAACAAACAAACAAACTGACAAAAAAAAAAAAAAAAAGAAAAGCGAAGAGATTGAAAATCTCGCAAAGAATTTATTCTACTCAGAAGCCAGTGTTGACTGTGTACTGGGGTGACCAGAGCGGAATTTCCTCTGTGACACCCTAACCCTTAGACACATCATGTATCTTGTCTATATCGACGATGAATAAAAGCTTATCTTGTGGAGACCAGAGAGGCGCATTAATGAAACAAATTCCCTTCATGACCCCTAACTTTTGAAAAACATCATGCATCTTGTTTACACCGAGGATAAGTAAAATATTTTCATTGGGAAGACCGTAGCGGTTCATGAATAGAAATTTCCTGTTTGACCATTAACTGTTGAACACATCACGTATCTTGTTTACATCGAAGATGAGTTAAAAATTATCTTGAGACCTGAGCAGTGCATCAATAGAAAATATTTCCTCTATGACCCCCTAACCCTTAAACACATCACGTATCTTGCTAACATCGAAGTTGAGTGAAAGATTATCTTGGGGTGACCGGAGCGGTATACTTAATAGAAAAATTTTCCTACATGACTCCCTAACCCTGAAGCACATCATATATTTTGTTGACATTAAAAATGAGTAACAGATTATCTTGGGGGAGACCAGAGTGGTACATTAATAGAAGAGATTTCCGTCATGACCCCTAACATTTGAACACTAAATGTATCTTGTTTACATCTGAGTTGAGTAAAAGGGTGTCAACTGAAATATTATTAATTGAAAACTGGTTTGTTGGAAGTTTCTCGGTGTTTGTTTCTTTTCTGCCTATTTTTTTTTCATAATGCTGCGATGGACGTCCTGTTAGGTTTGTAATAATAAATCATTCATAGATAACGTCTGTATGGGGGTCGGTTTGTACCTGTCTGTCTGTCTGTCTGTCTGTATCTGTGTGAGTGTGGGTGTGTGTGCGTGTGTGTGATTGTGTGTGCGTGCGCGCGCGCCCTTTTGTGTGTGTGTGTGTGTGTGTGTGTGTGTGTGTGTGTGTGTGTGTGTGTGTGTGTGTGTGTGTGTGTGTACACCATATCACCAGAGGTGGGCGTTGATCTTGAATGTAAGAAGGATCAATGAGGAGAAGCCAGTGGAAAAAACCGAGATCAGATGAACTAAGGATTACACTGACTGGGAGAGGGATGCGCGGAGAAAATGGTGGAGTTGGGTGGGAGTGGGGAGTGGGGGAGGGGGGAGGGGGTAGGGGCTTTCACATTAAATCACAACTTATGGTAAAAAAAAAAAAACCCAAACTATTCTTGCCAAATCGACGTTAAGTCGTGAGCATGTTCAAAGAAAGTGCACTCGTTAGATATACATTAAAGCGTAGCCATGGTGAAAAATACACTCGTAGGATCCACATTAAAGCGTAACTTAAGGTTAAAAAATCAAACTGGTCAGGTTCACATTAGATCATAACTTATACGAAATGAAACCCACCTGCTAAATTCACATTAAATCGCAATCATGGTCGAAAGAAACAACTTGCTAGATACATATTTAATCATAAGTTATGGTCAAAAGAAACAATTTGATAGATGCACATTAAATCATAACTTATAGTCAAAAGAAACATCTTGCTAGATACACATTAAATCATAACTTATGGTCAAAATAAAACATTCTGCTAGATGCACATTAAATCATAACTTATAGTCAAAAGAAACATCTTGCTAGATACACATTAAATCATAACTTATGGTCAAAATAAAACATTCTGCTAGATGCACATTAAATCACAACTTACGGTCAAAAGAAACATTTTGCTAGATACACATTAAATCGTAACTTACAGTCAACGGAAATACACTCGTCATTTTCACAATAAATCGCAACTTACGGTCAAAGGAAATACACTTGCCAGATTCACATTAATTCGTAATTTATGGTGAAAAGAAACACTCTTGCCAAGCCTACATTAAATCGTAACCACGTTCAAAAGAAATGCACTCGCGGGAATTACATTGAATCGTAACTTATGGTCAAAAGACATGCACTCACTAGATCCGCATTAGGTCGCCACGCTGTCGACCAGAAAGACGAGAAAACTTCGAAGAATCCAGTGCATTGTATACTTCATTTAAATCGACGAATATAGTTCTAAAAAGAAGATGGTCACTACTTCTATTTTCACTCTTGCATTGTGTTCCTGAACGTCCAATTGGAATGTAACGTTTCGAAACAAAATCAACATCTACAACAAAATCCGAAACACACCAACACAGCTCATACATTTCATAGCTCAACAAAATCGGTCGGACAGTCGAAAAGAATCTGTTTGAAGCTCGCTTTCCAAACTACGCCAGCGACTTGAACCAGGCTTCCTCCTCACACGTTTCATCATTCAACAAAATCTGTTGTACGGTAGAAAACAATCGGTTTGAAGCTCCCTTAGCAAACAATCCCAACAACTTGAACTACGCCTCCTGGTCATAATTACCGATCTCCCTCAAACCACTGCAAACAGAACGTCAGGGAACACACAAAGAAACGGTGTTAAATTAATGCATGGGCAGGGGAGAGAAGACAGCGAGGAGAGGCTGGGTGGAGTTGTGTTCCTTGCAACCCCCTGAAGTGGTTGAGAACATGATTGAGAAAAGGGTTGATGAAACACAAAGAAGAGAGACACAGAGAGTGGGAAACAAAGGCGATGAAGTGTGAATGAGAGCACACAGAGAGAAAGAGAGAATAAAGGAAGCGTGGGAGAGAGAGAGAGAGAGAGAGAGAGAGAGAGAGAGAGAGAGAGAGAGAGAGAGAGAGAGAGAGAGAGACAGACAGACAGACAGACAGACAGACAGACGCATCCCGAAACCCATACAGACGTAACCTATGAACGATATATTATCGAGAGAGAGCGTGTAGGGTGGAGGTAGGGGTAGAGGGTGGAGCAGGGAGGCGGGTATGGAATGGAATGCAAGATGGAGGCAGCGCGTAACCATGGACTGAATATGACCTTTCAAGGGGACAGAAAGATCCACAGAATGGACTGGAGTGTGTGGGCGTGAAAGGGAGAAAGGGAGGAGGGGTTGGGGGGGGGGGGAGGAGAAGGAAGTGGGAGGGTTAGAGGGAAGCAGTGATGAACAGGAAGAGGGGACTGGAGAAGTGGAGGTAAAAAATGTTGAGAAGATGGAAGAAGAGATGTACAGAAATATATCAGCTTTATAATGCCATATTTACTAGTTTTCCTATTGCTCCGAGGAAAGTAGTCATTATTCGTCCAGAAAACAGTGATAACATTGAAATCAGTTATGGTTACTGTTGTTCCAAAGAAAGCAGGTATCATCCTTAAAGAACACATGAACAATAGACAACTAAGTCATGACTCCTGTTTTGTCGTAGAAACAGTTACCTTCAGATATTAGTGATACTAGAGAACTTAGTTAACGTGTCTGTTTTCCCGTGGAAAACAGTATCCTTCAGAAATCAGTTATCCTCCCTGTTTTATCGAGGAAAACAGTTGTTATTCTTCAGAAAACGGTAAAACAGGACAACCACTAGCTATCCTGCTCGTTCTTTGTTTTCATTGTCTTGAATGTTGTTTGTCTAGCCTGGAGAAGACCAAAGAGGTTGCAACGTGTTTGTTTTGTTTGTTTTTCGTTCGGCGGCCTAAAGAATGTTTTAAATTTTTCTTTTAAGTTTGAAAGGAAACCAAGTAAAACATTCATAATGGTCTTAGGATGTAATAACTGCTTTCCCTCCGTTCACACGTAAAAGAGAGCCAGAAAACATTAGTAATTGAAAACTCAATCATCATCATCACTGCTTTCCCAGCAACTATTATTCTTCGTGAAAACATCAATGATAAATGATCTCCCGCTAAAAAAAAAAGTGAATTATCACTGATTTTTCGAAACTTGCTGTCGTTTTCCAGGAGAAAACAGGGTAAACATTTATCGTAGGCTTATGACGCTTATGTGCTCCCATAGATAGGAGCGTGGACGAAGGAACGGACTAACAATAGGGCAGCACGCGGATATAATGGAACTAAGGGCAAATGCGAGAGAGAGAGAGAGAGAGAGAGAGAGAGAGAGAGAGAGAGAGAGAGAGAGAGAGAGAGAGAGAGAGAGAGAGCTGTGACAACAAAGAGACTCTGGAAGCGGGAGCGCCTCGTGGAGACCCATGCACCGATGGGCTGAAGTTGGGTGAAACTGAAGAGCCAGTGGAGGGGAGGGAGAAGAGGGAGGCACAATGTGGGGGATAGGACGGGTGTAGGGTGTTGGAATGGGGGAGAGGGTGACGGGGGTTGGACAGGGAGAAGTGAGGAAGGATCAGGTGATTAGAGAAAGGGGGGTGGGTGTGGGGAGTGGGTGGGTGGGAAGGATTTGGGGAGCGGTCGGGAGTGGGGTTGGGGTGGCGGAAGGGGAAGAGTAGGGTAAAGAGGGGGGTGGGGAGAGGGGGGGGGGGGGAATCGTTGTGGTGAAATTAATTCGCATGGAGAGAGATGGAGTAGCAGAGAACAGGAACACGTATGCGCGCGAAGGCGCACGCGCACGCGCACGCACGCACAAACACACACGCACGCACATACAGTGTGTGTGTGTGTGTGTGTGTGTGTGTGTGTGTGTGTTGTGTGTGGTGTGTGTGTGTGTGTGTGTGTGTGGAGAGAGAGAGAGAGAGAGAGAGAGAGAGAGAGAGAGAGATTGTGTGTATTGCAGTGCTGAGTTACATTTCATGAACGCCAAGAAGAGCTAGGGCTGTTATGAGAAAACTCCAAGACTGGACACCATGAACACTGTTAGCTATGTCTTTTTGAAATACACCATGTTTCTCGCTAGCTAGTAGATACAAATTTGCCATCTATAATCAACCACCCTTTGGAGAAAAAAACCCGCTAAATGAATACCCCCCCCCCCCTACTCCACCCCCACTCCCACCTCCGCAAACCAGTCTTCACATAAAAAGTAGAAACCTAGGTCTTCTTCTCTCATTTGCATCAAATTCGAACATCTCTTCTGATTGAGTGGAAATCGAACCCACCTCACTCACAAAAGCTTTAACCCATACTGACAACACTTCACTCAGCTTATAAATGATCGACATCCGTCTGTCTTCTCCCACACCAAATTATCAGAAACACACTTATCTAATGTTAAAAACCATTTTTGAGACAAACAAGTGTGCAGCCTCAAAATGTTTTGTAGCATTTCCAATCTCCAAATTTTATCCATAAAAATCAAAATAGGTCGGATTTTCAAATAAAACGTGTTTAAAATATATTGATAGAATAATAATTCAATGCACTCAATATTGTCATTCCGTAAACCATAAAACAAGGCATTCTTTGCTCTGCTGGGACGATTTTTGGGAACAGCTGTATAGGGAGTGGGAGGAAATATAAGTCCGCGTGTATTAATATGCATTCTGGAGAGATATGTAAATCTTCCTCTCGCAGCCGGAAAACAATCTCCCTTTTAACTTCAGAACATTACTTTTGTGTATATTCACCCCAAGATCTAACTGGCCCCATAAGTTTTATGGCTGACGTTGTAAAGCAACTATTCTTCATAACTAAACCCCATCATCTTCGCCTAAAATAGAACAAACATTTCTAACACGGCTTTGAAAGATTTTGCTCAACAGCGACGATTTTTGACAACATCTATGGCGAGTTCATTATAGAAGTAGAAAGTACACAGGACATGAAATTATTACTTTGCTTCACCTTTGACACAGTTGATATATTTCTGTCCCATAAAGCCTATCTGAGCCGTACTTTGGAGTAATTTGTATATGACGATATTGCATTGCGAAAGGCAGTTTCTTAGAAACGTTGTCCAGAGAAGTAGTCTATCAATAAGCTCGAGCAGTTCAAGGAATATTTGTTTTTGTTTTCGGCAAAAACACCAAAATATATCAGTAGTTAACTTTCTAAAACTATGCTGATGTTGTTATGCAAGATAGATCATTAGCTTCAGTTCACTCCTGCAATATGTCATTAATAATTGTACCATCATGTTTACTTCCCCAAATGCCCCTGTGATTGTTAATTAAGATTATTTACATCACCTTTCTGAAACAAAAGTGACATAACAAAGATGTCCAAATATCTGTATAGACGCCATGATCAAAAACCTGCTTGAAAAGAAATGACAAAAATTAACAACTTGGAACACCAGCATTCTTCAAGATATCTCTAGCGAGCTGATTGTGGCCGGCAGCTCATTTTCAGGTGCCCCTGTAGAGAACAAAAAGTGCTCTTGAGAGGGAAGACGAGTACAGCCCTGAACCTCTCCATCATCCATGATTAAGTTTGTTCATCATCTCCTGTGATGTCTCTATCTAACAAACTTTTAAACTGTTCAAACCATCTTCGCGAAGAAATATTGCTATTGGGCT
>CM065732.1:16800832-16813332 GCA_033310375.1 Conus canariensis
TTACACTATTTTTTCCTTTATTATTTTTTCTTCGTTCCTTTTTTTTTAATTTTGTTTTTTGTTTAATCCATTAAAAAAAGAAATTAACTCCTTTCGGTTTCCTTTGTTTTCAGCCCTCTCTTTTCCCTTTAACTGGCTCTCGCCTTTGTTTTCCTGTTCTTTGTTTTGTTTTGTTTTCTTTTTTTTTCTTGGTGCCTTCCTTTCTTGTCTCCGTCCTGTTTTTGGTTTTCTGCATATTTGTTCCATCACTACTTTTGTGTTCATTATTTGATTCTTTCCATTCTTTCTTTCTTTTGTTGTTTCGTTTCTTTCTGTCTGTCATTTTGTTTTCTTCTTCTGCTTTCTTTATCCTCAGTTTTCTCCTCTGCTTCTTCCTCATCTCCGTCTTCTGTCTCCCTCCTCCCTCTTACGTTATTAAAGCAAATTGCTTTATTCAATTTACGAACCGTGGAACCAGCTGCATTACAGACTTGCCTTGAAGGAACTAAAAAGATGTCCCAGAGAAATAGCCAGTGGGAAATCTTTCCTGGGTGTAATCATCGATCAGGGTAAACTGCTGTACACCCCTACAGCAAGTTAACGTCCACTCTTTCAAACACACCCTTGCAGACTGTTTGGCAGAATCATTTTCTTTCTTTTTGTCCTTTCGCAGTTCAGTAGTCTTACCTGGTCTGTAATGATAAATTGCACCAGTTTGCATTTTTTGGGGGTCTGCTTCAGCGATGATATGCCAGATGATACTGAGGTAATCTTTCAGCATATCAGCCGCTCTTGCTGCTGTTTTTCTCTTCGTTTTTTGATACTTTTTGTGTCTTGGGAAGAACGAGTACTTACTTTCGTTCATAAATTTCACATGCTCTGACTCCTGCCAGGATTCGAAAAACTGATCTAGTCTGGCATTGCACTGGGTCTCTGAGCTTGTTAAAAAAAAGGCTGACTATTTTCCCCGTATTTCCCTGAGGGAATGGGAAGCTGCGGGAAGATGTACATAGAAAGGGGCAATAGGGAGAGAGGAAGATCATTTTAACTTGTAATGTTGCAGTTGTTTTGAGCATTTTGTCTACTGTTATATCATCTGCAGAATCCCAGTGCCCGTGACTCTACCTCCGAGCTTCCATACACAGTCACACCCGGAATGCTCCAGTTTCACACCTTATAGCAGCAATCCTTAGAGAGCCGTCAGTGTCAAATTCTTGGAAGGCAACAGTGGTGTTTGGGAGGCCTCTGGTCTGATCTCACGAAATGCAGGACCTGTGCAGCATCTGAACTCCCTGTTCATGACAAAATGCAGGACCTGTGCAGCATCTGAACTCCCTGTTCATGACGAAACGCAGGACCTGAGCAGCATCTGAACTCCCTGTTCATGACGAAATGCCGGACCTGAGCAGCATCTGAACTCCCTGTTCATGACGAAATGCAGGACCTGAGCAGCATCTGAACTCCCTGTTCATGACGAAACTTTGCGTGCGGAGTCTGACTTAGTGAGCATTTCTTCCAGATGGAAACCGCCACCACTTAATGACACTCAATGACAATCCCCATAAACAGGGGTATTGCCATTTCGGCCAGTGCAACAGCTCTTTCGCAAATCAAGAAATTCGAATTCGCTGCGGGCAGTGTTGCTGCGGGAATACTAAGGCGTGAGAAGGGCAGCGGTAATTTTACGGAACTTCAATGCATGTAAGGTTCCAGAGTTATAGGGATCATTGAAGAGAATTATAGGGATCATTGAAGAGAATTATAGGGATCATTGAAGAGAATTATAGGGATCATTGAAGATGCACACGCACACAAACCGACGAACGCAGTGCCACTGCGATGCCACGCTGGAATGAAAGATATCGCTTCTCTTGGTGACATCTCGCTTGGCATAGGCTGAGAAATCTGTCTGCAGGTTTTGAAAGATCTGGGGCAGCAACACAATATCACGCAAAAATTCCACGTAATCTCAGCAGTGTCGGCGGCAAAGTGTCAACTTGGCTATTCGTCGTCCTTGAAGGCATTGACAAGAATTCTCCATATGGCATAGTTCTAAAGATGAATTGAAACAAGATGCACGCAGGACCATAGTTTAAGAGGCCTGCTCCTTTTTTTTTATAATGATCAGTTAGGATTGTAACTGACCACAATGATACTACGGTGTTCCTTTTCAATCTGAGACTATATGGTAGAGCTACATTCGATTCTTCATTCTACATTCCCTCTTGAGATCAATCGGCCTGAGAGATACAGACACCTGATGTGTTGGCCTGGAATTCTGAAAAACACATTCGGAGAAGTAGTCATTGTGTTGACAGAAAAGGCTTTGTGGATCACGATTTGTCAAGACTCCTGATAGGATCTAGTCAGGGCGGGCAGCTCTCATAGCAATGTCAAGGCTCTGACAGGGTTCAAGGCCATGACCTCTCAGCCGCTAACCATGACACTACTGTTGCATGATGGTGGCTCGTTTTGAGCGTGTTAACATATTGCGGAAAAGCAGTCAATTGTGTTGTGCTGTTTTCTTTTGTATCCCCAGGCACAGCCGAAAAATGTATTGGATGCTTTGCATCGCCACTGTTTTAATGTGAAAAAGGAAAACATTATATACTATTTTTTTAGCAGCCACATTTTCAGTGAAGATTTCAATTGTCGGTATACTTTATCCTCTCAGTCCATGTAATGTACATGTCAGTCCATGTGGCATGCACATTGACATTCTTTCTCTCCCCTTCAGTCCCCTCAGAAGCGTAGGTCATCAGTGACAAGATTGAGAATTACTTCTTTCTGAACAATGGGCAACCCTCTTTCCACGTCTGTCATGGTCATTTTGTCTCCACATCGTCGTAGAACTCCCATTAGAGAGTACGTTCTGACCCAAGATTGGCTGGCTTGTTCTTGCTGTTATCGATTCGTCTGTGATGGAATCTTTCGTTTTCTGTGAGGATGGGTTATTTATCCATCGCTACATATCCAGAGTGTAGGACCAGATGATGATCTTGTCTGGCATGTCTCTTCATGACCTCCATGCTATTATCGCTCAGCATGGGCACCATGTTCCAGCAGGCAAGGTTTGCAGATCTTAAAAACTTTCGAGCCATTTACCATTGTTCACCGCTCTGTTCCCATGGCCTAGAGATTGTATCAGGAATGGTACACTACCCGATTAATGATGATGGTGTTTATATTGGACATAGCAACATATTCAGTTGAAAATAGTTTTTTTTTCATGGGCCCGCGGACATATACGCAATGTTAAACATGGCTAGCGGTTAAAGAGAATTGGCTTTGTTCTGGAGTGAGTCCAGCTGTGGACTCTGCTGGACATAGAGGTGTGATTTCACATCCGCCCAAAAATTAGATGGTCAGCTGTGTTCGTACATATACCAAAAAAAAGACCCTGGGCTGTTCTTGAGGTTGCCAACCCTCTCACCTTCTTTCTCTTTTGACAGCCTGCTTATTCATTCTGACGGCACATGAGTTGTTGATACTGTCTAATGATGGCTCAGACGCTACAAGATGGCATTTGAGTCATCAACAATTGCACTGATGGTCACTTTGGGTATGAGCAATATGACATTGAAATTGAGCCATCGATACAGAAATCAATGGTGAGGTTTTCACAGGAAAAAATAAAGTAAAAGGTAATAGCACGAAACGTCTTTTTAAAAAAATCTTGTTTGAATAATTTTTTTGTCATGTTTATTTGGTTCTTTCTGTCTTCCTCCGTAACTTAATCTCACTGATTCATGAAGTCAAAAATTACTATATTCTGTGAGAACGAAGGAGGAAGGCAGGTAGCAACTCATATCTTGCTCTGACCTTTCAGTTATCTTCCTACTCGATGTTTAGTCATGCCTCTTATGATCTGGCTGACCTTGTATGTCATCGTAGGGCGGTTCTTTAAAGCTCAATTTTATATCTTGTATAACTGGTTGAAAATAAATGACTCTTCAGACACTTGATGCAAACGTTTTTCTACCACTCCTAAAGGAAAAAGGCACACTACATATTCCTCTGGGGTAAATCAGCACCCTCAACGGTCGGGTCGTTTTTTTTTTTCTTTTATCTTTTCTTTCAGTTATCTCAGAGCACTTGACGTCCTGCCCTCTACTTTGAAAGTTAGCTGCAACAGAATCAGGGAGGATAACGAAGTGACCAGGATTGAGGCAAATCCAGACTGTCATCTTCATCTTTCTTGTGGAATTTCTTGCTACCACTTGAATTGCTAAGTATCAGGTAAAATGGTTATTTCCTAGATTACAGATTTCTTAATTGTGTGAGGAAGCGCATGCACTCACATGCATAAGGACACACACACATGCGCGCGCGTGCACACACACACATATACACACACATGCATGGACGCACGCACGCACATGCACACACACAAACACACATGCATACACATGCACGCACACACACACACACACACACACACACACACACACACACATACACACACACACACACACACACACACACACACACACACATGCGCGTGCGAGGAGAGAGAGAGAGAGAGAGAGAGAGAGAGAGAGAGAGAGAGAGAGAGACAGAGACAGAGACAGAGAGAACATCAGCTATCTTTATTTTCAATTTACCCTATTTGTTTATTGTTTAAGGACAAAAGATAGGCAAATACATTTGTAACAAAGCCTTGATCCTGAAAATGATTGAAAAGCAATCCGTAATCTAAAGTGAAAAGTGTGATAAACTCATAAAATTCAGGGAACATTACGAAGAGTTGTATCGAGATTGTAGTCCTCTGCAAAAATGGACTCAGAGATGCATCCTTTACACATACAAACATACGTACTTTAAAAGAAAGAAACAATATGAGAAAAGTATAAAAATGTATTCTTAAACAACAGACACATACATCAGCAGAGAGAGAGAGAGAGAGAGAGAGGGAGAGAGAGAGAGAAATGTGTGTGTGTGTGTGTGTGTGTGTGTGTGTGTGTGTGTGTGTGTGTGTTATCCAGTTGATGTAAATCATTCCCAGACTCATGCAACACAACCACGGGCCCTTTCTATGAATTCCTCAGAAAATCGAAACAGACACACACAAGATGGACACAAGCGTGAGGGCGGGAGAGAAGCAAGCAATAACAAACCCCAAAACACAAAGGCTCCTGGGAGAGTGCAGACTCTGTCAAGTTCCAATGGACCTTTAATCCCTCCCTTTGAGGCAGATCCGCGCCAAACTTTATTGAGTTCTTTGTTGGATCACATTCAATCTTTCCACCCAGTTTGGTGAAAATCGGATCGCAGCTTTTTGGGCTTTGCGTAATCTTGTTGTCAGAGTGTCAAAGGAGCCGTTAACTCGCACAGAGGGAATTAAGGGAATTAAGGGAATTAAGGGCTCTGAACGACAGCAGTTTAGGATAAGAGGATAATGGAACGCTGGTCAAAAAAGGCGTTAGGACCTCCACCTGTGCTGCCCCTCAGGCTTCGTTTAGGAAGTCGAATTTCGAACAAGTGATAAAAACGGGCAGGGGCATAATAAATAATTCTTTATTTTATACTTTTAGGTGCGAATTAGTCAAGGGAGGTAAACTGCTCTTAAGGGCTGTAGGGTACCACGTAGAAGAGGTCGACCCAGTGATATTTAAACAAAGCAGGGACAGAGTGGGGTCTGAAGGACCTACACCTGCTGAATAGCAGTTCGCTTCCGTTCTAACCAACACTGTTGAAGTGCTGAGCTTAAGGTGGTGTCAGGTGGTTTGGATGTGAGTTGACGGAAGGTGGCTACAGATAAGAGAATGATGAACATTATGCAAGGATCTTCTAGAAATTCATGTGAATCTCGACGACCATTCGCGTGAAAGAGGCCCGAGGCTGATTAAAAATAAAACTATTTGTGAGGCTGCTCAAGAAATGTGCATGAATGCTGGCATTTGGAAGAACATAGCCTAAAGGAGATCCTTTGTAGAGATGCCTGTTTGAACTGAATGTTGGAGAACACGAGGCACAAGGTGACAGAGAGACAGGAGAGAAGGAGCAGGGAAGAGACGGGTTAGAGAGAGAAATCTGGTCTGAGCTGACTACAATGAGAGTGAGTATCTAAACGCAGAGGAAGGTGTAGAAGAGAGAAGACCACATCTCAGACGGTGAAGAAGAGAAAGGAAGAGAGAAGACCACGTCTCAGACGGTGAAGAAGAGAAAGGAAGAGAGAAGACCACATCTCAGACGGTGAAGAAGAGAAAGGAAGAGAGAAGACCACGTCTCAGACGGCGAAGAAGAGAAAGGAGGATTCCACATCGGGAAGTCCTTAGAAGGCGACCCACTACCAAGCATCCTTGAAACTGTTGCCAGGGCAACACCATCACCTGCTGCCTGTCAAGAGACGATGATGCATAGTGTGCTGACCTGATCACGTGACAAAGAAGAACTGGTGTGTGTGTGTGTATGTGTGTGTGTGTGTGTGTGTGTGTGTGCGTGTGTGTGTGTGTGGTTGGACAAGTAAGAAAGCTACTCAACCCAGAATTAGGAAGCATTGATCTGTTTAGTTTCTCGTTTGTGCATTCTGAATAAATTGTATGAAGAGTAGACACGACATGTCTTGTTCTTAGCCCGGTCAGGAGAGAAGCAAACGCCTGACGTCTAATTCCAAGAGAAAGTAGCCTGTTTTGCTAAGTCTGATTTCAACATCACTCAAACAATAGCATCATGTCTTCTCCAAGCTGGACACAAGACAAACAGACCAGCACACACAGGTGAAAGCATAAAATCTCTTGTGAACGAAACGAACGTTTGTATCTAAAGTTTTTTTTTAATGAAATATAGCGCTTCCCCAAGGAATATCTCACACCCTTCCACACAGTGTTTCAAGTGGATTACCCAGAAGAGCACTGCAGACGGTTTGTCAGAATGTCAACACACAGACCTGACAGGAGGATTGTCAGGGAAGAGAAGAAAACACGGGGACAGCAACCTTGCGCTGCTGTTAATTATGTTAGCACCATTGATTGATCGATTTGCAAGAATAAAAATCTGCCTTTTCCCCTATTTTCATCTTTTTAAAAACCCTTACCAGGATCTTAAAGCCCACAGCCATCGATCGTGGCACTTTGGACGAACAACAGAGCCTGGCATTGCAGCAGATTCTTTGTTGAAGTCTCTTCTGCCCGCATTCGGTTCTTAATCGCCATTGTCTGCTCTTTTTATCCGGGTTTCCGGTCATTTAACTTCGGGGTGACTGCCCTTTGTTGCAAATGTCACAGATATCATTATTATTGTTGTTGTTACGAATACGCCCACATATGTGCACACCAGCGTGTGCGGACGCACGCACGCATGCATACGCACACGCGCGCGCGAATGCGTGCTTGCAAGCACCCGCACACGTAGGTATGCACACACACACACACACACACACACACACACACACACACACACACACACACACACACGAGAGAGAGAGAGAGAGAGAGAGAGAGAGAGAGAGAGAGAGAGAGAGAGAGAGAGAGAGATTTGTACTGTTGTATCTTTTGTTGAGTGTCTGTGCAGAATATTATTCACAGATGATCGTTCTAATCCCTTTCTTTGGACAGTAGGTGAAGTGTGTTTCTTCATGTTATACAAGAACACATCTCCTATGTTTGCGAGGCTCCGCGCACTGTCCTCTTTTTGCTCATATGCGAACTCCCACATTGTCTGATGAGAATACGTGGAGGAATGAAAAAGAGTACTTTCATGGCACCAATCCTCGGTTCTAGACCAAGCTGTAAGCACTTTACAGTTTAGCTCTCATTTACATATCAGGCTGCCAACCTGGGTGGAGCGGACGAACAAGCTGCCTGTTGGCGCTTCATTCAGTCGTTTTCCGTTTCATTCAGTCAATACCAGTCATTCAGTTTTCTTCCTTCACTCTATTGATGTTTCACACAGGGTGAGTGCTGTGTATAAAGGTCGTCCATACCAGTGGCTAAATTGACCTTCTCTTCCAAGAGTTCGTGATGAGATTTTAGGTATTTGCAAGATGTCAAGCATGCGTATACATACAGAATCCCGGGTTATAGCCTCATTCGAAGGACTTTCTGGAAAATGGAGCCAGAACCAATGTTAACCCCGAGCGGAAAAAAAATCCCTTCTACTAAAATAGCCTGGCGGAGATTCGAATGCGCATCCCCAGGATCACCAAGCTTACGGGTTCAGTTCTCTACCCACTGGACTACTTCCGCCCCAGCAGCAGTCACTGATATCTTGTAAACATGAATGATCTGCTCAAACAAAAGAAAAGGGTAATGGAAAATGCTGGTAATTGTTAACATCGTTGCAATGTCTGGAATCATCTTTTAATGTCCAAATGTTGAATTCGCTATGGAGCTGTGGTGAGCTGATTACCACCCACTCGTTAAATCTTCAGTTATTCGTTGCCAGATCTTCAGTTATTCGTTGCCAAATCTTCAGTTATTCGTTGCCATCAACAATCTTACTGCAGCTAATGTTTGTCTGTGTTTAGGGAAGAATTGACATTACTTAAGTTGTCTTTGATTTCCGTCAAAATGGCTGGAAAAACCGACACATACGAGTACACGGACAAACACGGTGGAAATGATCAAACACGTTAGACTCGTGTCCAGTGAAATAGTAACCAGCCAAGTCAGCCCAGCTTTCCCTTTCCGCTGTTCCATTTACCGCCTTGAAACTGACTTAGAAACTGACAGTAACATGTGTGCATGCACAGACATGACAGAAACCAATAAAACAAACGCCGTGTAAGGTCTGTTTCAAGTTGTTGCCATCCTGCATCCCTTAAAATCATTCCACTGTTTGTCACGCGATTAGCCAGGGAAACCCCGCTCCCCCCAACAACACACACCTCGGCTTATCCCTCTATCTCTCTGCCTCCATCTCTGTAACTCACCCCCAATCCTACCTCCACCCCCAACAAAAGGCGATTTGCTGAAATGTCAACACGGAGCCAAAGTGCCAGACTAAGAAACAAATATTTCATCGCAAGATATGAATGACACCGGGACTGAGCCGAACTTGCACAGAAGACTAGTAAAACTAGATGTGAGCATCTACCACACATGCTCGTGCTGGCACTTTGATGTGACTGGAAGGGCACTTTGGAGAAAGCAAATTTCAGCCAAGATGGAACAGTCCTATGTTCTCTGGATTAGCGGAGGGTTGTTATCCTGATCGGCATCAGATCTTACAAATTCTTAAACATCATTAAACATCATAGGCCTCAGTTTGTTTTTGATTTAGATCATGCATTATTTCTTGAGAAATTTACGAAAATGTAGAAAATAGCCCTAAACTGCAATGGAAAAAAGTGAGAAAAAATAGTGGATCTGTCTTCTGATCTGGGATGTTGCAATTAATTAATGGCTCCGACCTTGGGCTAAATGTGACCTCTCTACCAAGTTTGATTAGAATCGGTTAAGTCGTTTGCTGCGTGATCTTGCTGACACACTGGCAGACAGACAGGCAGGCAGACAAACAAACTCACATATCGGGTTGAAAACAAAACCTCCATAACAAAGGTGATGATTAAACCTGAGATTTGGGCACATTCTGATCTGCAGTCGCCCTTTCTTTGTAATCTATGTAGTAGTAAAGACAGACACAATGTAGATATATCAGATTAAAAAAAAAAACGCCTTTGGAGAAACTTTTCATGGATTGTTTGTTTGAGGAAATCTGAAAACGTAGCAAAACCACCTCTGAAGAGAGTTTCGAAAGGAAATGTAACCCAAGAAAGAACCTTCCATTTTGTCACAGAGACAGATCAGTCAAACACGTATGCGGGAATGGATTGGGATATAATAGAATGAAATCAGAGTGAGAATTTATTTGAAATTTCAAATTAAGAAAGTGAGATCTGTGCCTTCCCAAGTGCCCTCCTAATCAGCATTTTTTTAAAAAGTATCTTGCCCGACTCCCCCCCCCCCCCCCCCCCACAAAAAAAAAAAGAAAAAAAAGAAAAAAAAAGAAACAAGGAACAACTGCAGCCGAAAAACGCAAAGCCCCAAGAACACTAGAAAATGTCTAAACACAATTATTGAAAAATCCATAAATGAAATGTTAAGTTAATATATTGATAACTAATTGAACCATGCAATACATTTTGTGTTGTAGCATAACCACTTTAATCCTTTCTTTCGAGAAAGAAAAAGTCAGTTCTGACTGAAGGCATGACCAGTTACTACAACCTGTTTGCGAAACAGTTAGTTCTGACATTCTGGAAAATACGTTGAATGGAACCATTTTTACCCCTTCACAGACAAAGTTAGTATGATGGGAATATTTTCTTTTTCTTTAGATAATCGTGAAGGAATCAAGTGTTAAAGGTTCTGTGTTCTCTGTTATAGTTGGATATATATATGATTGGAATGGCAGATAAAATGGATGCCAGAAATTCCGGCTATTCGGTGGTGTTATCAGTACCTTACTTACGAAACGAAACAAGTCGTTTATGTGAAAGAAAAATATATTCAGATTACGAAACTATATCTCGGTCTAACAGTTTACCACAAGCATTTTTCCCAGGGCCAAGAAAGACATGGTTTATTGTGGCTTTAATACGTGAAACTAGACTCTCCACACATGGCAACAGCACAGTACTTCCAGGGTCACACAATCTTCTCTTTACCAGCTTCTGGTGTGGCTTTCGTAGTCGGCTGGGCTAAACATCGTGACTTGACGTCTGTATCAACATCGTTTTTAACAACTACAGGACCGCATCCTGTGTGGCTTTTATGACGAACAGCAAGGCTCAGCGTGGGAACAAAAACATCAGTCGACAAAGAAAAGAGATCTGTCCTCCCGCTGCCGCAGAATCTTGCTGGTTATCGTCTGTTCTTTCGCTGCGGGAGGAGGAAAGCGAGGTGTGGGTCTTGTTTAATTAACTTTTGGGGGGAACTTTTGTCAGCTAATTGCCTCCGCAAAGGAAGAGGTATTTTCACAGCCATCTGTTGGCTCGTTTGTGCCTGTGTCACGTGATCAGGCAAAGCCCCCATGAACAGATTTTAACGAAATTCGGTAAAAAGATACAACGTGGCCCGATGACGAACTCGTTACATTGTGGTGCGCTTCCGGATCAAAGGGCACATTCCGGGAGACTCTTCGACCTTGACCTTGACCAAGGTTTGTGATCCCCTAACTAACTTTCTAGTTCCCGTATTCAAACATCCTCCAAGGGCATGCACCGAAGAAAGTGACTGAAGACGAGCATTATCGATCACACGAGAGTTACGGTAAGCTAAAGGTATCATCAGTCAGTCACAACATCAGGCAAAGTGAAAGGAACATCAACACTTCAGCAACCAGTCTCTGTTGATGTGTGCATTCCAGCCTGCCTGTGTCACTGCAGGCTTAGGAAACACGACTGAAACCACCAAGACTTCTGCTGCAATACGGCACGAACACTGCATCCTGAAGGATAACCTCATCCGTAAAGTGTTCGCCGAAGTTAGCTGGCAAATCTGACGTCATGGTTAGTAAACTGTGTCATGAGCATGCGCTTCGGGGTTTATAAATTCAAACCGTACCAGAGGCATAGAATTGCAGCTGTTTTCCTCTTAGAGTTCAGTTCGAGTGTAGTCATAATCCAGCCCAGAGTTCAGTTCGAGTGTAGTCATAATCCAGCCCACCACAAAAGTCACTTTCGAGGCTGCCGTTACTCACAGAACAAAGTGCTGTCCTAAAAGGAGAAAGCACACAACAAAGACTGAATTGTTTGTGAAATTTACGGTCATTCAGTACCATTACAGTAACAATAAATACCATAAGATTGTGCTGAGGCACCAGAGATTTATTGACCACGTTTCTGGAAATAGAGGGTGGGGGCGGGGAGTGGAGAGGGCTGGGGGTGGGGGGGGGGAGGGCAAGGTGACACACTGATGTGATCTGACTGTGCCCCAAGCAGATGA
This sequence comes from Conus canariensis, assembly GCA_033310375.1. Taxonomy (NCBI): domain Eukaryota; kingdom Metazoa; phylum Mollusca; class Gastropoda; order Neogastropoda; family Conidae; genus Conus; species Conus canariensis. The sequence goes on from CM065732.1 coordinate 16,812,700, forward strand.
GAAAGGAACAAGAGATGGAAAGCGGAAGGAGGAGATGGGATAGCCTGGGAGTCACGGTTGGGCGGGCATCGCCGACCCACACAAAAGCCATTTGGCAGCAGCGCACTGTCTCCCCTAGAGGGGGGTCTCAGGGCAACACCGCATCAATAGTTTCTTGTACACTGCTGATGCTGGGACTGCGATAAGACAAGCTTAGACTTGACTGTACACGGGGCAGTCGGTGCAATGCCTCTAAGGTGGCGTGGACGGCCGAGGCAACAAAATATATCACGCTGAAATCAGACGATCAAGAATGACCATGGTGGTTTAAAAAAAATTCTTACAGCCTATAGGCGGATGGAATGGTCACAAAAAAGAAGGAGTGTAACATTGGTGCTATCTTCTTCAAAGCAACACCAGAACAAAACAGACAAATACGAAACAGCAATTATTTACCTCCTCAGAACGAACGAAAAAAGACAATCAAAATGAGTAAAATGGCAAGGTTACGTAAAGACAAAGAATTGGGGGATTTTGTGAAATGTTTATGAAAAGACTGAAACTGCGGACATATTTTGCAAACTTTGAAGGGACTAACACACACACACACACACACACACACACACACACACACACACACACACACACACACAC
>CM065732.1:16818332-16820832 GCA_033310375.1 Conus canariensis
ACAGTATTGAGAATGTTAACACAGTATTGAGAATGTTAACACAGTAGCGTGTCCTGAATGTGGAACTTCTCAATGCTAGTATTTGAGTTTTCATGGCATCTGTTAAACACCAATAATGCCTCTGAACCCATATTCCTGATATTACGTGAGCCTGTATACATAGCTTTCCCTCCCGCTTTCTTCTCTTACCGTTGCCCTCTCCTCCTCCCCCCCCCCACCCGAACACATGGAGAGTCTCATATCAAAGTGATGTGAATCAATCCTTTGTTCCTGTCTGCATTTTGTTACATCGTTTCCTTTTTCCATTTTTCCCCCATTGTTTCAATCATTTGTTCTTTCTGACGGTCATTCTTTTTGTATTGTTCTTTCTTTCTGTGTCTTGACCTTCCCCCTCTTGTTCTCTTCTTCATCAGCTCCGTCTCCTCCCTCGTTGTTACAACAAATTACTTTATTTAATTTACGAACAGCGGAACAAGCTGTATTACAGCCCTGCCTTGAAGACACCTCAAAAAATGACCCAAAGAAAGAGCCAATGGGAAAGCTTTCCTTGGTGTAAACATGGTTCAGGGTAAACTGCTGGAAAGCAAGACGACGTCCACTTTTTCACACCTACTTAGGCTTGCAGGCTGTTTTACAGAATGATCTTATGTTTTTTTTCTGTTTCTTGCCTGTTCCCTCAACTTGTCTAGTATGCAATGAAAGATGGCACCAGCTAGCAGTTTCTTGTCTCTTCTCAGCATTGATAAGCCAGGTTATTCACAGATAATCCTTTCACAAATCAGCCACTCTAGCTGCTTTTTTACCCTTCATATTTTGACACTCCTTGGGATCTTGGGGAAAGTGAGCACGTGTTTTTGTTTATAAATCTTATTTGCTATGACTGCTGCGTGATTCCAAACACAGAATCCAGTATGGCATTGTGCAGGGGCTCTCAGCGTGTTATACACAGTCTGGCATTGTGCAGGGGCTCTCAGCGTGTTAAAACACAGAGCCGGCGATCATTTCCCTCCTTCTTCAGGAAGCGGGGACCTGCCGGACAGCGTGCGAGAAAGGGGGAAACAGGGAGAGGGGAGGCTCGTTTGAACTTTGACATTGCAGTTGTGCCGAGCATTTTTTTCTAATGTCTCATAATCTGTAGAATCTTAACGTCAGTGACTCTAACACCGCTCATTGCAGATCTCAATGCACAGCCACATCCAGGATGGATCCTGTTTCACAGCCAGCACTAGCAATCCCCAGAGAGCTACACTTATTGGGTCCTCGTAACGCAGCACTGTTCACGCTGCTGAGACGGTTTGGTAGTGGTGTTTGGGAGATCTTGGATCTTATTACGCAGGACATCACCATCTGAGCTCCCTATTCATGAGAAAAGTTTGTGGAGTCAGACTTAGTGAGCATCCCTTCCACCACCACCACGCCCACCCATTGACAATCCCCACAAACCGGGGTATTTGCCATGTCCACCAGTGTGACAGCTCTTTTGCGAAGACGTCAAGAAATTCGATTTCGCTGCAGGCAGTTTTGTTGCAGGAACACTGAGGCGTGAGAGGGTCAGCGGTAACTTTATGGATGAACAACCGAGCTTCAGTGCAAGCAAGGTCCCAGAATTATAGGATCATTGAAGAGAATTATAGGGATCATTGAAGAGAATTATAGGGATCACTGAAGAGAATTACAGGGATCATTGAAGATGCACACACACATGAACCCACGAACTTAGTGTCTCTGCAGTTCAACGCTATAAGAAGGGGGGGATTTCGCTTCTCGTGGTTACTTCTCGCTTGACATAGGCTGAGGAATCTGCTTGCAGGTTTTGAAAGATCAGCACAGCGAGACAGTTGTATGCAAAACTTCCACATCATTTCAGCAGTGTCAGCGAAGCGGCAAGTCGACCATTCGCCGCCCGTGAAGGCTTTGACAAGAGTTCACCCCAAGGCGTGTCTATCAAGATGAATTGAAACAGGACACTGGGAAAACAGGGCGTGCAGGATCAGAGTTCATGACGTCCTGGTCATTTCTATGATGATCAGTTTGGATGATAACTGATCCTGATGATACTACGGTGATCCTTTGTAATTTGAGTCTTTAGGGTGGAGCCACAGTCCATCCTTCATTCTACATTCCAACTTGAGATTAATCGGCGCGGCCCAAGAGATACAGATACCTGCTGCGCTAGCCAGGAACTCTGAGAAACCAGTTTGGAGATATGGTCATTGTATGGACTAAGCAAGCTGTGTGGATCACGACGTTTTGAGACTCCCCATTTCTGGGTAGGATCTGGTCGGGATTGACGGCTCTCACAGTAATATAAAGACTGACAAGGTGCACGCCTACGATCTCTCAGCTGCTAAAATGGAACTACTACTACACCACAGTGGCTCGTATTGAATGTGTGTGAACACATCGCAGGTAATTGATCTGTTCTGTTGTTTTGTTTTCGTTTCTATTGTCAGGCACAACCAAAGAATGTAATGAATGTCTTGCGTTGCCATGGTTTTAA
>CM065732.1:16825832-16843332 GCA_033310375.1 Conus canariensis
AACAAGTAATGTAACATTTATGGAGCTGTTGTCAGATAATAACTATTTTTTTTCTAAATCATCGGTCTCTCGTCACCATCATTGACCTTGCTCCAGTTAATGTTTGTCTACTTTTAGAGAACAAAAAATGACATCACTTAGGTTTAAGAGCTACCTGTTCAAACTCCTACCAGATAACGTCCTCTGTAAAAATCGGATTTCTTTCCATCAAGTGTTTTGTCTAAAATTTTCTATCCAGTTTAGTCTTTATTTGGCATTTTGTGGAATTTCAAGATAGCTTTATAAGTTAAACTCGCTGTGATCTTTGACAGAAAAGTAACACAAAGGACAGAAAACACGTTTGACAGTGAGAAAGTGTCGACTGGTATTCGCCCATCTTCCCCCTCCCCCGAAGGTTTATACTAAATGTGTGTTGCGAGAGGGCTGAAGCACAATCAGCAGGCTTTTATTTACAATGACAATAATAATTATGTACAACGGCACTGTGATTCCGAAGAGTCATTGGTTGCCTTTTTTTTACCCTTTGAACCGGACAGGTACATTCAGGTATAACTAAAAGAAAACGACTATCGTGCGTATAACACGTAGAACTAAACTCCACGAATGGCAACGTTGGTCAAAGTCATTTCTTGACAGGTAGGGTCACCCGTTCTTCTTTCTTTCAAATTCTGATGTGACCCTCGTAGTCGGCTGGGCTATAAACATTCCGACTTGACGTCTGTATTCACATAATCTTTTTTTTTTTTTTGCCTCTCCAGGACCACATCCGTCGTGGCCTTCATGGCGAACAGCAAAGCTCAGTGTGGGAACAAAAAAAAAAACAACAAAAAAAAACAAACAAAAAAAACCAACCTCAGTTGAAGTGGAAAAGAGATTCGTTTCCCACTGCCACGGGTTCTTCTGGTTGTTGTTTGCTCTTTAGCTGAACATGGAGAGAAAGGTGATAGTGGGGGAGGGGTGGGGTAGAGCGGGGTGGGGGTGGGGGTCGTGCTTAATTAGGCTTTTTGTGGAACTGTTGTCAGCTAATTACCTCTGCAAAGGAAGATGTATTTTCGCTAACATTTGTCGGCTTGTTTGTGTCCGTGTCACGTGATTAGGCCAAAAAGAACCTTGGAACAGATTTTAACGGAATTGGGTAAAAAGATTCAACGTGGCCTAAGGACAAACTCGTTGCGTTTTGGCGTTGTTCCGGATCAAGGGGCAGATTCAGGAGAACTCTTCCACCTTGACCGAGGGTTGCGCTCCCCTGAGTAACTTGATAGTTCCCATCTTCACACGTCAACAAGGGCATGCACCACAGAGAGTGTCTAAAGACGAGCACTATCGATGGCACGAGAGTTATGGTTAACTGCGTGTATTACCAGTATGACCAAACACCAGACAGTTAGGCAAGGAATGTCTGTGCTCCAATAGCCTTTCTCTCTCTCTCCTCTCTCTCTCTCTCTCTCTCTCTCTCTCTCTCTCTCTCTCTCTCTCTCTCTCTGTATTCCAACCAGCCTGTGTCACTGTGGACTTTAGGAGAGACGACTCAAACCCCACGCTGTGTCAGACCAATTGACATAGGCTAGAACACCAAGGCTACATTAAAAATGTTGTTATGCTCTGCATAGTTATGCAGGGATTGTCTTCAGTAGTGACAAGCTCCTAGCATAACATTATCAGTCTCCAAAATCCCCCGAAGTCGGAGTGTGGCTGCCCTTGTGGCGGGGTAATCAAAAACGGTCGCACACGTGATGTTCTCATCCCCAGCTGATGCATTTGTACCATAGTGTTCACGTACTTTGGCTGTTTGGATGGTCCCTGGAGTAACAAATAATAGAATTAGATTGTGCTGAAGGTTCCGGCTATTCCGTTTGATTTATAAACCGCGGTTTTGGGGATTCGAGGGGCTTGCGCTAGAAAAAAAAGGCGACACACTAAGGATATCTGACCATGCCCCCCCCCCCTCCCCTCTCCCCCAAGAAGTGGGCAAGAGAAGAGAATGCGGGTTTGGCGTGGGGTAGGGTGGGGATCATAGTATATTGACTCAGAACAGACACTACCGAAACTCACAAAATCTATTCAGCAGCAGCGCACTGTCTCCCCTGGAGCGGGGTCTCAGGGCAACCTCGCATCAATAGTTTTCTGCACACAACTGATGCTGGGACTGCGACAAGACAAGCGTAGACGTGGCTATGTGTAGGACAGTCGGGGCAATGCCTCTATCAGGCGGCGGCGTGGACGACCGAGGCAGCAAAAGACATCACGCCGGAATCAGATCAGGAAATGACCATTGTTTTCTTCCAGTCTAACGGAGAATGGAGCTGTCACAAGAGAGAGAGAGAGAGAGAGAGGAGAGAGAGAGAGAGAGAGAGAGAGAGAGAGAGAGAGAGAGAGCAGATAGCACGGGTTCTATCTTCTTAAAAAGCCAGTTGTAAAGAAGATAGATACGATCAAACAGCTGTCCCTCGCCTACTGAAGACAAGCAATCGAACGAAAGGAACACAATGGCAAGTGTCCATAGAGACACAAAGTGGGGATCTTTTGTTAAGTGCACAAGGAGACTAAAACTGCGGACATATGTTGTAAGTTTTGAACACGCACACACACACACACGCGCGCGCGTGCGCTCTGCGCGATCTTAGCAAGAAGAGACGGAAATTAAGCGACAGGTGGAAATGGGGCGTATTTGTAAGCTGAGGAAAGAATCTCTCTCTCTCTCTCTCTCTCTCTCTCTCTCTCTCTCTCTCTCTCCTCTCTCTCTCTCTCTCCTCTCTCCTTTCATTAAAAGAAAGTGTACACGTCGTTTCCTAAGCATGTTTCAGCTTGCATATGACGTGAAACCATAAAAAGGGAATCCCCCCTCCTTACCTCTTTCCCCCTCCCTCCGCTTACTCAAAACTGCAAACCATAATGTACATGCACATGCTTGCGTTGCGTCAGGGTAGAGATGGTGGGAATGAAAGATGGATGGTAGTGGAGGGAGGATGAGGGCGATTAGGGCCTTATAATGTCATATTTCTACGTTAGTTAGTTTCGCATTTGCAGCATTTAAATTTTTATAATACCAGTTTTTAATTTTTGTTAACACTCATTCAGTTTCCCCTGCGCTTGGGACAAACATGTTCTTGAACAGCTCCCAAATCACCACAGAATTACTATATGGTGACAAAGCAGCGGGAGTGGTCAGTGCATTACTATATGGTGACAAAGCAGCGAGAGTGGTCAGTGCATTAGGTTTATCGTTTGGTCAGACATGTGCTCATCACCATCCGTGTTGACAGGGATTCCGTGTTGACAGGGATTCCGTGTTGACAGGGATTCCGTGTTGACAGGGATCCCGTGTTGACAGGGATTCCGTGTTGACAGGGATTCCGTGTTGACGGATTCAGGGGAGGCATGGTGGGAGAAGGGGATTTAGAGGTTTTGAACCGCCCTCCTTTGACCCCCCCCCCCCCCCCCTGGCTCAGTTAAAACAATTCAAAGTGCATCACACGGGGCAGCATTCCACTCAAAACGCAAGAGAAGCACTTCATCACCTGGTAATGTTTACAATGCATCGATCACTTTGTAAGTTCTTGCCCCATTTCCTACCCACTCCTGCCTTCGTCCTCAGCCCTCTCCGACCCCCCCCCCTCCCCCCAGCCCAACCCCATCCACCCCACCTCTACTCCATCCATACCTCTTCTGAACATCGCGTGTTTCCCTCAGTTTACAAGACCAAGATGTGCTTCTAAATTCCCACCCCAACATCCCCTACCTCGCCCTGTTCAACAACAAGAAATCACAACTGCCGCCACTCCACTCCTCCCCATTCTAGACGAAGTGATCCGCCCCTGCATGAGAGATCCAAGCCACAGACGTGGGCTATTCCTGCGGAGAATGACCCTCTTTCTGTATGGGCTGAGCTGTACATTTTGCTACAGTTTGAGGTGTGGTCTCACATGAACCCATATCCGGTGGTCACCAACAGTCCACACTTTGCTCGGGGCTGTTAGCGAGGGTTCTGGGCTCTTCGTGTCCTCCTAGCGTCCATCAACCGTGTTGATCATTACGGTAGCACAGATTACCGGTCATTTCCAAAGAAAAAGCTCGTCACGATCGAGGAGGTCAGGAAGAAAATCTCACAACGCAGTCACGACGTATTCACGTAGCATGCAACGGTTCTTTCATGCCTTGAAAGCCAAAGCTTTCAGCGCGTGTTTGTCTGTTTCTTCACAATGGTTCTTTAATAATGCAAAGCTTTCCACGTGTGTGTTTTTCTTCTGTGGGGAAATGCATGGTAGTGCTAGAAGCATCCAGGTCTGAAAACAATGGGGGTGATGGTCCTACTAGGTTATCCATGAAACAATTTTGAGGGCTGTGAGTCTGTCTTTCTGTCTTTTATAACCGAAACTTGAACAGTGTTAACTTCTCCAAGACTAGATCGATCACGTTCGTTTTTTCTCTGCTATTTTATTGATTCAAGGACGGTACACAACAACAGGCATCCTGCTCAGTAAGAGAGAGAGAGAGAGAAAGAGAGAGAGAAAAAGAGAGAGAAAGAGAGAGAGAGGCGCAGAGAGAGAGAGAGAGAGAGAGAGAGAGAGAGGCGCAGAGAGAGAGAGAGAGAGAGAGAGAGAGAGAGAGAGAGAAAACAGAGACAGAGACAGAGAGAGACAGAGACAGAGAGTCAGAGAGAGACAGACGGAGACAAAGACAGACAGACAGACAAACAGATAGAGACAGGGATAGAAATCGCATTGTGACAAAATCCACATCTTACTCGGACGAGCCATCAGACCAGTGACGACCTGCGCTCTCTCTCTCTCTCTCTCTCTCTCTCTCTCCTCTCTCTCTCTCTCTCTCTCTCTCCTCTCTCTCTCTCCTCTCCTCTCCTCTCCGTGAGTCCTTCTGTATTTCTCTCTCTGTCTCTGTCTGTCTCTCTTCTCTGTCTCTCTCTCTATCTATCTGCGTGTCTACCTGTCTTAGCATCTGTTTTGTCTATGTCTGTCTCTTTTTCTTTGCCTCCCAATCTGTTTGTATGTCTGTCTGTATATCTGTATGTCTATCTTGTCTTTGTCTCCGTGTGTGTGTCTGTCTCTCTCTTTCTGTCTGTACCTGTCTGTCTGTTTGTCTGTCTGTCTGTCTATCTCTTACCTCTTCATTTCTGAATGTTTGTTTTATCGTTTTCTATGTAAGATAAACTCATATACTGTAAAGGAGAACAAAGACGACAGAACTACTCTATTTCCATTAACAAGAAGAGCTGATAAAATACACTAAGAAGTGTCACAAAATTCGATTTCCATTAGCAAGACGAGCTAGCAAAATAAACAGAGAAAAAAGCCAGTTCCACTCCGATTGACAAGACGAGCTTTCAAATCAAGGAAAGAAGGACAAAAAGCAACTCCAATTCTGAGGGAGCTAACAGAACAAAACAAACAAACAAACAAAAAAGACCCACCGCACCTCAACAAACAAACAAATAAAAAACAACAACCCCACCTTCCTTTCCAGAAATTAAGAAGCGCTAGCAACACAAAGAAAGCCCCCCCCCCCCCACCCCCCCAAGAAAAAAAAAATCTCGCAAAATCAAGAAAGAAGCTCCCCCCCCCCCCCCCCCAGCAAAGAACCCCATCCATTTCCATTGAAGGAGGAAATGGCAAAATAAAGAAGGACTCCCATGCCCCCTTCATACCCTTCCCCTCCCCCCTCCCCTTCCACTCCCTCTCCTTCCTCTCCCCTCCTCTAACAAAAAGAGAAAACAACAACAACAACAACAACAACAACAAAGGCCACGTCCATTTCCATGAACAAGAAGCCAAGTAAAACAAAGAAAGAAGGACGAAAACAAAACAAAGTAAAAAGAGAGCAAATCCCAAACTCCATTTCCAATAACAAACAAGAGCTAATGAAATAAACGAAAGACCAAAAACAGTAACACCTCCACTTTCACTGACGAAAAGAACTAGCAACATAAACAGAGAACACACCCTCCCTATCCTCCATCTTCAGTGGAAGAAAGACCTAGCGAAGCAAGCAGAGAAACATTTCCAGAAGTACGAGTGTATTACTTTGCTGTTGGTGGTCTCATTTATTCACATTTTCTTTTAGAATGTTGAGACTTGCATGATGTCAGAAATAAACATTTGACAGCAGACTCCATGAAAACCTTGTTGAGAGATGTCCCAGCTAATGTGATCTTTGAATTTCAGAAACAGATCAACATTTTTTTTTTCAATCTGATCTCAGATTTTTACGAAATATAGATTTTTAACGAAATTTCCAGTGTGTTTTTAGATGTATCTTAATATGTTGTGTGGAGTTTTTGAAATATGACTTTAGAGTTGATTTCATCGTGGTGACATCCCCAAGTTTGCCTTTAGAGGTTGCCTGTGCTACAAGCAACATTATCTGTCTGCACGGTCTCATTTATTCACGTTTTTGTGTTTAGCGCCCAGCCGATTATACTCGCTATACCACAAGGGTGATTTTTCGAAACAAACTTAGATATACAGTAAACAAGTTGGGTATTTTTTGCTCCCATAAGAAAACCTAACACAGAGTAACTTTTATTCAAGACTGGCACAGCCTTTTAAACTTGAATAAAGTCGGACAAATACATAGACGAACAATCTAATAGTGGGGGAAAAAACAAGCACAGGCCAACAACTGAACTATCTTCATAGTAATGACTTGGCAAAGATTTGGACTTAAGGGGCGGGGGGGGGGGGGGGGGGGGGGGATTTGAAGATGGAGAAACTGGGAACATGAAATTAAGAAAATATGTTACAGATATGAAAACTCTTCACTAGCTGCATAAGGGAACCATCGCAATCCCTTTTGAAGGCAGATATATTTGTATTGCCTGCTCCGAGGCCTTTCGTCCGCTGGGTCGGACTCATCAGGGAGACACGGCTGGTTGTGTCTGCGCTCCTGCCGTGTCTCCCTGATGAGTCCGACCCAGCGGACGAAAGGCCTCGGAGCAGGCAATACAAATATATCTGCCTTCAAAAGGGATTGCGTTGGTTCCCTTATGCAGCTAGTGAAGAGTTTTCATATCTGTAACATATTTTCTTAATTTCATGTTCCCAGTTTCTCCATCTTCAAATCCCCCCCCCCCCCCCCCCCCTTAAGTCCAAATCTTTGCCAAGTCATTACTATGAAGATAGTTCAGTTGTTGGCCTGCGCTTGTTTTTTCCCCCACTATTAGATTGCTCGTCTATGTATTTGTCTGACTTTATTCAAGTTTAAAAGGCTGTGCCAGTCTTGAATAAAAGTTACTCTGTGTTAGGTTTTCTTATGGGAGCAAAAAATACCCAACTTGTTTACTGTTTATCGTTTACTGTTCCCTGCCTCATTTCATTTCATTTCCGATTTTGTTTTGATTAAATTGAGGTTATTTGTATTTGTTTCTGTCCGTCTGTGTGTTTGTCTTTTGATCTCCCTTGCATCTTTGGGTGGATCCTCAAGCGTAGGCTCAAAGATTGTCCCCTACATTTTATACTATTTGCATAATGTCTTTAGTTTTTCAGCAACTTTTTTCCTCCCCACACTTTCGTTTGGTTTCATTTACTACTCTTCGCTGGCTGCTTTGGGGGTGCTATTGGATTCTTTTTTGCACCCTTGGTGGTGAGAACACCACAGTATTATGGACTGTGATGTGTCTCTATTTGACGCCAGGAGCGCAGACACAACCAGCCGTGTCTCCCTGATGAGTCCGACCCAGCGGACGAAAGGCCTCGGAGCAGGCAATACAAATATATCTGCCTTCAAAAGGGATTGCGATGGTTCCCTTATGCAGCTAGTGAAGAGTTTTCATATCTGTAACATATTTTCTTAATTTCATGTTCCCAGTTTCTCCATCTTCAAATCCCCCCCCCCCCCCCCCCCCCCGCCCCTTAAGTCCAAATCTTTGCCAAGTCATTACTATGAAGATAGTTCAGTTGTTGGCCTGCGCTTGTTTTTTCCCCCACTATTAGATTGTTCGTCTATGTATTTGTCTGACTTTATTCAAGTTTAAAAGGCTGTGCCAGTCTTGAATAAAAGTTACTCTGTGTTAGGTTTTCTTATGGGAGCAAAAAATACCCAACTTGTTTACTGTCTATCGTTTACTGTTCCCTGCCTCATTTCATTTCATTTCCAAAGTTAGATATAGTTTAGCTGGCGGAAGATCGGTGATACGTAACACACAGTCGTTTTTCTGCCTGTTTCGTTCCTGCCGGCACCACGAAAAGGCTTGTTTTGCGTAATGCAAGCCCTCTACGGACCTTTTAATGTTGACAGCTGCGCTATTCGTTTCTTTGTTCTTTCTGATGGGACGATCCAATCTGTTGTCAAATCTCCATATGGTTTTCTTTATCTTCAGACTATTTCTTATCCTGTGTGCGTTTTCTAATGGAACGTCAGCTCGTGCCCTACCTCCCTGCTCACCCTTCCTCAGACAGAAAAAAACACACAATAAGATAAGAAAGCACAGATATTGTAAACAAGGTATACTATCGTTGTTGTAGCAGTTTTCTTCTTAGGTGTCTCAGTTTTAGGACATATGTAAAACAGCAAAGACATCTTTTAACACAGGTTGCAAATGTACACACACACACACACACACACACACACACACACACACACATATGCACGCGTGCACGCACGTACGCACGCATGCACGCTAACGACCGTGTTTGACCATAACAATACTGCTAAGAAAAACGTACTTTTTTTTCCATCATTGACTGCTTTTTGTAGATTATATTGACGGTGCTGCCGACGAAAATATGTAATTATTCAGTCATTGACTTCTTGGCTGCAGATTATCTAGACAGCATTAGAAACAAAAACATCTTTTTCATTCAGTCATTGTATGCATGGTGACCGTACACCTCACTCGTGAACGTGCCAGTTTCTATTTGTGGAAATACGAAGAAAACTTCTGTTTGTAGAAATAAGAAAAATTCTATTTGTGGAAATAAGACGAAAATGTCTATTTGTGGAAACAAGACGAAAATTTCTATTTGTGGACATAAGAAGACTTCTATTTGTGGAAATAAGAAGAACATATCTGACTGTCGAAATGAGAAGACACGCGACGATAAAGTGATAAAAACAAAACAATGCACACGGTTGAAAAACTATCTCGAGCGACGTGTGTAGCGGGCCATATCTCCGTTGCTACAGCGATGGAGGGTGAAAGATTCTCAGGAAGCGGGCGTTCTATTTCCCTCCCATTTGTCTGGGTACACCCATAGGGACTCGTCTCTGGAGGTTCTGGTTTGTCGCGGCCAACGGCCATCACACACTGACATCCGCTGGATAGCAGCTATCTCCGTTGCCGTCTGACTGGAATGCAAGTGCGTGCCTGCACCCTAAGTTAACACAGCAAGGCTTCCAAGGGTAGCGCAGGATTGCTTCCGAAGGAGGTATCAGTGCGTGCGGACTAGTCCATGTGCGCTGTACCACATCTGCTAAGTTTTGAGACCACACCGCACACGATTTGAAGCTGATGGATAAATAAATTAACTTGAGATGACAGAATTGAAGACGAGGGTCTCGTGGCCACGACTTAGCAGATGTCTCACCTGCGCATTGACCCAACGCACTGGTCAGACCTTAAACACCTACCTACTGACATCGGCTGTACCACTATTATCATTGTAGGTGCTTATGGTGGGAGTATATTGTGTGTGTATGCTTGTGCATGATTGGGTGGACACAGGCACGGGCCCGTGTGTGTGTGTGTGTGTGTGTGTGTGTGTGTGTGTGTGTGTGTGTGTGTGTGTGTGTGTGTGTGTGATCAGTGAGCTTGTGTGAGTACCACGATTTGCATCATAAGTAATGAATTCCTCCTTGAAACACATTGCATCTCTTCAGCCAGTTCTGTACAAACTGGTTTGTCGTTTAGTTTAAAGGTGCCTACAGGCAGTACAACAGACACGGGTAATTTTCATCGTGCCCTACAAATAGGCCGGCAGATGTGAATGAAGTGAGCTGGCAGCAGTGCAGTGTTCTCTTTGGTGGGTGGCTTATAGGCAACTTGATATTGATTCTCCCTTTGGATTGCTAGTGCTGCGACTGCGACAGGTACAAGCCCGAGTGTGACTTGCGGACGGGGCCCGGAATGAGATGTGTGGGGGCAGTGCAACTGAAGTGCCACGGAAGATGAGACCAAAACCATCTGCATACTGTCCGAAATAATGGCTTTTTCGGAAGCCGAACTCCTCTCCCTATCGCTCCAGTGACATCACTTCTGAATCTGCCAGCTGTAAATGCCCTTGAAAGGAACTCACTACAAGAATGCGCAGGAGAAGATGGAGACTAAAATCGCTCGCTATCAGAGCAGGCATAAAGAGAAACTAAACTATTGGATACCCTTCTTTCTCTCTAACCCCTGGCCTCAGTTTATTTGAAGATAATCTTTGAGGGTTACGACGTCGATGTGATGGATCTGGGGACGAATATCAGAACTGCACTTTACGTTTCTCGCGGTAATATACCTGTGCATTAATCTGAAAGATAACACAGAACTGCAATATTGGTTAGAACAAGGAGCAGCACTCTCCAGGACATGTCTGCAAGGCTTTATCGTCGATGCCCTGCCAAGACCTCCACAAACCGAAGCATCAATAGAAGGCAAGGCACTCAACCTTGTCGTAGAAAAGACACTAAATCGAGAGAGCTGTAAATGTATTCCTGAAACCGTTTCCAGCAGATCTGACTACAGTTTAGATGTCCGATGCCTCAGATCATCAGCTCTGTGGTCGTTTTATCGTCTCTGAGCCAATAGCTAGGATTTACTACAGCAGTCTTTATACCCTACTTGGGTCCATGACTTTCATCTTTATTGCCTGCGACGAGTTATTTCCGGTAGCCCCCAGCAAAGACATGATATGGAGGAGTGCGTGGGTCAAAAGATAGAAGAAGACACAAGCACTTGCTTAGGAATCTGTACTGGGTACGTTCCCGTCTGCAGGGCCAGGGACTGCTTTTTGTGAAGTTTCTGACCAGTACATTCGTAGCTGTAACCAACGCTTATTCCAGAGTCGAATCATAAAGATCTGTAATTATTGTGTCTGTTGGATTTCTAACAGCTCGGCTGATCACCAAAGTGCCCTTTTAGGACAATCACACCAATGACACAATAACTTCCGAAGGACTGTGTGTACAGTTCGTTCATTTACAGTTTGTTTACTTACTTTGGTTCATAAAGCTACGTAACATTTGACTGTTAATGTTTATCACTATATTCACTTACTTCCTGCAGGAATAGTATTTTTTCTTCACAGTTTGTTTCAGTTTCCGTCTGCAGCCACCTCACTTTGAAATCATCCTGCCCCCAAAGCTGTGACCATCCAAAGAACCACTCACCTCACTTTGAAATCATCCTGCCCCCAAAAGCTGTCACCATCCAAAGAACCACTCACCTCACTTTGAAATCATCCTGCCCCCAAAGCTGTGACCATCCAAAGAACCACTCACCTCACTTTGAAATCATCCTGCCCCCAAAAGCTGTCACCATCCAAAGAAACCACTCACACTCACTTTGAAATCAATCCTGCCCCCAAAGCTGTGACCATCCAAAGAACCACTCACCTCACTTTGAAATCATCCTGCCCCCAAAAGCTGTCACCATCCAAAGAACCACTCACCTCACTTTGAAATCATCCTGCCCCCCAAAGCTGTACCATCCAAAGAACAACTCACCTCACTTTGAAATCATCCTGCCCCTAAAAGCTGTGGCCCTCCAAAGAACAACTCACCGCACTTTGAAATCATCCTGCCCCTAAAAGCTGTGACCATCCAAAGAACAACTCACCTCACTTTGAAATCATCCTGCCCCCAAAAGCTGTGACCATCCAAAGAACAACTCACCTCACTTTGAAATCATCCTGCCCCCAAAAGCTGTGACCATCCAAAGAACAACTCACCTCACTTTGAAATCATCTTGCCCCCAAAGCTGTGACCATCCAAAGAACAACTCACCTCACTTTGAAATCATCCTGCCCCAAAAGCTGTGACCATCCAAAGAACAACCAACATAAGCTATAATGACTATATTCAGTTCACTCACTTGATATGCAAGGGCGTGTGTGTAAGATGGATGGGATGGTGTGAGGACTGGGGTGGGGCGGAGAAAGAAATATATTAAAATTCTGTTTTTGATCTGCAACGTTTCCTGTTAATACTTAGGGCCCAGCATTGTCTACCCTGATTCATACCATTTCCAAGATTTTGACTGGTTTTCAATTGGTAGTCTGAGCTTTCAAAGCTGATGACAAATATTAGTCATTACTTAACAGGCTCATGGATTCGATCTTTGTTCTCTGCTTCAAATAATCAAGGATTGAATGCTATTTTTTTTAAATGACCATGAAGGTGTAAGTTCATTTTTTTTCTTCTGCCCCTTCCCCCTCTCCTCCCACCTGCAATGAAGGCTCTATTTTGTTCCTAATTTACAGGTACAATCGTATTACAACATTCCATCAGTTACATAGATTACAAAATTATTCACAATTACTATAAATTGTACGAATACAAAAATGATTGTTATATTGCATAGGATTCTTTATAGACACAGAGCAATGCAAAAGCATTATATTTTGAACGGTATATATTCCTAAAATCATAGATGTTGAAAAAACAACAACCATTCTTTAGTTAGGAAAACACTGACTGACTGAAACCAATATGTTGTTAGATTAACTCATGGTTGTACTGACAGAGGGAAAACACTGACTGACTGAAACCAATATGTTGTTAGATTAACTCATGGTTGTACTGACAGAGGGAAAACACTGACTGACTGAAACCAATATGTTGTTAGATTAACTCATGGTTGTACTGACAGAGGGAAAACACTGACTGACTGAAACCAATATGTTGTTAGATTAACTCATGGTTGTACTGACAGAGGGAAAACACTGACTGACTGAAACCAATATGTTGTTAGATTAACTATGGTTGTACTGACAGAGGAAAACACTGACTGACTGAACCATATGTTGTTAGATAACTCTGTGTCGACAGAGGGAAGACACTGACTGACTGAAACCAGTATGTTGTTAGATTAACTCATGGTTGTACTGACAGAGGGAAACCAATATGTTGTTAGATTAACTTATGGTTGTACTGACAGAGGAAAACACTGACTGACTGAAACCAATATGTTGTTAGATTAACTCATGGTTGTACTGACAGAGGGAAAACACTGACTGACTGAAACCAGTATGTTGTTAGATTAACTCATGGTTGTACTGACAGAGGAAACCAATAGTGTTTTAGATTAACTCATGGTTGTACTGACAGATGGAAAACACTGACTGACTAAACCAATATGTTGTTAGATTAACTCATGGTTGTACTGACAGAGGGAAACACTGACTGACTGAAACCAAATGTTGTTAGATTAACTCATGGTTGTACTGACAGAAGATCGTGGTCTCTAACAGCAGGTATGCTTCTCTGCAGGACCTGCACATATGATCTTTCCCCCCCCCCTCCCCCCCCCCCATCAAATGATTCTTCCATCAACAATCAGAACCTGAGACCACCACGGTCCTTAGCCCCAACACGCCCACGTACCCACGATCGTCGATACGCGACGTCTCCACACAAGCGTGAGAAGATAAAAACCTATGGCTTCACAAGGCATGTTCTGTGGCCCAGCCTCCAATCAGCCTGTCCTCCACACAGTCGGTGGCTAATGGGAGATAAGTTGCTCTCCCTTCTCGGCAGTTCCTTGCCAAGTGATAATTCTTTTCCATCACCGGAGAGAGAACTGATTGTGACTTCTTCTCCACGCGCGAGGTAGCGCATCTCCGCCAGTGCGGGTCTCCCAACCGGTTTGATTTTCTGCTCTGGTACACACGAAACAATCGCCTGTCAGTCCCTCATTTTTTCCCCGGACCGACCTGCCAATTTGTACATCAGACGTCGGGAGTTTCCATGAATAGTAAGAAGGGAGACAAACAGGGAGATTTGCGTGGTAATAGTTCCCCCCTTCGCTCTCTTCAGAGTCATTTCCACTTGTCGGTATTGAATCGGTGCCATGCGGGGGAAGAGTCTGATTTTCTGACGGGGATTTTCAAGGGTACGAATGCCTCATCTGCTCGCTTCTCCCCAGAAGTTCGTTTGTGGAGAGAGAGAGAGAGAGAGAGAGAGAGAGAGAGAGAGAGAGAGAGAGAGAGAGGAGAGAGAGAGAGAGACAGACAGACAGACAGACAAACAGACAGACAGATAGACAGACAGAAAGACAATGACAGACAG
Organism: Conus canariensis; assembly: GCA_033310375.1. NCBI lineage: Eukaryota > Metazoa > Mollusca > Gastropoda > Neogastropoda > Conidae > Conus > Conus canariensis. The sequence goes on from CM065732.1 coordinate 16,840,053, forward strand.
AGACAGACAGACAGACAGGGACATAAATTGCATTTTGACAAAATCTGCATCCTACTCGGACGAGCCATCAGACCAATGACGACCTGCTCTCTCTCTCTCTCTCTCTCTCTCTCTCTCTCTCTCTCTCTCTCTCTCTGTCTGTCTGTCTCTCTCTCTCTTTCCTTCTCTCTCTGTCTCTGTCTCTCTCTCTCTTCTCTCTCTCTATCTCTCTCTTTCTCTCTCTCTCTCTCTCTCTCTCTCTCTCTCTCTCTCTCTCTCTCTTTCTCTCCACAAGCCTCGATAATAAAGAATTTGTGTGTGTTGTTGTCTTGTCTTGTTTCTCTCTCTCAACGAGTCCTTCTGTTGTTGTTTTTTTCTCTCTCTTCGTCTCTGTCTCTCATTCTCTGTCTCACTTTGTCTCTGTCTGTCTGTTTGTCTGTGTGTCTGTCTGTCTGTCTATCTGTCTGCAGTAGCAAGCAAGAAAAAGAAAAAAAGGTCATAAACGGAAGGGTGGCACTGTGCTATGGCGATGCGACAACCCACTCCCTACCCCCCCCCCCCCCACCCCCACCTCTGGAGGGAACTGTCAGCAAACGTAGCGCAGAGAAATCTGGTGTGACGATAAAGTGACTTATACAACGTAGAAAAAAATAGAATAGAATAGAACAGAACAGAACAGAATAAAACTGAACGCAGTGCAATATAATGCAATGTAATGCAAAGAATACAATACAATGCAATGCAATGCAATACAATACAACAATGCGTGACTGGTCTGCTTGTTAAATTCCTTCACTGCTCACTTTATTATTCATCATCATCATCATCATCATCATCATCTTTCATAAGCAGCAGCAGCAGCAGCAGCAGCAGCAGCAGCGGCAGCGGCAGCATCAGCAGCAGCAGCAGCGGCAGAAGCAGCCGCATCAACGTCGTCACCATCATCGTTGTCATCGTTATAACATCCCCATCATTCCTCTCACCATTGTTAGTATTGTTGTAATTGTTGCTGTTGTTATTATTGTTAACATTACTATTGTTGTTGTTTTTGATGATATGATGATGATGATGATGATGATGATGATGATGATGATGAGATGATGATGATGAAATTATGTTTATCATCATCATTATTAGTATTATTATGATTGTTGTTGTTGTTATCATTATGGTTATTGCTGTCAATGTCATTACTATCATCAGCATCATTATAATGATGATGATGATGATGATGATGATTGATGTAATTACTATGGTCATGTTTGTCATGAGTGACATTATCATAATTATCACTGTAATCATCATCATTAAGAACTTTTTTTTAATATGTGTGGTCAAATGAACTCCCTAAGCGTTTACAATCCACAATTACACACATCAAAGTACACAATCATTGAATGAAATCACACACCATTGCACAAAACGGCTGTATTACAACCACCCGCACCACCTCCCAAGTCTAGCCTTCTCACTCCCTCTCTCCACTCATCTCCAGCCCTTCAAATAAAAGCAAATGCCATTGACAAAAACGGAATTACTGTAAACGACGACCGACAGGATTCGAGATCGAATTTTGCACCCATAGGTCGAAACGCGGTGCGTTTGTTTTGTAATTTGTTTGTTCCTTTGTTCGACTGTCCAGTAATTTTGTTTTTGCTCATGATTTGATTTCCGGCTGCGGTTATCCCACTTCAAAATTAGCAATGGAACTGACCCAATAAAAAAAAAAAAAAAAAAAAAAAAAAAGGAAAAAACCCCCAGAAAGAACAACAACAAACAAACAAACAAAAAAAAAACAAAAAAAAAAAAAAAACGACCAACAATGCACCACACAAAACTACACTATACTACATTTTACCACACCACACCACGCCACACCAAACCACACCACACTACACTACTATACACCACACTACGCTACACTGCACTATACAATACGACAGACACGACATGACACGACACGACACAACGCGTGGTTCGTTTGCCGGCTGAATTCATTCATCGCTCAATCCATATCTTCAGATGAAAAGTAAAAGTTTGCTTGTTGAATTCCTTCAGCACTAATATAATCGTTATCGCTTCAATACAAAATGTGACAGGTTCGATACTGAAATAATTTCATCACTCATCTTCTGACTCAAGATCACACATGATTCCTTTGATAATTGAATTGTTTCATCATTCTATATTCCAATACAATACATGATTGGTATGACGGTTAAATTGTTTCACCATTCTTTACCATTTACAATACATGGCTGGTATGATGGATAGTTTCATCATTCTATACTCCATACAATACATGATTGATATGATGGTTTAATTGTTTCACCATTCTTTACCATTTACAATACATGACTGGTATGATGGATAAATAGTTTCATCATTCTATACCTCCATACAATACATGATTGGGATAATGGTTAAATTGTTTCATCATATTTCCCCCTTACAGTACATGATTGTTATAATGGTTAAATTGTTTCATCAGCCTATACCTCCATACAATAGATGATTGGTATAATGGTTACATTGTTTTTATTATCCTATGCCTCCATACTATACATGATTGGTATGATGGTTAAATTGTTTCATCATTCTACACTCCCACACAATACACGATTAGCATGATGGTTAGACTTTTCATCATTCTATACCTCCATACAATACATGATTAGCAAGATGGTTAAATTGTTTCATCATTCTATACCTCCATACAATACGTGGTCCTTATGATGGTTAAAATTTTCAACATTCCATACCCTCATACAATATATGACTGGCATGGTGGTTAAAGTGCTTCATCATTCTTGTCAAACCTCGAACAATGACCTCGCTGACCGATGACCTCGCTGACCGATGACCTCGCTGACCGATGACCTTGCTGACCGATGACCTCGCTAACTGATGGCTCATGCTGGACACAGACCTGAAGAGACGCTTCGAGAACCGCATTGACCCCAACAAGGACGGCAAGGCCACGGAGAGCGAGGTCCGGCGATACCTGTCCCACTTCAACCCTGACGTTGACGACCAGCAAGTCACGCGATTCATCGCCCGGCGAGACCTCGACGGTAAGTCAGTTGGGTAGTGCGATGGGATGGGATTTGATGGAATGTATACTCTGTCTCTGTCTCTCTGTTTGTGCGTATAATGGGGAGGTGGATAGAGAAATAAATAAGAAGAGAGAGAGAGAGTGAGATGCGCGCGCGCGCGCGCGCGCGCGCGTGTGTGTGTGTGCATGCGTGCGCAGTAATATGACTGGTTAAAATCTCAAGTTTATTCAGCTATCTATCTATTA
>CM065732.1:16848332-16853332 GCA_033310375.1 Conus canariensis
ACCGAGGTTCTGTGTGTGAACGCATACATAAGATTTTGCATATACGTAAAATCTTATCAGCAACTTTCGGAAGTGAAGACCAGTTTGGCCGTTGGTATGGATGACATGTTTCATACACCTCGCCGGGGGGGGGGGGGGGGGGGGGGGGGGGGGGGGGGGGGATCGGTTGAATGATGGAATGAAACTGATGTCTGACATTGATGAAAGATACGGGAAACCACTGACTGTAGCTCCATTAGGCAGCTCCTCATTCGACTCTACCCAGGTAGGCAGCCCGTTGTGTAAACAAGAGTTTGGACTGCAAAACGCTTAGAGCTTGGTCTCTAACCGTGAGTAAGCGTGCGTAAGCAAGCAAGCGAGCGAGCAAGCAAACAAGCAAGCATGCAAGCAATGATAACAACAACAACAACAATCTGTAAATATATTGCTATTCCTACATGTAGAAAATTTATATGTCCATGTTACAACAAGTTTTCAACAACAAAATACGTACAAATACTATCGGATTGTTCCGAACAAAAGCCTTTTTTTAAATCTTCCCAATCTGAAGTAAAGACTAAAGCTCACTTTACTTAATGATCAGTAATTCATGTGCGCACATCAAGTGACTTTATGTGATACATCTGAGAGAGAGAGAGAGAGAGGAGAGAGAGAGAGGAGAGGTGGGTGCGTACACACACACACACACACAACACACACACACACACACACACACACACACAGATACAGAGACGCGCGTGCACACACACACACACACACACACACACACACACACACACACACACACACACTCACACACACACACACACACACACACACACACACACACACACACACACACACACACAGATACAGAGACGCGCGCGTGCACACACACACACACACACACACACACACACACACACACACACACACACACACACACACACACAGAGGCACGTGCTTGTGTGCGCGCGCCGGCTTCGTGCTGTGCATTGTCTATGTTTTAATATATGAAATAATTAGGAAGTATCCTGGGGTGGGGGAAGTCCAGACCGGGGGAGGGGGGGGGGGGGGGGGGGGGGCACGTGACAGAGTTACTAAGTGTTCACTTTCATTTCACCTTTTAAGGCTTCACCTTCCCAGACGGAGACAGGGGGGCGTGCGTCAAGCCGAGCCAGGGGAAATCATCCAGTGTGACAATCTGACAGAGTGGCGGCCCTTTTAGGCACCAGGTGTACTCCCGAAACCCCCGAACCTCTTGGGTCACGTGACTGTCCCCCCCCCCCCCCCCCCCCCCCCCCTCTCTTGAAATTGGTTCCGCTAATCTTTTTATTTTGTTATTATATAAGACTTTATCAGTTAAAAAAAAAACCTCGACATTACAAGAGAATATTTCGAGTAGATCATAAGAAAGCATATCCCGGGATTCCTATAGAGGGGTCAGGATCCATATCGATGAAATATGTAGCGTCAGTCATAGTATGGGCCTCAGTATATGACACTGCGTGAAATTACAAGCGCACAAAACAAACACTTTGTACCAGAAAACAAAGAAAACAAAGGAAGATACAAGCACACGGTTACAACAAGGAGGAAGTTGAGATGTTGAGGCACGAGAGTACATTTAAAGTATCCTCAACATTCCTAATCATATCATTCTTAACAGGGTGGTAGTCTGGACGATACTGTCCTAAAACTCGCTACAGGTTGTTCACTAAGAGAAACATAGGAGGACCACTCATACATAAGGTAAACCAGACTTCTTTTTAATGTATGATGCATATCTTTGACATGTATTCTTCTGCTTTCAATCTCTGAAAAAAAAAAAGAGAAAAAAATTTACAAAGCTGGTATGCTATTGACGAACCTATTCATCGTCTCCACAAGAAGAGAATCGGTCTTCACCCACGTGTGTTGGTGTATGCATTTGTCCATCGACAAGAATATACAGAAACTACTGAACCAATCTTAACGATATTTAAAGGAACGATGGAATACAGTCGAAGAATGAAGCTATTTTAATCTAGTGCGGATCTGTTGTCCAAAGACGGATCCAAGATCTGCTGGATTTTGACAAAGGTCCGCGTTCTCCTGAGATCCCATCTCTTTGTTCTTATCAAAAAAAGAAAAAAGAAAAAGAAAAAAAAAAGGAAAATGAAGTTGACCGTAAAGCTTATCACGGAGTTACACAGTGACACCAGTTATACTATGTATGTTTTTGAGACATATTGCTTCTTTCGTACTGGTAAACAAGGTCATATGATAATACAATGTTGTTATAGAGTTCATTATGGTGCTGACATTCTGCCCAACCCTTTGCGCCATTGCGTAGGACAGACATCCGCTAAATCGTACCCTTATCAAATTCTCTTTTCTTAGTCATTAATTCATTTATCCATCAGCTTCAAATCATGCGCAGTGTGGTCTCCAAACTAAGCCGATGTGGTGTAGCGTATATGGACTAGTCAGCATGCAGTGTCACCTCCTTGAGGAAACTGAAATTGAAACTGAAGAAATTAATCGGCTCTGTTGGCGGAAACTCATAGCACTGAGTGTGCTCCAGACTCGAATGATGAGACTGGGATTCTCCATGCTGTCAGATTTTATCGACCTTGCAGATGCGACTTCGAAAGTCTTTCCTAATTTTTCTCACCAACAGAACAGCGCAGTGTCTGCATCCCCCGGGTCTGGATTACGGCAAGAGTATGTGAAAAGTAGAGTCGGCAGATTACAAATCTCTTGCGTTGTCTTAGAACCCTCCCTCTCTCTCTCTCTCTCTCTCTCTCTCTCTCTCTCTCTCTCTCTCTTGTGTGTGTGTGTGTGTGTGTGTGTGTGTGTGTGTATGTGTGTCTATACCCATCTACCTACCTACCTATCTATCAATCTATCTAGTTGTCTGTCTGTTTGTTTGTCTGTCTGTCTATCTATATATCTGTCTGTCTGTCTATATATCTATATGGAATCATTTAGTCTCGCCATTGATCTAACCATGGGGATTCCATCCATTTAGACTTACAAACTTCTTTCGTTCGAAAATATGAACTGTTTCACAGTAGAGAGCCTCCTTATCTAGTACCCATAACTAAGTAATACTGCACAGTTGGCTGGACTTGAGAATCAAGCGGTGATGTAAATACAGAATTATTAAGAATGTATTATTTTTTAATCATATTGATTAAACGTTTTTAGTCTTAGTTGAAAGATCTGTACATGAACCAATAAAACTCAAGCATGTTGAGAACAATGTACCCCACTATCAACAAGCATTGGCAGGTGGTAAAAGAATTGCATTATACAATACCTTTCTCTTAAACATTTGTATCCATCTTCTCGGAATACTATATTACTTAAAAAAGAGACCCTTTAACTGCTGTTATTTCGTGGCACGGTTGAAAATATTCAGTTTTGTTTGCAAATACGACAGTTTCTGACATCGGAATGTCATTACCAAAAGGATAAACAATTGAAAAGTGTCAAGCGGCAATAAGGTACCATGTTTACAATTACCGATTACCTCAAGAGCTTATTTATCAACAAGCAAAGAAAATGAAATGGGGTTTCATGCTTCTCCCTGTTTAACTTCTATTGAACAGTTGACAAAGTCTGTGAATTTCACTCCACGACGAAGTCAAGCTCTTATTCTAAATATTTAACTATACCTCTGAAACATTCGTAAAGTTTATCTTGAAATCAATTTTTTAAGTGAGACTGGCCATCAGAGATTTCTATTCACAGAGTCAAATGCGTTTTGGAAGTCTATAAAAGCTACGTGTAACTTCCCATTATAAGAAAGCTGCTTTTGTACAAATGCAGGCAAAAGAAACGTATATTTTTTTCAAAGTTTGTTTAATCACCTGCAATGTGTTTTTTCTTCCACCCATTCTCGTAGTATATTACAAATAATCATTCCAAATAGTACTCGTATCGTTAAGGGAAATACCTCCATGATCGCTGGGGCTATTTATATCACCGTTTACATAACTTGGCAAAAACAGATTCAGTCCACTTATTCAAAAACAGACCGCTATCAAATAATATATTCGACAATTTCAGAAAAAAAGCTGCACTGCCCGGTCAGATCATTTTTTTTCTAATTCCCCGATAAAGACGCAAGGACCTGGCGCTTTACGATTTTCTTGTTCATTTTTCTAAACGCTAATTACACTTCTCCTGCGAAATTGGCCGGCGCATTTAGCCATCGTCGTTCCCATCATGCATTTCTTAACTTGCACATTATTGATCGCGGTGTCTCATAAAGCCTGAATTACTGAAAACATACATCAGCAACAATGTTATTTCAGGACTGTTTTCTTTCAAACGAAACTCTATGAATTGTGTACCAAAGTACTGTTTTCTTTCAAATGAAACTCTATGAATTGTGTACCAAAGTACTGTTTTCTTTCAAACGAAACTCTATGAATTGTGTACCAAAGTACTGTTTTCTTTCAAACGAAACTCTATGAATTATGTACCAAAGTACTGTTTTCTTTCAAACGAAACTCTATGAATTGTGTACCAAAGTACCTTCTAACGTTTTATAGGCGACTCAAGGCTATGTAGTAAAAATTGATAGAATTTTTGTCTTTTTCCTTTTTGAGAAATATCCATACTCTCGCCTAGCAACTGAATAAGCATTCTTGTCTTCGTTTTCTTTCTTTTCTTTCTTTCTTTCTGCGTTCGCAGGCTGATACTCCTGCGAACACTGCCTGTATAGACAGGCAGTGGAGTTTTGTGTGTATGACCGTTTTTTTTTTAATCACGCCATTAAGGCAGCCATACTCCATCTTCGGGGAATCTTCTTTTTCTAATGTGTGACCAAACAATGGCAATGATCTCCTGGATTTCTTTTCATCATACCAGGCACTGGAAGTCTTGTACTGCAAAAACATTCTTTTTTCTTAAAGGGTCAACGCTTTGTTACACAGTTATTTTGATATGCTTTACACAGTGATTTCATATGTTTGCGCACAGTTTTTATCTTCTTCTAATAAGCTTACTGCAGCATCTATTTTTGTATG
>CM065732.1:16873332-16923332 GCA_033310375.1 Conus canariensis
TCTTTGTCTCTCCGTCTCTGTCTTTGTGTCTGTCTGTCTGTCTGTCTGTCCAGCCTCTCAGTGTCTTTTTGTCCCTGTCTCTGTCTGTTTGTCTGTCTGTCTGTTGTTGCCTCTCTCTGTCTGTCTTCTCTCTCTCTCTCTTCTCTCTCTCTCTCTCTCTCTCTCTCTCTCAATTCATATATTAAAAACACAAACCTCACCTACCATTCCAGTATTTCCATTTTCAAGAATTCGTTCAAAGTTTGCAAGGCCAAGACGTTTTTACCTTTGCTAGTTCGTGACCACACGCATAAATAACTACACGCCGAGATGCAGGTGATGATTTCATTATTTTCATTTATTTATTTGCAGGTACGCTTCTTGCTTTCGCTCGCTTTGAAACGTGAGGCTGGCATGCGGTCAGACCATAGAATTCGCAGAGCCTGTTATGTTGCCAAGGATCTTGTGTTTGTATCTGTGTTTTTTAAGTTTGAAACATTGGCTGTCCACAACATTTTGTTCACATGTATGTTACTTATCAGTGTTTGTGTTTTTCTCAGTTTCTGTCTTCTAAAAGAGGAGCGTAGACCTTAATTTACATTGCATATAAAAGCATACAAAAACGAACAAACTTACAAAGAAACTGACGTGTGTGTGTGTGTGTGTGTGTGTGTGTGTGTGTGTGTGTGTGTGTGCGTGTGCGTGCGTGCGTGCGTGTCGTGCGTGCGTGCGTGCGTGCGTGCGTGCGTGCGTGCGTGCGTGCGTGTGTGGGCGCGCGCGGTGTGTGTGTGTGTGTGTGTGTGTGTGTGCGCGCGTTTCGACTGTGTGTGTGTGTGTTGTGTGTACGTGTGCATGCTGTGTCGTGCGTGTGCGTGCGTGTGTGTGTGGTGTGTGTGCGTCGTGTGTGTGTGTGTGTGTGTGTGTTTCAGAATACAAAGTGCTGTACGGACAGTGAGAGGAGCACAGAAAGAGACAGAGACAACGGAGAAGAGAGAGAAAAAGGGAGACAGAAAGAGACAGGAGTGACCAGGGTGCTGACCGCTATCTCCTGTCCGGCAGGACACACCTGCAGGCACCTGCCCAACATCGGATACTCCCTCGTTGATAATTAACAATGACCCTCTCGTCCTACCTCCCCCCCCCATCATCTCCCCCAAACCCCCTTCCCTCCTAGCCCCATGCCTGTCTCCTTTCGTCACCCCCCCCCTCCTCCAACACCCGTTCCTCCCTCTCCTTCCACCCCATACGACCATCACCGCTGCAGGACTTCCTTGAATTAGGAAATGACCATTCTGCACCGTCCGTTGCTTTAGGTTTCTAGGGTTCGCAACAACAGAGATTTTTTCGGTGTATAATTCGTAAATGATAGAATCATGGAAGGCGCTCAGGAGCATATTATACACGTGCGCGCCCGCCCTTCCCTTTCACCCATCGTTTCCCAGTTGTTGCCCTCTCGCATGGTCAAACATGTGCGTGATGAATGAAATGTAGTTTCGAGTTTTAAATTCCATAGACTCATTAAAAAAGAAAGAAAGAAAGAAAAAGGTAAGCGGGAATACTAACGTGGAAAACAACAGGAACAAGGCATATAGAGCAAAATGTTCAAATCTGAATAGACACAGAAGAAGGAGAGTCAAACAGATTTCTTTTCAGTGTGGGTGAAAACCGTGTACTCGAAACCAGCCACTATAGAAACTACTCTCGACAATGCAAAGAAAGTGTCTTTGGCAAATCACCATGATGTGTCAAGACTTCCTGTTCTTTTAAATGAACAAAAACTCGTATCACTGAATAAGCGATAGCAACGGTATCTCTTTTAAATTCTAAACCCGCTCAGGACGATGCCTGTATTTGCCTGGGCGGTCACACACACACACACACACACACACACACACACACACACACACACACACACACACACACACACACACACACACACACACTTACACGTATATATCCTCCTCTTTCGCCCTCCCCTCCCCCAGCCCTTCCATCCTTTTTATCTCTCTCTCTCTCTCTCTCTCTCTCTCTCTCTCTCTCTCTCTCTCTCTCTCTCTCTCTCTCTCTCTCTAGCAATAGTTCCATAGTCTGGGGGCGGCGATTGAGTGGATGACAGATTGCCGCACACGATATGAATGGTCATCTCCCTTCTTCATCGATAACTGTAATTCAGCTTCAAGCGACTTTCATGACAGTTTCTCCTGTGTGCTGGAAAAAGCCTTCACTCTTAGATCCCCTTGATAGAGAAACCCTTTCATTATCATTATCCTGTGAGCAATTTGCATCCCTAGTTCTTCTGTTCCTTCTACATTAACTCTGATTTTTTTTTCCATTTCTTTTAATGTCTTCATTAAAGAGAAGATTTTGTCGACGTTGTTCTCTCGTAAACATCCCCCGCAGCGTAGAAAAGATGAACGTTGCCATTTTTACTGTTCCCCATCTCCACAAAGTTTTGTATTTTGTTCATTAACGAAGACAGATTTTGAGGTTACAGGATGTTGCTGTCTGGCACTTAGATGGGACTGGGTGAAGAGAATATTAAATCGGTCTTGCAATTTATGGTGATGGCCTGCAAAATTGTATTCGTGAGAGAGAGAGAGAGAGAGAGAGAGAGAGAGAGAGAGAGAGAGAGAGAGAGAGGAGAGAGAGAGAGAGAACACACACACACACACACACACGCACACACACACACACACACACACACACACACACACACACACACACACACACACACACACACACGCACACACACACACACACACACACACACACACACACATACACATACACACACACACAGAGGGCGGGGAGAGGTGTTTGTGTGTGCGGGGATGGGTGGGTGGGGGATGGCTGAGGGGTGGAGAGTGGTAGTGGAGAGGGTGGAGAGGGTGCGGGGGAGTAGAACGGAGAACTGTTAGAAGAGAATATCCAGGCGTCGGACATACGCTCTGTTCTGAAAGAGCCTCCGGCATTCCCACGGGAACATGAAGAAACAGATGAACGCCGAGATTTCTTTCTAGCAATCAAAAGCAAGGGAACAGAATTAGACGAGCCACGTAGCCTACAAATATAAAAATAAAAAAAAGAGTTTATTTAATAAGGGAGACGTCAATGAAAACCAGACGAAGTTTAAACACTCCAGAGTTTAATTCAGCTGCTCTCTATCTAAAATCAACTTCATCTTTAATAGGAGAGCTAAAAGGAGACACATGAAAACCAGACGAAGTTTAAACAACCCAGAGTCTAATTCAACTGCTCTCTAAAATCATCAATCAGAACAAGATAACTGTTCTCATAGACAGCTAAATGACAAAGTTTATACAAACCAGAATCTAATTTAGCTGCTCTCTATTTGTCCTCATCTTCATCTCTAATATGAACGAGATAATTGTTCTCTTAGACAGCTAGAGGGAAACATAAACGTAAAACAGACGAAGTTTCAACAATCCAGAGTCTAATTTAGCTGCTCTTTATGTCATCTTTATCTTCAATATGAACGCGATAATTGTTCTCTTAGACAGCTAGAGGGAGACATAAATGAAAAAAAAAAACAGACAAAGTTTAAACAATCCAGAGTCTGATTTAGCTGCTCTCTATTTATTCAATTTGAACGAGATAATTGTTCTCTTAGACAGCTAGAGGGAGACATAAATGAAAAACAGACGAAGTTAAAACCACCAAAAGTATTTCAGCTGCTGTCCATTCAAAATCACCTTCATCTTCAACGTGAACAAGATAATTGCTTCTCTTAGAGGGCAAGAGAGAGACATAAATTAAAAACAGACGAACTTTAAACAACTCAGAGTCTGATACAGCTGCTCTACATTTACAATCACCTTCATCTTCAATCAGAACAAGATCATTGTTCTCCTAGACAGCTAGAGGCAGACATCAATGAAAAACAGACGAAGTTTGAACAACCCAGAGTCTAACATAGCTGCTCCCCGTTTAAACTCATTTTCATCTTCAATCAGAACAAGATAATTGGTTCTCTATGAGGGCTGGGGAGAGACATAAATAAAACACAGACGAAGTTTAAACAACCCAGAGTCTAATATTGCTGCTGTGCATTTAAAATTATTTTCATCTTCAATACAAAGAAGCTAATTGTTCTCTTAGAGGCTAGAGGTCAACAAAGGAAACTTTTCCGAATTATGTTTATGCATTATTATTATTTTTTTCAAACATTTTCATTGTCTTTTTTTTGCATGAATAAGGTGTACACCTACAACCACCAGCAAATCTGGCAAAATACATAGTATACAACTGCATAAAACAGAGAACCGTAGAAGTTCTACGATTATGAAGTTCTGTGGTACATTATTCAAAGAGAATTTGATGTATATGCCATCGCGCCAGTGAGTTCTTCTGAGACATACATAGTATGCGGCTGGCATATTTTTCAGTTTCGTATCTACTTTTCAAATATGATATATATTATTGGAATTGAGGCTGTTCGCCTTCGAATTTGTATTTGTAGACATCATATTTAGCTAGCAGCAGAAGAAAGTCAAATGTACTGCCTGCTTTATAATGGTCATCGCATCCAAATAGCAGGAAGAAACTCTAGGGAGAGCTTGACAGCAGATGGTCTTCAAAGAAGAAACCCCTCCTCAGACAAGTGTTTCGGCCCTGAACTCTTATGACTGTCTTTTCTGTCAGTGACAACTTTGTGTGTTGGCGCACTTTTCGTTTACCGAATCCTGAAATACACTCCAAAAGTTTTTCACTCAGTCGCATGTCCAAAAAACACGGCCTGTTCAGCCATTACTTTTTATCTCTATACGCCCCAAAATAGTAACATCGTCTGATTGGTCGATAGTGCTCTTGGCAGTCTCGTTGGCACAGCGCTCGAAGGACAGCAGCTCGGCAGAGGAAGTAAAGTCGAGGCTCACAGTACCCATGTCTTCCATGACAAGACTTCATGTCATCTTTAAAACAGGAGAGCACAGGACCTCTGAAGGCGATGACAGCTTCCTTCCTCAGGAAAACAGTTGTAATCCTGGAAGAAAACTATGAACATAGGGAAAGCAGTTATGATGTCTGTATTCCCTGAGGAGTACAGCAGTTTTCCTACGGATTACGGCTTGTACCCTCTAAGAAGCATTGTCGTTTTCCCTTTTTTTCCTTTGTTTTGGATATTACATGCTTTCCTATTTTCTCCCAAATATGCACGTGTTTTTCTCTATGTTCCTGAGGATAATGAATATCATTCTGTGTTTTCTCTATGTTCCTGAGGATAATGAATATCATTCTGTGTTTTCTCTATGTTCCTGAGGATAATGAATATCATTCTGTGTTTTCTCTATGTTCCTGAGGATAATGAATATCATTCTTGTTTTCTTGGACCCCGCCGCATAATGTCAAAGAGAAATAGCGAGAACTGGGCCATAAGTCATGATTGCCATTACTTACCGCGCCAAGCGAACACGTGGTATCATTGATGGCTTGAACAGGGAGAACAGTTGTGATCACTACTGCTTTCACTGTTTTGGCATGTGTTCTTTAAAGATGGTTGCTATTTTACCTGCAACAGTAGGAAAGAAAACCGGTTGTGGTCTTTAGGAGAAAAAAACAAGAACTGGGAAAACAGCTCTAACTGCAACAAAAGTGTTGCTGTCCATATGATAACAAATCTATGTTCCTTTCATGAAGGATGATACTGTTTTCTTCCGCAAAAAAGGAAAAAAAAACCCGCGTGTGATCATCACAGAGATTAGGGAGGACAGTGTTATTAATCTTAGACAAACGGTTGTGATTTTCGTGAATAACAACACTTTCTTTTTATAAAGTGAAATACTTGTTTTTTTCCCATGAAATCAGCGAAAACAGCCATTATCGGCTTACGAAGCTAGTGTGCTGGCATAGCCAAAACCAGGCGTGTCAAATTCCCAGTGAAGATCTAACTCTATGAGTCACTGATGGAGTCCATCCTTCTCTGTATGGATGTGAGAACAGTTTTCTAACAACAGAGTTCTAGCAGACAAATCACATACACACATACATACATACATACAAACATACATGCATAATGCAAACACACACACACACACACACACCACACACACACACACACACACACACACACACACACACACAACACACACACACACACCACACGGAACAAACGTATCAGACAGATTCATACAACATACATAAAACAAGCGACAAGGCCAAAAATCAAGTCCCAGATCATGCTGGAGGACAGCAGCATGTCCTAGCACTTATCAGCGAGTTATTAATCTTGCCTGGTGCAGGGCACGCATCTTGGCCATGCCTCTCTGTCCAAGACAATGCAGGAGAAGCCTGCAGTGAAAGGCAGGAAGCTGAAAAGGCAGACCGAACTATTTCTGGACGGAGAACAGAAGTTTCAGTTTCAATTTCATCAAGGAGGTGCGACTGCGTGCGGACTAGTCTATATATGCAGCATCACATCCGCTAAGTTTTGAGACCATACTGCGCATAATTTAAAGCTGATGGATATATGAATTAATGACTAAGATGAGAGAATTTGAAAAGATGGTATTGTGGCTACGAGTTAGCTGATGTCTGGCCTACACATTAGCTCAACGCGCTGGTCAGACCTTGAGTACGTACCTAACACTGGTTGTGTCATTATGTTATCATTGTATGTGTGTGCGGTTAGTGTACACGTGTACACAGAGAACAAAAAAGACTGGACTGGTTACACCACCTCTGCCCTGTCGCCTATGATTGAAGACAGAGAGTCATGCTGATCCCTGACCGCCTGAAAGCGTCTGCCGCAGCAGCCCTACGACCCTCACCGCCATAGGATGACAGAACGAGAAGTCTGGAACCATCAAACTGGAATATGAAGGGAGATAACTCTGCTACAATGATATCATCAGAACGACTGAAACATTCAGGTTCGAAGTGAACACAGAAACCTGTCTGTCAACACGATAGAGAACACAGAAACCTGTCTGTCAACACGATAGTGAACACAGAGACCTGTCTGTCAACACGATAGTGAACACAGAGACCTGTCTGTCAACACGATAGTGAACACAGAGACCTGTCTGTCAACACGATAGTGAACAAAGAGACCTGTCTGTCAACACGATAGTGAACACAGAGACCTGTCTGTCAACACGATAGAGAACTCAGAGACCTGTCTGTCAACACGATAGTGAACACAGAGACCTGTCTGTCAACACGATAGAGAACTCAGAGACCTGTCTGTCAACACGATAGTGAACACAGAGACCTGTCTGTCAACACGATAGAGAACTCAGAGACCTGTCTGTCAACACGATAGTGAACACAGAGACCTGTCTGTCAACACGATAGAGAACTCAGAGACCTGTCTGTCAACACGATAGTGAACAAAGAGACCTGTCTGTCAACACGATAGAGAACTCAGAGACCTGTCTGTCAACACGATAGTGAACACAGAGACCTGTCTGTCAACACGACAGTGAACACAGAGACCTGTCTGTCAACACGACAGTGAACACAGAGACCTGTCTGTCAACACGATAGTGAACACAGAAACCTGTCTGTCAACACGATAGTGAACACAGAGACCTGTCTGTCAACACGATAGTGATGCACTGACGCAACCAAGGTAAGTAACAGTGCAGCAGTCTCCGTGAGGAATGTGAATGTCACAATTGTTGTGGTGCGTTACTCCCCAAAATGTAACATTCATTACACTTTTCATGATGACTGACGCTAGGTTTCTGTTAGTCAATTCAATTCTATGATGCTCATTCAACGTGTGTTGTTTGTAGCCCAGCCGACCTCAAGGGGCCAACACAGGGCTGTAAGATGGGATCGTTAAACTCAATCTGATATGAGTATGTTGCTACAGAAAATTCATGTTGATAAATGTTAAATGTGCTTGAAAAAGTCTTAAAGACTGGACAAGTTTTCTACACATGAAAAACATTTCTTTGAAATGCTCGAAAATCACATGCGGAGGAACATCACTTAATAGTGTCTTTATAGAATCTGCTGTAAAGTGTAGTGTGTATGTCGAATGACATATAACTCCCCACACTCTCTGCGTACATGCTTCATGCTGAGTGGCTGTTATACAGCCTACGGCAAAATGTAAAACGAGTCATTAACATTACCCATAAAGTTTGAAATATTTTGGTCTGAATGTCCCATTAGGTTCAGGGGTTATCGATCGAGAAACCCTGAAGAAAGCAACAGTTTCAACGGCTATTGTTCTGACAAACATGTAACAAATGTTACATTGTTCGGTCCAGCCGCTCCATTGTTAACATTTACGTGATATCACCAAACTCAATATAGTTTACATATTATAGAAAAGGAACCGAAAACCTTATGCCACTTTACACCTCTTCAGTGTTTGAACCATGATCACTATGGCGGCGGTGGTATCGTGCACTGTACCCTAAACCTTCAAAATAACCTCACCATTAAAATAGACATTATTAAATTACACCTCTTTAGTGTTTGAACCATGATCACTATGGCGGCGGTGATATCGTGCACTGTACCCTAAACCTTCAAAATAGCCTCACCATTAAAACAGACATTATTAAATTACACCTCTTTAGTGTTTGAACCATGATCACTATGGCGGCGGTGATATTGTGCACTGTACCTAAACCTTCAAAATAGCCTCACCATTAAAATAGACATTATTAAATTACACCTCTTTAGTGTTTGAACCATGATCACTATGGCGGCGGTGATATCGTGCACTGTACCCTAAACCTTCAAAATAGCCTCACCATTAAAATAGACACTATTAAATTATGCATGCAATGTTTTGATGACACCTTCAAAATAGCCTCACCATTAAAACAGACACTATTAAATTATGCATGCAATGTTTTGATGACACCTTCAAAATAGCCTCACCATTAAAATAGACACTATTAAATTATGCATGCAATGTTTTGATGACACCTTCAAAATAGCCTCACCATTAAAATAGACACTAATAAATTATGCATGCAATGTTTTGATGACACCTACAAAATAGCCTCACCATCAAAAAGACACTATTAAATTATGCATGCAATGTTTTGATGACACCTTCAAAATAGCCTCACCATTAAAACAGACACTATTAAATTATGCATGCAATGTTTTGATGACACCTTCAAAATAGCCTCACCATTAAAACAGACATTATTAAATTATGCATGCAATGTTTTGATGACACCTTCAAAATAGCCTCACCATTAAATTAGACACTATTAAATTATGCATGCAATGTTTTGATGACACCTTCAAAATAGCCTCACCATTAAAATAGACACTATTAAATTATGCATGCAATGTTTTGATGACACCTTCAAATAGCCTCACCATTAAAACAGACACTATTAAATTATGCATGCAATGTTTTGATGACACCTTCAAAATAGCCTCACCATTAAAACAGACATTATTAAATTATGCATGCAATGTTTTGATGACACCTTCAAAATAGCCTCACCATTAAAACAGACACTATTAAATTATGCATGCAATGTTTTGATGACACCTTCAAAATAGCCTCACCATTAAAACAGACATTATTAAATTATGCATGCAATGTTTTGATGACACCTTCAAAATAGCCTCACCATTAAAACAGACACTATTAAATTATGCATGCAATGTTTTGATGACACCTTCAAAATAGCCTCACCATTAAAACAGACACTATTAAATTATGCATGCAATGTTTTGATGACACCTTCAAAATATAGCCTCACCATTAAAATAGACATTATTAAATTATGCATGCAATGTTTTGATGACACCTTCAAAATAGCCTCACCATTAAAACAGACATTATTAAATTATGCATGCAATGTTTTGATGACACCTTCAAAATAGACTCCCATTAAAATAGACATTATTAAATTATGCATGCAATGTTTTGATGACACCTTCAAAATAGACTCACCATTAAAATAGACACTATTAAATTATGCATGCAATGTTTTGATGACACCTTCAAATAGCCTCACCATTAAAACAGACACTATTAAATTATGCATGCAATGTTTTGATGACACCTTCAAAATAGCCTCACCATTAAAACAGACACTATTAAATTATGCATGCAATGTTTTGATGACACCTTCAAAATAGCCTCACCATTAAAACAGACATTATTAAATTATGCATGCAATGTTTTGATGACACCTTCAAAATAGCCTCACCATTAAAACAGACACTATTAAATTATGCATGCAATGTTTTGATGACACCTTCAAAATAGCCTCACCATTAAAACAGACATTATTAAATTATGCATGCAATGTTTTGATGACACCTTCAAAATAGCCTCACCATTAAAACAGACACTATTAAATTATGCATGCAATGTTTTGATGACACCTTCAAAATAGCCTCACCATTAAAATAGACACTATTAAATTATGCATGCAATGTTTTGATGACACCTTCAAAATAGCCTCACCATTAAAAAGACACTATTAAATTATGCATGCAATGTTTTGATGACACCTTCAAAATAGCCTCACCATTAAAACAGACACTATTAAATTATGCATGCAATGTTTTGATGACACCTTCAAAATAGCCTCACCATTAAAACAGACACTATTAAATTATGCATGCAATGTTTTGATGACACCTTCAAAATAGCCTCACCATTAAAAAGACACTATATAAAATAGCCTTCACCATTAAATAGACATATTAAATAGCATGCAATGTTTTGATGACACCTTCAAAATAGCCTCACCATTAAAACAGACACTATTAAATTATGCATGCAATGTTTTGATGACACCTTCAAAATAGCCTCACCATTAAAACAGACACTATTAAATTATGCATGCAATGTTTTGATGACACCTTCAAAATAGCCTCACCATTAAAATAGACATTATTAAATTATGCATGCAATGTTTTGATGACACCTTCAAAATAGCCTCACCATTAAAACAGACACTATTAAATTATGCATGCAATGTTTTGATGACACCTTCAAAATAGCCTCACCATTAAAAAGACACTATTAAATTATGCATGCATTGATGAATTTAAATAGCCACACCATTAAAATACATTAATATAGACCTCACCATTAAAACAGACACTATTAAATTATGCATGCAATGTTTTGATGACACCTTCAAAATAGCCTCACCATTAAAACAGACACTATTAAATTATGCATGCAATGTTTTGATGACACCTTCAAAATAGCCTCACCATTAAAACAGACACTATTAAATTATGCATGCAATGTTTTGATGACACCTTCAAAATAGCCTCACCATTAAAAAGACATATTAAATTATGCATGCAATGTTTTGATGACACCTTCAAAATAGCCTCACCATTAAAACAGACACTATTAAATTATGCATGCAATGTTTTGATGACACCTTCAAAATAGCCTCACCATTAAAACAGACATTATTAAATTATGCATGCAATGTTTTGATGACACCTTCAAAATAGCCTCACCATTAAAACAGACACTATTAAATTATGCATGCAATGTTTTGATGACACCATCAAAATAGCCTTACCATTAAAACAGACATTATTAAATTATGCATGCAATGTTTTGATGACACCTTCAAAATAGCCTCACCATTAAAATAGACATTATTAAATTATGCATGCAATGTTTTGATGACACCTTCAAAATAGCCTCACCATTAAAACAGACATTATTAAATTATGCATGCAATGTTTTGATGACACCTTCAAAATAGACTCACCATTAAAATAGACATTATTAAATTATGCATGCAATGTTTTGATGACACCTTCAAAATAGACTCACCATTAAAATAGACACTATTAAATTATGCATGCAATGTTTTGATGACACCTTCAAAATAGCCTCACCATTAAAACAGACACTATTAAATTATGCATGCAATGTTTTGATGACACCTTCAAAATAGCCTCACCATTAAAACAGACACTATTAAATTATGCATGCAATGTTTTGATGACACCTTCAAAATAGCCTCACCATTAAAACAGACACTATTAAATTATGCATGCAATGTTTTGATGACACCTTCAAAATAGCCTCACCATTAAAACAGACACTATTAAATTATGCATGCAATGTTTTGATGACACCTTCAAAATAGCCTCACCATTAAAACAGACACTATTAAATTATGCATGCAATGTTTTGATGACACCTTCAAAATAGCCTCACCATTAAAACAGACACTATTAAATTATGCATGCAATGTTTTGATGACACCTTCAAAATAGCCTCACCATTAAAACAGACACTATTAAATTATGCATGCAATGTTTTGATGACACCTTCAAAATAACCTCACCATTAAAACAGACACTATTAAATTATGCATGCAATGTTTTGATGACACCTTCAAAATAGCCTCACCATTAAAACAGACATTATTAAATTATGCATGCAATGTTTTGATGACACCTTCAAAATAGCCTCACCATTAAAATAGACATTATTAAATTATGCATGCAATGTTTTGATGACACCTTCAAAATAGCCTCACCATTAAAACAGACATTATTAAATTATGCATGGAATGTTTTGATGACACCTTCAAAATAGCCTCACCATTAAACAGACACTATTAAATTATGCATGCAATGTTTTGATGACACCTTCAAAATAGCCTCACCATTAAAACAGACACTATTAAATTATGCATGCAATGTTTTGATGACACCTTGAAAATAGCCTCACCATTAAAATAGACATTATTAAATTATGCATGCAATGTTTTGATGACACCTTCAAAATAGCCTCACCATTAAAACAGACATTATTAAATTATGCATGCAATGTTTTGATGACACCTTCAAAATAGCCTCACCATTAAAACAGACATTATTAAATTATGCATGCAATGTTTTGATGACACCTTCAAAATAGCCTCACCATTAAAACAGACACTATTAAATTATGCATGCAATGTTTTGATGACACCTTCAAAATAGCCTCACCACTAAAACAGACACTATTAAATTATGCATGCAATGTTTTGATGACACCTTCAAAATAACCTCACCATTAAAACAGACACTATTAAATTATGCATGCAATGTTTTGATGACACCTTCAAAATAGCCTCACCATTAAAACAGACACTATTAAATTATGCATGCAATGTTTTGATGACACCTTCAAAATAGCCTCACCATTAAAACAGACATTATTAAATTATGCATGCAATGTTTTGATGACACCTTCAAAATAGCCTCACCATTAAAATAGACACTATTAAATTATGCATGCAATGTTTTGATGACACCTTCAAAATAGCCTCACCATTAAAATAGACACTATTAAATTATGCATGCAATGTTTTGATGACACCTTCAAAATAGCCTCACCATTAAAATAGACACTATTAAAACCCGTAGAGTGCCTTTTAGCCGTCAGCTGACGCCGCATTAAAAATGCTTTCCCAGTGCCTATGGGCCGTCCACTGACGTCATGCATTTTTCTTGAATTTTCATTCGTTACTATTTCTATCAACGGACTTAAGTAGAGTGTGCGTAGTAAGCCTTATATGTCTGTAGTATTAAAATGATATGTAAATGACCACACGTGAGGGGAAAGCCCATTTATTCTCATCACTGACTGGATGACCAGCCAGCACTTTGTCTCGCTTGCAAAGATGGCGGCACAACCTTCGACAAGCGCAGCGACCAAATCAACTTATTTACACAGCTGAGCAGGCTCTGCTAATGATTTTTGACAAAGACAATAATCTTTTATTCAACGACTCACTCGAGCATGAAGGTGAGATGATGATAGTGATGGAATTGCCGACCGTATTCGTCAGTTATTGTGTCGTACTGTGTGACCTCAGTGTGTGTTCAGCTGACTGGTTTGCCAGCGTTGAACGAGCTCGCCTAGTGTGTACTCTGCACTGCGTGCCAGTGGTCAGTGACGTGATAGTCAGCGCAAGAGGGGAGCGCGGCCTGCTCGCGGCGTGGCACAGGGCAGAGGGAAAGGTAGGGGAAGAGGAGCAGTGAAAGAGAGGGTTGAAGTCCAGCAAGGGGGCGTGGTGGGGAGAGGGGGGCGTGGTCGTGGACTGACCTGTCTGCATAGAGTGTGAGCGTCTTGATAGACTTCTAAACTGTTTTACTTTCATTTACAGGTGTAGTGTGACAATACAAACTTTATTTTCAACTTTTTTGCTTTGTGTTCTTGTTTGGATGTGAAGATGTAGTGGTAAATACATATGCTTTTGATCGTGCAAAAAAATCTATCCAAATCTAATTGCCTAAATACTTTTTTATTATCAAAATTAAAACAAAAGAAGCCCAGATTCAAAATCTTCATTCAATTTCCTTCAAAAATCATATATATTTCATTGTTATATCTTTTGTAGTTTCTGAGCTAGAATTTTTTGTTAATTATTACCCCCAAATCATTAGATTTCCCTGGCACTGGGAAAGCCTTTGTTTGTAACATTTTCAAGCAGCGAACGGGTTAAATTATGCATGCAATGTTTTGATGACACTTTCAAAATAGCCTCAGCATTAAAATAGACATTATTAAAATAGCCTCACCATTAAAATAGACATTATTAAAATAGCCTCACCATTAAAATAGACATAATTAAAATAGCCTCACCATTAAAACAGACACTATTAAATTATGCATGCAATGTTTTGATGACACCTTCAAAATAGCCTCACCATTAAAATAGACACTATTAAATTATGCATGCAATGTTTTTATGACACCTTCAAAATAGCCTCACCATTAAAATAGACATTATTAAATTATGCATGCAATGTTTTGATGACACCTTCAAAATAGCCTCACCATTACAACAGACACTATTAAATTATGCATGCAATGTTTTGATGACACCTTCAAAATAGCCTCACCATTAAAACAGACATTATTAAATTATGCATGCAATGTTTTGATGACACCTTCAAAATAGCCTCACCATTAAAACAGACACTATTAAATTATGCATGCAATGTTTTGATGACACCTTCAAAATAACCTCACCATTAAAATAGACATTATTAAAATAGCCTCAACATTAAAATAGACATTATTAAAATAGCCTCACCATTAAAATAGACACTATTAAATTATGCATGCAATGTTTTGATGACACCTTCAAAATAGACTCACCATTAAAACAGACACTATTAAATTATGCATGCAATGTTTTGATGACACCTTCAAAATAGCCTCACCATTAAAACAGACATTATTAAATTATGCATGCAATGTTTTGATGACACCTTCAAAATAGCCTCACCATTAAAACAGACACTATTAAATTATGCATGCAATGTTTTGATGACACCTTCAAAATAGCCTCACCATTAAAATAGACACTATTAAATTATGCATGCAATGTTTTGATGACACCTTCAAAATAGCCTCACCATTAAAACAGACACTATTAAATTATGCATGCAATGTTTTGATGACACTTCAAAATAGCCTCACCATTAAAACAGACATATATTAAATTATGCATGCAATGTTTTGATGACACCTTCAAAATAGCCTCACCATTAAAACAGACACTATTAAATTATGCATGCAATGTTTTGATGACACCTTCAAAATAGCCTCACCATTAAAACAGACATTATTAAATTATCCATGCAATGTTTTGATGACACCTTCAAAATAGCCTCACCATTAAAACAGACACTATTAAATTATCCATGCAATGTTTTGATGACACTTCAAAATAGCCTCACCATTAAAACAGACACTATTAAATTATGCATGCAATGTTTTGATGACACCTTCAAAATAGCCTCACCATTAAAATAGACATTATTAAATTATGCATGCAATGTTTTGATGACACCTTCAAAATAGCCTCACCATTAAAACAGACATTATTAAATTATGCATGCAATGTTTTGATGACACCTTCAAAATAGACTCACCATTAAAATAGACATTATTAAATTATGCACGCAATGTTTTGATGACACCTTCAAATAGACTCACCATTAAAATAGACACTATTAAATTATGCATGCAATGTTTTGATGACACCTTCAAAATAGCCTCACCATTAAACAGACACTATTAAATTATGCATGCAATGTTTGATGACACCTTCAAATAGCCTCACCATTAAAACGACACTATTAAATTATGCATGCAATGTTTTGATGACACCTTCAAATAGCTCACATTAAAACAGACACTATTAAATTATGCATGCAATGTTTTGATGACACCTTCAAATAGCCTCACCATTAAAACAGACATTATTAAATTATGCATGCAATGTTTGATGACACCTTCAAATAGCCTCACCATTAAAACAGACATTATTAAATTATGCATGCAATGTTTTGATGACACCTTCAAAATAGCCTCACCATTAAAACAGAACTATTAAATTATGCATGCAATGTTTTGATGACACCTTCAAAATAGCCTCACCATTAAAACAGACACTATTAAATTATGCATGCAATGTTTGATGACACCTTCAAAATAGCCTCACCATTAAAACAGACACTATTAAATTATGCATGCAATGTTTTGATGACACCTTCAAAATAGCCTCACCATTAAAACAGACACTATTAAATTATGCATGCAATGTTTTGATGACACCTTCAAAATAGCCTCACCATTAAAACAGACATTATTAAATTATGCATGCAGTTTTGATGACACCTTCAAATAGCCTCACCATTAAAACAGACACTATTAAATTATGCATGCAATGTTTGATGACACCTTCAAAATAGCCTCACCATTAAAACAGACATTATTAAATTATGCATGCAATGTTTTGATGACACCTTCAAATAGCCTCACCATTAAAACAGACACTATTAAATTATGCATGCAATGTTTTGATGACACCTTCAAAATAGCCTCACCATTAAAACAGACACTATTAAATTATGCATGCAATGTTTTGATGACACCTTCAAAATAGCCTCACCATTAAAACAGACATTATTAAATTATGCATGCAATGTTTTGATGACACCTTCAAAATAGCCTCACCATTAAAATAGACATATTAAATTATGCATGCAATGTTTTATGACATATTCAAAATAGCCTCACCATTAAAATAGACAATATTAAATTATGCATGCAATGTTTTGATGACACCTTCAAAATAGCCTCACCATTAAAATAGGACACTATTAAATTATGCATGCAATGTTTTGATGACACTTTAAAATAGCCTCACCATTAAAATAGACATTATTAAAATAGCCTCACCATTAAAATAGACATTATAAAATAGCCACATTTAAATAGACTTATTAAAATAGCCTCACCATTAAAACAGACACTATTAAATTATGCATGCAATGTTTTGATGACACCTTCAAAATAGCCTCACCATTAAAATAGACACTATTAAATTATGCATGCAATGTTTTGATGACACCTTCAAAATAGCCTCACCATTAAAATAGACATTATTAAATTATGCATGCATGTTTTGATGACACCTTCAAAATAGCCTCACCATTAAAACAGACACTATTAAATTATGCATGCAATGTTTTGATGACACCTTCAAAATAGCCTCACCATTAAAAAGACATTATTAAATTATGCATGCAATGTTTTGATGACACCTTCAAAATAGCCTCACCATTAAAACAGACTATTAAATTATGCATGCAATGTTTTGATGACACTTCAAAATACCTCACCATTAAAAAGACATATTAAATTATGCTGCAATGTTTTGATAGACACTTCAAAATAGCCTCACCATTAAAACAGACACTATTAAATTATGCATGCAATGTTTTGATGACACTTCAAAATAACCTCACCATTAAAATAGACATATTAAAATAGCTCAATTTAAATACACATTTAAAATAGCCTCACCATTAAAATAGACATTATTAAATTATGCCTCCAATGTTATGATGACACTTCAAAAATAGCCTCACCATTAAATAGACATATTAAAATTAGCCGTTACATTAAAATAGACATTATTAAAATAGCTCACATATAAATAGAATTATTAAAAATAGCCTCACCATTAAAATAGACACTATTAAATTATGCATGCAATGTTTTGATGACACTTTCAAAATAGCCTCACCATTAAAATCAGACATATTAAATAATGCTCCATATGATTTTAAAACCTCACATAAAATAGCCTCACCATTAAAACAGACACTATTAAATTATGCATGCAATGTTTTGATGACACCTTCAAAATAGCCTCACCATTAAAAAGACATTATTAAATTATGCATGCAATGTTTTATGACACCTTCAAAATAGCCTCACCATTAAAATAGACATTATTAAATTATGCATGCATGTTTTGATGACACCTTCAAAATAGCCTCACCATTAAAAAGACACTATTAAATTATGCATGCAATGTTTTGATGACCTTCAAAATAGCCTCACCATAAAACAGACATATTAAATTATGCATGCAATGTTTTGATGACACCTTCAAAATACCTCACCATTAAAACAGACATTATTAAATTATGCATGCAATGTTTTGATGACACCTTCAAAATAACCTCACCATTAAAATAGACATTATTAAATAGCTCAATTAATGACATTTAAAATAGCCTCACCATTAAATAGACATATTAAATTATGCATGCAATGTTTTGATGACACCTTCAAAATAACCTCACCATTAAAATAGACTTATTAAAATTAGCTCATAATTTTAATGCCACCTTAAAATAGACTTATTAAAATAGCCTACTTAAATACATTATGAATAGCTCATCTTATGACATTATAAAATAGCCTCACCATTAAAATAGACATTATTAAATAGCCTCACATTAAAGACATTTAAAATAGCCTCACCATTAAAACAATAGACATTTTTATTAAAATAGCTCACCATTAAAAAGACATATTAAATTAGCTCAATTTATGACATTAAAATAGCCTCACCATTAAAATAGACACTATTAAATTATGCATGCAATGTTTTGATGACACCTTCAAATAGCCTCACCATTAAAAAGACATTATTAAATTATGCATGCAATGTTTTATGACACTTCAAAATAGCCTCACCATTAAAATAGACATTATTAAATTATGCATGCATGTTTTGATGACACCTTCAAAATAGCCTCACCATTAAAATAGACACTATTAAATTATGCATGCAATGTTTTGATGTTTCAAATAGCCTCACCATAAAACAGACATATTAAATTATGCATGCAATGTTTTGATGACACCTTCAAAATAACCTCACCATTAAAACAGACATATTAAATTATGCATGCAATGTTTTGATGACACCTTCAAAATAGCCTCACCATTAAAAAGACATATTAAATATAGATAAATAGACACTTAAAATAGCCTCACCATTAAAAAGACATATTAAATTATGCATGCAATGTTTTGATGACACCTTCAAAATACCTCACCATTAAAATAGACACTATTAAATTATGCACAATTTTTATACATTCAAAATAGCCTCACCATTAAAATAGACATATTAAATTATGCATCAATTTTTGAATGACATTCAAAATAGCCTCACCATTAAAATAGACATTATTAAAATTAGCATGCACATGTAATTAATAGACTACTTAAAATAGCCTCACCATTAAAATAGACATTATTAAAATAGCCTCACCATTAAAATAGACATTATTAAAATGCCTCACCATTTAAAATGACACTTCATAAAATAGCCTCACCATTAAAACAGACACTATTAAATTATGCATGCAATGTTTTGATGACACCTTCAAAATAGCCTCACCATTAAAATAGACACTATTAAATTATGCATGCAATGTTTTATGACACCTTCAAAATAGCCTCACCATTAAAATAGACACTATTAAATTATGCATGCATGTTTTGATGACACCTTCAAAATAGCCTCACCATTAAAACAGACACTATTAAATTATGCATGCAATGTTTTGATGACACCTTCAAAATAGCCTCACCATTAAAACAGACATTATTAATTATGCATGCAATGTTTTGATGACACCTTCAAAATAGCCTCACCATTAAAACAGACTATTAAATTATGCATGCAATGTTTTGATGACACCTTCAAAATAACCTCACCATTAAAATAGACATGTATTAAAATAGCCTCAACATTAAAATAGACATTATTAAAATAGCCTCACCATTAAAATAGACACTATTAAATTATGCATGCAATTTTGATGACACCTTCAAAATAACCTCACCATTAAAATAGACATTATTAAAATAGCGCTCACCATTAAAATAGACATTATTAAAATAGCCTCACCATTAAAATAGACATTATTAAAATAGCCTCACCATTAAAATAGACATTATTAAAATAGCCTCACCATTAAAATAGACATTATTAAAATAGCCTCACCATTAAAATAGACATTATTAAAATAGCCTCACCATTAAAACAGACATTATTAAAATAGCCTCACCATTAAAACAGACACTATTAAATTATGCATGCAATGTTTTGATGACACCTTCAAATAGCCTCACCATTAAAACAGACACTATTAAATTATGCATGCAATGTTTTGATGACACCTTCAAAATAGCCTCACATTAAAATAGACACTATTAAATTATGCATGCAATGTTTTGATGACACCTTCAAAATAGCCTCACCATTAAATAGACACTATTAAATATGCATGCAATGTTTTGATGACACCTTCAAAATAGCCTCACCATTAAAACAGACACTATTAAATTATGCATGCAATGTTTTGATGACACCTTCAAAATAGCCTCACCATTAAAACAGACATTATTAATTTATGCATGCAATGTTTTGATGACACCTTCAAAATAGCCTCACCATTAAAACAGACACTATTAAATTATCCATGCAATGTTTTGATGACACCTTCAAAATAACCTCACCATTAAAATAGACATGATTAAAATAGCCTCAACATTAAAATAGACATTATTAAAATAGCCTCACCATTAAAATAGACACTATTAAATTATGCATGCAATGTTTTGATGACACCTTCAAAATAACCTCACCATTAAAATAGACATTATTAAAATAGCGTCACCATTAAAATAGACATTATTAAAATAGCCTCACCATTAAAATAGACATTATTAAAATAGCCTCACCATTAAAATAGACATTATTAAAATAGCCTCACCATTAAAATAGAAATTATTAAATATCCTCACCATTAAAATAGACATTATTAAAATAGCCTCACCATTAAAATAGACACTATTAAAATAGCCTCACCATTAAAATAGACACTATTAAAGTAGTCTCACCATTAAAATAGACATTATTAAAATAGCCTCTCCATTAAAATAGACATTATTAAAATAGCCTCACCATTAAAATAGACATTATTAAAATAGCCTCACCATTAAAATAGACACTATTAAAATAGCCTCACCATTAAAATAGACATTATTAAAATAGCCTCACCATTAAAATAGACATTATTAAAATAGCCTCACCATTAAAATAGACACTATTAAAATAGCCTCACCATTAAAATAGACATTATCAAAATAGCCTCAACATTAAACTAGAAATTATTAAAATAGCTTCACCATTAAAATAGACACTATTAAAATAGCCTCACCATTAAAACAGACACTATTAAAATAGCCTCACCATTAAAATAGACACTATTAAAATAGCCTCACCATTAAAACAGACACTATTAAAATAGCCTCACCATTAAAATAGACATTATTAAAATAGCCTCACCATTAAAATAGACACTATTAAAATAGCCTCACCATTAAAACAGACACTATTAAAATAGCCTCACCAATAAAATAGACATTATTAAAATAGCCTCACCATTAAAATAGACATTATTAAAATAGCCTCACCATTAAAATAGACATTATTAAAATAGCCTCACCATTAAAATAGACATCATTAAAATAGCCTCACCATTAAAATAGACATTATTAAAATAGCCTCACCATTAAAATAGACACTATTAAAATAGCCTCACCATTAAAATAGACATTATTAAAATATGCATGCAATGTTCCGATGACACAGCACTGTTGTTGGAATCGTGACGATGGAAAATAAACAGAATTGTCTGACACAAGGTTGTTGGAATCGTGACGATGGAAAATAAACAGAATTGTCTGACACAAGGTTGTTGGAATCGTGACGATGGAAAATAAACAGAATTGTCTGACACAAGGTTGTTGGAATCGTGACGATGGAAAATAAACAGAATTGTCTGACACAAGGTTGTTGGAATCGTGACGATGGAAAATAAACAGAATTGTCTGACACAAGGTTGTTGGAATCGTGACGATGCAAATAAACAGAATTGTCTGACACAAGGTTGTTGGAATCGTGACGATGCAAAATAAACAGAATTGTCTGACACAAGGTTGTTGGAATCGTGACGATGGAAAATAAACAGAATTGTCTGACACAAGGTTGTTGGAATCGTGACGATGGAATATAAACAGAATTGTCTGACACAAGGTTGTTGGAATCGTGACGATGGAAAATAAACAGAATTGTCTGACACAAGGTTGTTGGAATCGTGACGATGGAATATAAACAGAATTGTCTGACACAAGGTTGTTGGAATCGTGACGATGGAAAATAAACAGAATTGTCTGACACAAGGTTGTTGGAATCGTGACGATGGAAAATAAACAGAATTGTCTGACACAAGGTTGTTGGAATCGTGACGATGGAAATAAACAGAATTGTCTGACACAAGGTTGTTGGAATCGTGACGATGGAAAATAAACAGAATTGTCTGACACAAGGTTGTTGGAATCGTGACGATGGAAAATAAACAGAATTGTCTGACACAAGGTTGTTGGAATCGTGACGATGGAAAATAAACAGAATTGTCTGACACAAGGTTGTTGGAATCGTGACGATGGAATATAAACAGAATTGTCTGACACAAGGTTGTTGGAATCGTGACGATGGAATATAAACAGAATTGTCTGACACAAGGTTGTTGGAATCGTGACGATGGAAAATAAACAGAATTGTCTGACACAAGGTTGTTGGAATCGTGACGATGGAAAATAAACAGAATTGTCTGACACAAGGTTGTTGGAATCGTGACGATGGAAAATAAACAGAATTGTCTGACACAAGGTTGTTGGAATCGTGACGATGGAAAATAAACAGAATTGTCTGACACAAGGTTGTTGGAATCGTGACGATGGAAAATAAACAGAATTGTTTGACACAAGGTTGTTGGAATCGTGACGATGGAAAATAAACAGAATTGTCTGACACAAGGTTGTTGGAATCGTGACGATGGAAAATATACAGAATTGTCTGACACAAGGTTGTTGGAATCGTGACGATGGAAAATATACAGAATTGTCTGACACAAGGTTGTTGGAATCGTGACGATGGAAAATAAACAGAATTGTCTGACACAAGGTTGTTGATACGACAGTGACCGAATCATTGACTGAAATCGGGTAATTTCAATATCTGGAATAGGCCTGCTTACTCTCCTGTAGGAAAATAAAGTCAATGGTTTCATCAAACAAGACTGAGAAGAAAGTTCTGATAGTGTGGTTCATCTCTGGAGATGAAACTATATATGACCAGAGATACATAAAACGAATACATTAACGAGAAAAAAACAAACAAACAAAAAAAACATAATTGTCAATCAGAACTTTTGTAATCTAGATAAAACAGAACAAACCTGATTCAGATATAAAAAAATGTTTTATTTTTTCACAGAATAACGGAGGCATACACAACAATATTACTCTCAATAAAATTTTAACGGATTATCTACATCTTCGTTTCAACCGATTCGTTAAGACTTCGTTTCAGCAGATCCCCCAAATCTGCGTTTCAGCAAGTATCAAAGTCTTGTTTCAACAGGTGAAAACTCTTCGTCTTACAGACTCCCTAGACTGTTGTTTTAACTGGTTTTCAAACTCTCAACAAATCCACCAAATCTCTATTGAAACAGACTGTTGTTTTAACTGGTTTTCAAACTCTCAACAAATCCACCAAATCTCTATTGAAACAGACTGTTGTTTTAACTGGTTTTCAAACTCTCAACAAATCCACCAAATCTCTATTGAAACAGACTGTTGTTTTAACTGGTTTTCAAACTCTCAACAAATCCACCAAATCTCTATTGAAACAGACTGTTGTTTTAACTGGTTTTCAAACTCTCAACAAATCCACCAAATCTCTATTGAAACAGACTGTTGTTTTAACTGGTTTTCAAACTCTCAACAAATCCACCAAATCTCTATTGAAACGGACTGTTGTTTTAACTGGTTTTCAAACTCTCAACAAATCCACCAAATCTCTATTGAAACAGATTCCCAAAATTTTCGTGTCAAAATCGTGTTAAATAATTCATATCTCATCTCATAACTAAAATGATGGTAAATCTGCAACTCTCAGACATGAAGACACATTAGCAACGGTCCTGGTGTTGCTGTATTACTTAATATATAGTGGGCAATGGGAAATGTATGGGAGTTCCTATCTTCTCTCCAATTATCCTGATGCATGCTGGGCATTTTACAATGATAAGGCTTTGCAGCGCCGAATTCACAACAGTCTTGACTGTTAAATCAGAAAGAACAAGCAAAGAAAATTATCAACTTGCATACACACACAAATAAATATAAATTCAAACTAGTCATATGAACATATATATATATATATATTTACACACATGTTTGGAGGACAGAGAAACAAGACTACTATAACATGCATCGTTATCTCATAGCGTGCACTCACAGGGGGTACAGTCAGCAGCAGTTTGACTGCAAGATTAGTTGACTTGGAGATAGGGGAAATTCCCGTTCCACATTTCATTCTTCAGGCACAGGTAAGATTCAAACCTCTGAACTCTTGGTTTATATTGCAAATTATCTAAGCTATGAGCCATCGCATCCATCAGCGACAGTTTTAAAAATAAAGGAATGCAGACCTCCCGCAATTATATTCAAATAAATGAATGCAAACTTACATAATTACCATTCCCGCAGATGAATGCAGACCTTACATATTTAAACTCCAATCGATTAATGCAATCTCAATCTAAAACAACGGCAACAACAACATCCTACTACCCTCGGACTGAGAATCAGCATTTTGACTTTTGAACAATTCATATTGTTAATGGGAATAAATGTCTACCAAACCTAAATCATGACACTGTCTTAAACGAGCACAAATTATTCATGATAAAATTCCCAGAAATGAAGGGAAACCCTGCCTCATTACATTCCCATAAAACCATGAAATTCCTAGAAATGAATGCAAACCGTGCATGAAATTTTTAGAAATGAACACAAACCCTGTATGACATTCGTAGAAATGATTGCAAACCCCGCTTGATATTTGTAGAAATGAATGCAAACTCTGCATGGCATTTGTAGAAATAAATGCATACCGGCATGACATATGTAGAAATGAATGCAAACTCTGCATGGCATTCCTAGAAACGAATGCAAACCCTGCACAACATTCGTAGAAATGATTGCAAACCCTGCATGACATTCCTAGAAACGAATGCAAACCTTGCATGACATTCGTGGAAATGATTGCAAACCCTGCATGACATTCCGAAACGAATGCAAACCCTGCATGACATTCATAGGAATGAATGCAAACCTTGCATGACATTCATAGGAATGAATGCAAACCTTGCATGACATTCGTAAAAATGAATGCGAACCTTGCGTAATTACATTCCCATAAATAAAAGCGAAACCTGCGTGACCACATTCCCATAAATGAACAAAAATCCTGCAGAAACATTTCGTGTTATATTTCTCTAAGCGAACCCAAGCCCTGTATGTAATTGAACGCAATATTTGCATTTTCACGTACCTAGAAATGAACTAAGGCCCTGCACACTTACATTCCTGTAAAAGAAAGCAATCCCTGCGCGGCTGCATCCTTACAAATGAACGGAAACCATGCATCAATTCTTTTCTATAAATGAACGTAAATTCAACGTGATTAAATTTGCACGGATGAGCGCAAACTCTACATAATTGTTTTCCCCAAAATGAATTCGCACACCTTATATAATTACATTCGCATAATTAAATGTAGAAGGGCGAACAAATATTGGAACGTGTCTTCAACTCATACAAAGTAGCTCTAACCCAAGGAAATTTTACACTGAGACGCAATCAAATGCTTCAGGAGATTGTTCATGAGGACAGTACTGCTACAGGAAACTCTCCACCACTAGAAGTTTCAGCAACGACGTTCTACAAGACAGGAGGTCACAAATGATGATCTGGAACAGGTGTGACAGTTTTAAAGCATGGAAATAGGGTATCCCGGATGAAGCGGATGACTGGGAGTGCACAGCAGACCTTCCAGAATGGGCAAACCATCTAGAGATCATCAAGAGGAGTGACATGAGTCTGGTTGTAGCTCTTAGGTTTATCAAAGTAACTGTTTCTGATTGAATTCACTCTGCCATATGAAACATTTGTTTGAGAAGAAGAGGGAGGACGGGGAAAGGGGGTGGAGTGAGGCTTCTCTGAAGACCCCCTGCTGTCAAGCTCTCTCTAGAATTTCTTGCTCCCTTTCACTTAAATTTATACTGCTTTCTAAGTTGGCAGAAGCTGCTTCCGTGCTCTGCAAAGCAAGCCTGGATATTGTTCAGTGTTTTCCAAGTCTTTAGTAAGAAGTGCCAGTTCTTGTCAATGTATCTCAACATCATTTTATATTTCGTTTTTTTTTTTTGTTTTTTTTTTCCCCGATATATTCGCCAATAAGACTTACAGTTTCTGATGGAACTACCATTCGTATCTGACGTTTTAACTTTTGTTTTCCCAGAGCAATCTGGGGATATTTTCACAGAATATATAGACTCCATTTTTGGATTACTGCCATTTGAAGGGTGGCATAGCAAGCATTTCTATTTCAAATGTGTATATGTAAAGAATGGTAAACAGTCTATGAACTATATGCACAGTATGATCACATGCCGCTTCGACATGTCACTGGTGAGAAAAGTGCACTGAAGTGGCTGGCTTGCAAGCTTAAGATAGTCTGACTCGTTTCAGTATTCTCCTGTCACATGCACGTTTCTTCGTTTTTTTTCAGGAATTTTACTGCATAAAAATGACAGAAATTGATTTAATTCTTGTACACTTTGAAAATAGAGTAATAGCCTGAACCAGGTGTATATTCCTACAACTGCAGCATAAATATATAACAAACAGGTAGGATAACTCTTGCTCTCATGATGAAACAATTACACGCCCATAATTCCAAACGAATGCAGCTTCCGGCACCGAATCCCTGTGCCGAAATGACGTCATACAACACAGAAAAAAAAAACAAGGAGACAGCCCCGCAGTATCAATATAGTAGTCTACAATGTTTTAGCGTCAAGAAATGAAAAATGTTGTAGAAAGGGCTAGAATAGCAGCTCATTGTTGACCTCGAACAGAAAAGCTGGGAATGATCGGCTTCAATGGCAAACTGTAGAATTAGATGTGTCCCTGCTCAACTGGCTAACGCAGTGTGCCAAGACCTTTGAGCTGGACATGCCCTGTGTCCATGATGAATCCCTATCATGTCAGCAGCGTAACAGTAGTCACAGATCTGTGAGTTTCCTCAGAGATTTTGCGGTCCTATGATGTGCAGAAATGACGCATAGCGTCTGTGTTTTTGTGGGTTTGTTTCTCTTTCTTTTTCTCTTTGTTTTTCAGTTCCCCATCCCTTTGATTGTACTACTGATTTTTCAGCCAGTGTAGGCTATGTCAGCTAATTTAGGAAAAATTATAATTCGCTTAGCAAATAAGAATTTTGATAAAGCGTAATGTGTGACAGTGTCCGTCTATGTATGTATGTATGTATGTATGTATGTATGTATGTATGTATGTATGTATGTATGTATGTATGTATGTCTGTCTGTCTGTCTGTCTGTCTGTATGTATGTATGTATGTATCTACACATACACATACGTAAGTATATGTCACACACACACACACACACGCGCGCGCGCGCGCGCGCGCACGCACGCGCGCACGCACGCACACGCACGCATGCACACACACACCACACACACACACACACACACACACACACACACACACACACACACACAAGTATTTGTGTGTGTGTGTGTGTGTGTGTGTGTGTGTGTGTGTGTGTGTGTGTGTGTGTGTGTGAGGAACTGTGGCCAAGTTGCAGATAGTTTTATGCATATTTATGTGTTAAAAGAGTATGTCGGCGGAAAACATAGATTACTTGTAGAAGCTTTCGAAAAAAAAAAAAAGAGAAAGAATTGTACAGTCTTGCTTATTCTCTTATTCTAGTCATGGAAACATGCAGTATGCATGCGTGGCAGGTAGTGAATGAATAACACAAAGCCGGATGGTCAGTTGACTCAGAAGACAGAGTGGTCAACAGCATCGTTTGGACAGGCGTTGACGAGGGCGCATGCCACATGACGTTTTTGTTTGTTTGTTTGTTTCTGGTATAAATGTGATCAGAGGTGTCAGTACTAAACATAAACATTAAGAAAAGACCACAACTGGCCTATGATAGGCTTAACAAACCTCCAGGTGCGATGTTGTGAAAAGATATGAAAAGAGGGGGAAAAAAAGGAAGAGTAGAATTCTACAGATAAATATACTTCTGACATGAACTTTTACCCCAAATAGACTAGAGACGTGTAGTTTACTGTTTGATTGAGAGGGGTACAGGAACACCCCCCCCCCCCCCCTCTTTTTCGTTTACATTTCCTTTAAGCCGACGTGAGGTCGCGGAACTCACATGCTATACAAAGTCCGAAACGATATAGTGTGCATGAACAGCATAAAGCAAAAAGATGAGAGCCTGCAGTGGCCCGCCAAGGAGAGGCCACGACCATCAATATAACCAACCGAGATGCCGCACACAATACCAACAACAGACTTTTCTACCGAGAACAATCCGTGACTAGAACCGTCTGCCCCAGAGCGTCGTGGAGGCCACAACCATCGACAATTTTTTGTGTCAGGGGCCTCCAGACTCACTAAATAGTAAATAGGTGGGGTTTTTTTTCTTCTTTTTTTCTTCGCCGACCTCCTCCAAAGTGACAGAATATTCAACTGGTTGATTGCGGTTGCTTTCCTGGAAGAAGAAGAAAGATAAGATAAGATAATGTTGCTTATAGCCCAGCCGACCGCAAAGGGCCACATCAGGGCTGTCACCACGTTAAATCAACTCACAAGTCATTCATTCACACAATTCTTTAAAATACATCGAAAAACCATCCGAAAGTTTTTTAAAATCTTTCCACTGTAAAAACTCAGATCCGATGAAAAATGTTAATCTCTTTCAAGAACTCAAAGATGGCATCAGGTGGGGCATCTCTGAACAAGGTTTTCATGGAATCTGCCGTAAAATGTTTGTGCCTCACATCGTGCAAGTCCCAACACTCTAAAAGAATATGCTTCATTGTGAGTGGCACATGACATGGAATGCACCACGGAGCTTCTTCACTCTTTAAAAGGTACGAATGGGTAAAATACGAATGGCCGGTGTGCAGCCGGCAAAGAACTGTTTCTTCTTTACGACCACCAGACGCAGATGGGAGGAACTCCTTAAGGTTTGGACGGATCTGAAAGAGTTTGTTATCCGTCTGTGTATTCCAATCCTCCTGCCAGAGGTCTCTCACATAATCGTTAATTTTGGGTTTCAGATCTGAGCAGGGGATATATATGTTGGACAGTTTCTCTCTTGTGGCATTCTTGGCTAAACGATCAACCATTTCGTTCCCTCCAGTGCCAACATGACCAGGAATCCAAGCCAAAATAAGAAGAAGAAGAAGAAGAAGAAGAAGAAGAAGAAGAAGAACTAGGAAAGATTTTTGTAGCTTGCTGAGGCCTACAGCAGGAAACCAACTGTGTTATAGGTTTGTGAGGACCGGTGAACTTTGTCTGCAAAAACAAATCTTTGTGTTGCGCTGTCTGAGGCCAGAATTTGAAAAAAAAAAAAGTTCGTGAGGACCTGGTGAATGTTTTGAAATTAAAACAGGAACGTGTGACTGAGAAATTGACAGTAGGCACATTTGTAGGTAAATAATGTAAAAATAAATTAGTTAATAATTAAAAGGAGGAACTCTCTGCTGTTTATCTGACTGGTTGTGTATTGACGTCGCATAAGTGAAATCCGAGTGTGTGTGTGTGTGTGTGTGTGTGTGTGTGTGTGTGTGTGTGTGTGTGTGTGTGAGAGAGAGAGAGAGAGAGAGAGAGCTTTCTTGAGAGGGGAGACTACACTTGATTGCAAAACTGGACAGTAAATGATGGGTTAGCTCCCATGGAGTGACCACCAACAGCTGCACAAAACTGGTGAAACTGGTCATGGTTCCCGTTCTGCACTGTAAGAAGCTGTACTGCATTGTATCATGTCGTACTGGTCTGCCTCGTACTGCACTGTATTGTACTGTGCTGTACAGTACTGTATTGCACCTGTCTGCATTACGCAGCGTGATACTGTACCGCATAGCACAAAATGTACTGTGGCGTCCTATACCGCTCTGCACTGTGTGTATTGTATAGCATTGTGTGGTAAGCTTACGTTATCAGTCTGTACTGTCATATGTTGCATTGAATTGTGCGTGTGTGTGTGTGTGTGTGTGTGTGTGTGTGTGTGTGTGTGTGTGTGTGTATCTATATATCTGTGTGTGTGTGTGTGTGTGTGTTGGTGTGTGTGTGTGTGTGTGTGTGTGTGTGTGTGTGTGTCGCTCTGTCTGTGTTTTGATGGAGAGGAGAGAGAGAGAGAGAGAGAGAGAGAGAGAGAGAGAGAGAGAGAGAGAGAGAGAGATGGCCCATTACAGCAGGGCTGATAATACACAAAACAGATGTGTAGACTTTATCAGTCTGTACTATCATACATTGCACTGAATTGTACAGGAATACACCTACTGCGTTGCAGCTATCGTCTCAGCATATTCCTGTCTTTAATATCGAGGTGGTCTTCCTAAGAAAGAACACGTCGCCATTGTCCGGCGACACTTATTATCTTTTCTGTCGATGTACGTATTCTTTTACCGGCCTTCCCAGGCAAGTGTTTCATATACAAATGATCGTGACAAGACGAATCCCTTTGGCTATGAGTTATATCACGAATATGCTCAAAGTGGAAATCAGTCGTTTGTGATTCTTAGGTCTGAAAGGTGATTATTTACATCGCCTTTTTAAAGCAAGCGTAAAAACAGCTGAAGACACACACACACACACACACACACACACACACACACACACACACACCACACACACACACACACACACTAAAAGGTTGGGAAAAATAAGGCAAGGGTCAGAAGCATCGCGTCTGGTGGCTCTCTGAAGTTGAAGAGGTTGAAGCATTTTGAAACCTAGAAAAATGGGCAACAAAATGTCGATGACGCTTTTATGAGGACACCTCCCCCCCCCCCCTCCCCCTTTGAAGATGACAAGTGTTGTAGCATTTCAAACTTGTCAGATCAGCATGAAAGTAGAAATATGCATGTATATATATATATATATATATATATATATATATATATATTATACATATAAAATGTCGGTTAGATTATATTCTTTCATGTTACATTTGCACAATAGCGCTGTAACTGTTTCCCTGGCTAACATGCTGAGACGTTGCTGTATGTAATCTTTTCAAAGCTTCATAGATCAATGTTGCCAGTTTTTAAGTGTGGCTTCATTTCTTGATAATAACAGCAGATTGAATCGAAAGTTACATGGGTTATTAAAGATTTAGGCTTAATTACTTGAGAGAGAGAGAGAGAGAGAGAGAGAGAGAGAGAGAGAGAGAGAGAGAGAGAGAGAGAGAGAGAGAGAGAGGGCCCATTACAACAGGGTTGATGATACACGAACCAGATTTGAATAGATCAAGACAAACGTTGAAAGCCGAGCTCGGTAAATCATACACTGCAGATGTATGTAGCAGCATTCTTTTACATTTTTCCAGTGAGCCTGCAATCAGCCAATGAACTCAGTCTGAACAGTCAATATTTCATATCCATCTCAGAGCAGTGCGATCTATCGTATCCTTTTTTCTGGAAAACTGGACGTGGCGGATGGGGAGGGGGGGGGGGGGGGGGGGGGAGGATGGCAGGGAGTTGTGAGTCATATTTCTCGCAACAAATCTGTGGGCTACGGATTACATTGAAATAACAGCTTCGCTTGCTTTGCTATCACTGACACATTTATTCACAGACCTACCTGACTTCGCAAAAAGAGAGAAACTTTAAAAGGGAGCATACTCTCATTGTACTGTACAGCCATTTAGAGCGAAGGAGGCGTGATGACACTGTTTTCATTGAGCGTTTGTGTCCGTTTATGACTAATTGACTCAAAGCCTTAAAGGTCGTGGCCACTCTCTCTCTCTCTCTCTCTCTCTCTCTCTCTCTCTCTCTCTCTCTCTCACACACACACACACACACACACACACACACACACACACACACACACACACACAACACACACACTTACACACACACTACACACACACACACACACACACACACACACACAACACACACACACACACACACACACACACACACAACATCTTAAAAACCATGTCCCTCGAAACAGACATTTAAAAAAAGCACCAAAAAAGCATCTGATGGAAACTCTATGCAACAATTAAGGGTCACCCCCTCCTCTCTCTCTCTCTCTCTCCTCTCTCTCTCTCTCTCTCTCTCTCTCTCTCTCTAACTGCATTTGAAATTGATGTTCCAACAATAGTTTCTTATATACTACATGCTTAAAGTTGTGTGCTTTTGGAAATGTTTGTAATCTTCCGCGTTGTGTGCTGTACTTGTTTCTTTCGTTTTATGAGGGCAGGGAGTAAGGAAAGCTGGATAGGTTATGCTTCAACCCTCATTTTGTAAAGATCATTTTGACTTGACTTGACTTGACTTGACTTCACACACACACACACACACACACACACACACACACACACACACACACACACACACACATACACACACACGCACACACACACACACACACACACACACACACACACACACACACTCACTCACTCACTCACTCAGACTTATACACGCATGCACGCATGCGCATGCACGCACGCATGCGCATGCACGCACGCACACGCACACACACACACACACACACACACACACACACACACATACACACACACGCACACACACACACACACACACACACACACACACACACACACACACACACACACACACACACACACACACACACGCCACAATTCAGGTAATTCGAGTGTTGTGGAGATGGAATTTTGTTCAAACTGCGTACTTCCAGAGTCTGCGTGATAAAACCTCTCAGCAATATTTCGATAGGTATTCTCTCTTTTAATTTTTTTTCCTGCAGTTTTTAGGTGCAAAGGATGGCATATTCACATTTCTACGCGATGTAAAACACTGGCCAGTATTAAGTGCATTGAACTTACGTGTCAATTTCTCTGTGAACCGGTTGCCTGAGACTTTTTAACATCTGCTGCAATCGACCTCTTTATAACAAACACATTTCATTTCCTGATCATCTGGGAGATTCGGTATTTTTAGGGCCATACGCTAAGATTAGCACTCGAAGAATTCAAAGAATACATGGTTGTAATTTATCAAATTTGGCCAAGTTCAGTTTATCAAATTTGGCCAAGTTCAATTTTCTTAAGGTGGAGTCACTGCCTGCAGACGAGTCGGCAAACGTCACACCATATTTGCAAATCCATTAGACCACAATGCGTAGGGATTACAGTTAGATACATGACTGACTGAATGGATATAAAACGGAAAAGTTGGGAAGAGGGTCTCATGCATAAGACTTTGCAGATGCTTGACTTACGCATTAAATCAACCTTGTGGTCAAGCATTTGGTCAAGCCTTTTGGTCAAGCCTTTGAATGGCTCGTTACATGGTCTGCGTCACTTTCAAATGCGTGCGTGCGTGCGTGCGTGTGTGTGCGTGCGTGCGTGTGTGTGTGTGTGTGTGTGTGTGTGTGTGTGTGTGTGTGTGTGTGTGTGTGTGTCTGTGCGCGCGCGCACACGTACGTGTATGCTCGTGATCCAGGGCGCCCTCCGTGCGTCTGCCTGCTTGCATGTGTATATGTGCACATATGAACACCTCATCTACGCGTGCATACGTGAGCACCTACACATGCAAGAATCACGGCAGAATGTGCACTGGCGTGTCGGTGTTGGGTGGCGGTTGAGAGGACGATCATAAATGACGAAAAGAAAAGGAAGTGAATAAATTTAGATTGGCAATTGCTCGCACTTCTTTTCTTAATGTTCTCTGAGAGAGAGAGAGAGAGAGAGAGAGAGAGAGAGAGAGAGAGAGAGAGAGAGAGAGAGAGAGAGAGAGAGAGAGAGAGAGAGCGTCTCTCATCACCTTAAAGGGAGATTACACTTACAACTTTGAAACGAAACAGAATATGAGCGGCAGGTTCTTTCCCTTGGCAGGTCTTGTTTTGAAAACCACATCTGAAGAATTGGCGTAACTTCATTCTGTAGTGCGTACTGCATAGCAGTGCCTCGCATGATACTGAAACGTAACGGGCAGATTTGGTGATAAGTTGAAGGTGGGTTTCGTCACTGGTTCCTTTTTCTTCGTTTCGATGCCTGCCGCCATCATATTACTTTGGCTGTCTGTTAACGGTAAGATGGCAGTGTTGCTCTTCGCTGAAAAAATGTATCATCATCTTGCCGAGAGAATTCTGGGCTCACCGTTTGATCAGAGCCCGTGCCAGCTTAATAGAATGGTGCTTCAGTGTTATTCCATCACCCCCCCCCCCCCCCCTCAACTCCCCGCTCACACCACTTTCGGTTGGGATAGGTTTAACTGATTTATTGTCATCCTGCTGGAACAAAACCCAACAGAGACATGAACTAACAGACACAAATGAAAGCATGATCTCACTGGTTGAGCTACAGAGAAATAAAAACCAACCACAGGCAATTTTGCTGGTGCCACAAACGGTACATCACAATGCTGTACAGACATACTGCTGACTTTCAGAGTGGTCAGCCAGTGTCCAGTGTACACAGGTCGTTAGTGTGACTATCATATTACGAATCCTAAGATGATTTAAACTGATACAAAAAGTAAAGACTTGCTGAAACAAAGATATGAGAATACGCCACAAAGGCCGAAAACAGTGAAGGACTTAAAAATAACTTATATAAAAAGGCAGGGCTAAATAGAATGAAAGAGAAAGGAACGTCACCGACACAGACTTTCCATATGGTGTAAGTTGTCCAGGAGCGCATACAGTAGAAAGAAACTCGTGGAGAGCGTGGCAGCAGAGAGTCCTCAGAAGAGAAGCCCCCTTCAAGCAAGTGTTTCGGCCCTTATCTCCTGACACTCTAGGGGGTTGGGCCACACCCGGTTCATGACTCCGGATGTCCCTCTGCTGCCGCCCCCCCCCCTTTTTTTTTTTCCCCATCTTGGGACGAGCCATGGCTGGGATTCGAACCCATGACCCTCTGGACATGCTCATTTTCCACTTAATGACTCGCGCTTTAACCACTGAGCCACAGGGACACCTGATATTTGTAGGGAAATTAAGCCTTATGAAGTTCACTTTTGTTCCTCCTTGACCAGATCCAGCTTGAACACCTCTCTGCCGCTTCTGCCATTGCTTTCAGGGCTCTGGTTTTTTCCCTCCCTGCAACTGAGAGCTGTTTCATGAGGCTGTATGCAGACGTTCCTACAAACCCCCTAGCTCCAATTTCTGCAGTGAGGACTTTGACCTGATAGCCTGCTCTCCTCAGGCTGTTTGCCAGATCAGCATACTTTTCAGTCTTGTAGATTTGAGCTGCCTCCATTCTGTTCTCATATGGCACCGTGAGCTCGATCATGATCAGCTGCTTGGTTGACTTAGAGTGGACTACTATGTCTGGTCTCATGCCACTCTTGCTGATGATCTCTGGGTGACTCTTCCATTCTGGGAGGTCTGCAGTGCACTCCCAGTCATCTGCCCCGTCCAGCAGACTCTGCCTGCATGTTTCGAGTGGCACTGTTGTTCTTGGCCATGATTTGCTGCCTCCTGCCGTGAAGAATGTTGCGGGTGCTTTTGGAGTCCTGATTTTCCCTTTTGTGGTGTTGGTACTAGCCCAGACTACTTGTACAATCTCTTTGAGCACCTGGTTGTGCCTCCATGTGTACCTTCCTTGAGCCAGGGCTACTTTACATGAGCTTAGGACATGCTCCACTGTTTGTTTTTCATGGCAGAGGGGGCATGCAGGATCGTCTGTTTTCCCCCACTTCACCAGGTTTGCATTTGAGGGCAGAAGGTCATATGCAGATCTGAGACACTTATTAACGGATTATATACAGATCATTATGCAGCTAGTGTGTATAAACTCAGCAACACTCATTTGCCTGTATCGCACAGTAGGTGTAGCGACTCTTACTGGTCATGCATTTTTATGTCTTCTGTATTAATCTGAATCACACAGGTTTATTATGCCAGTGACTTTAGAAATCTCATTTATATTATATTTCAAAGTTTTAATGGGTCTCAAATGTCTATGCGTGTGGGCGCGAGTGTCGTAAGTC
Organism: Conus canariensis; assembly: GCA_033310375.1. Taxonomy (NCBI): domain Eukaryota; kingdom Metazoa; phylum Mollusca; class Gastropoda; order Neogastropoda; family Conidae; genus Conus; species Conus canariensis. The sequence goes on from CM065732.1 coordinate 16,909,790, forward strand.
TTTTTTCTTTTAGTTATAATTCGGTTTTAAGATGAATGTAGGAACTCTGGCCACCAAATGAACGCCACCCCCCCCCCCCCCCCCCACACACACACCAGTTAAGAGCCCCCACATACTGGTATTCTTTAGGCAGTGCAAAATAAAGAAAAAAAAACACCGAAGAAAATCAGTCTTGAGGAGAGAGGGGCGGGGGAGTGGGACAGGGGGAGACAAGTGCAGACAGTCTGCCTGCAGTCATTCCATCAAAGCTGATATTTTGGCAAATTTTACTTTTCTTTCCAGCAGCCTATAAATACCCAATATAATATAATAATAATAAATAATTTTGTTCCAACTGTTCTGCACATTTTTCAACAAGATCTTTCATTGGTAGTTTGCAAACCGTTGAATCATGATCTAATCACCATGGTGATGGGAATACCAGCCTACTGTAAGTGGTGAGCCTCAGGAACCACGGTTGAAAGATCGTGACAATCTAATTGAAACTCTGAAACCATTTGTACAAGCCGCGTATTGTTTGGAAACACGATGAATTCTTCCACTTTTCTTTAAGCCAAGCATCAGAAGAAAGGTCATCTTTACAAAATCACTGACTATGCGAGTCCAAGACGTGCAACTTTACAGACTCCATGACTGAGAAAGGTAATCATATGTGGGGATTCAACACACCCCTTGGATTGTAGAGAGGTATTGTCACTCCTGCGGAGACAGTTTAGAGCCGTACGTAAAGCACGCGTTCACCTTGAGGTTGATGAGGTCCTTATCATCCATTTGGACCAAGGCCAGCAAGAACCATGTTCACGCTGAGAGTCGGATACAGCCAGCTCTTCTCTTGTCTCAACGGAATTCAGACAGCCTCCATGGGATGAACGTCCGTGGCGTACTCGCCCACGGTCCCCTGACCACAGTATGCAGTCCTCTGCCACCGCGATGCCCTGAGGTACCAAACATGGCCAAGAGTTGTTGGGTTGCTGTAGGAAGCACTGTGTAAATCGACATGGGTCATTGTGACAGACTGGGACTTCGTCCAACACACTGGACACTCTACCTAGACGGCAGGGAAGAAGAACTGTCGGGGGATTGGTGGATCAGTGCTGACTCATACGCCTCTTTGCCCCCCCCCCCCCCCCCCCAAATGATTTGACTTACCAACAATGTGGGTTTATGAACAGGAGCCACGACTTCTTCTCTTTCTGATCTGTCATGTCATGTTTTCCCAATAAGAGCATACGGACTTTTGTATGTGTTCATCTAACTGTGGGCTTTGCTCTGGACTCTTGAAGATTTTGAAAGACATGAAGTGGCCCAAGAGAACCACCAAACAGGTGTGCATTTTGGATGTCTTTTTTGCAAGTCATAAACACTCAACTCCTTATCAAAGTTGTTTGTGAAACTCGTCTTGACCCCACAACTTCGTATGCTTTCAGTATGTTCAATACTGTTCAATTTACTGAAGTGAAACGACCTCAGGTGAAGCGATAGGAATCCCTTTCTTAAATTCCCGACTCTCACTAAATCTGGCATCACGCTTTAGCCGATGATAAAGAAATGATCAAATCTAACACTGCCAAAAACATAAGCTCTTTAGCTGCTTCCATACAATGTTGCGTCCATATTCGATTTCACTTATGGTTATCACCCGTCAGTTCAGACCTATGCATCTTGGGTCTCGCTTTGTATGCGTTATGCTTGGTGTTAAGTTTGTTTACTAAATGACGCATGCACAAATTGCCTTATGATTCCGTAGGTCTCTTCAAAGTACCAGAATAGGGCAGAAAGTGCCAGAACCCCCCACAATTTTCTCATAAAAGCTTCTAGAATTTGATGCATTATAGCATGTAATGGTACTCGATCCTTCAGGGAAGTTTCATGCGTTTTGATTTGCCGTACTATGTCATAATTGTGGAACAATGTAGACTGCTCTGTAACTGGTGATTGGCCGTACTGTGTCATAATTGTGGAACAATGTAGTCTGCTCTATAACAGGTGACTGGCTGTCTCGCCCCGCGATTTTTGTACTTCCGATGTTATGATCTATAAATAATTGAGAGAATAAGGAGAGGTTGATGTGACGACAGAGAGAACTTGAAGTGAAATGTGGAAGTGTGTGAGAAGGATACGTTCTGGTTTTGGAAATGTTACAACGATCATGGAGTATTGATGTATGAATCTGATACTATGATTCATGACTTTCATCTTGTCACCAGAGTCGACTGTTCCTCTGTCAGGATCGATTTAAGGAGAGGTAAGGACTACCTCTTGGTCACTTACCTTTACTCGACCCTTCAGCCTGTTCCATCTTTCATTCTTGTTTGCAAAGGATTTGTCCACTCTACATTTCACTATCTGATTTCTGTTACAATCCAGGTGTCAGGTTTGACAAATCTTTGTCTTTGTCGAGGGCGAAGAAGTTGGGGAAGGAAGAAGGGGTGGGGAGGGCAGGTCCGACATAGTCTGTCAAAGTGCTGATCTTGGTTGAGAAGAATTAGTTCTACCAGGGACTATCTAAAAAAAGAGGATTATGTTATACCTAGAGTATTTGAAGTCTTTTTTCTGGCTGAACTTTAACAAAGGTATATTAAAACGATCCATGGAACTATGAAGTTTACAGACCCTCTCATGAGTAAACAAACTTATCCAAGAACAACAAAAAAATAATTCTTTCGAAATTTGTTTGAAAATTGATAAGTGGTCCAGTGACGGACCACTTAAATTCGAGTGCGGATGCAGATAAAAAGACGGATCCAGACATTTTGTCACTTTCTGTTATATTGCAAGAAAGTATTTTTCGGAAAAAAAATTCATTGTTTTTTTGTCCAAGAAGCAAGGCATGGATCTTGATGAAAAAAACAACAACAGTGTTATGATTTGGAGAGGGTGTGAAGTACAGTCTGGAACCAGTCAGGAAATTAGCATTCATGAAGCAGGGAGGGTGGGGACGAGGAGGGGAGAGGGACAGGGAGAACGTGTCGACCTTGATGGATGACTACACCCTCCCAACTGCCGTTCTAGTTCCTTGCGAATTTTATCAGGATCAGGTTCCTTGTTGTTGTGGGGTGCTTTACGTTATGTTGATTATGCTGTATGCAAGGATTTAGTTTATCGTCAAAAATACAAGACTAATATTCAGACCATTGTGGTCTAGTAGAGAGAGAGACGTATAAAAAAAGAACTTGCCCCGAGCGAGAATCGATCCTTGAACTCTAGATTTGCTGCCCATCCTGTGCAAGAGCGTTATCAGTTTGGCCACTGTTCATAAATTTGACCCAAATGCAAGAGCATAGAGACCAGCTTAAAAAATGCTGGAAGAGAACGCTATGTCTCTGAACAAAGACCGACGTACACAGATGTTATTTCCGATCTAAATGCCTGTTTGGTTTGCACAACCGTCGAGCTTGAAACATTTTGTTCACTAGAGAACGCTATGTCTCTGAACAAAGACCGACGTACACAGGTGCTATTTCCGATCTAAATGCCTGTTTGGTTTGCACAACCGTCGAGTTTGAAACATTTTGATCACTTTCTCTTCTAGTGCTTTCTCTCGTCGCTCCATGGCCACAGTCCACAAATACAGAAAAGGGTTAAGAGCTGAGCTGAGTGGTAACACGAATATGATCATCGCATCATGAACGTTAATTAGTGAAGGAAAACCAGTTATGGCCATGACTATAACAAACCCAAGTGAAAGCCAGGACACACCGGTAGTGGTCTGTCACCTTCTGCATCAGGCTGATTGAGGAACACAGCGACCTCGTTGTCGCGTCAAGCGTCACTCGAATTTTAGGTTTTCGCCAGTCAATGACAAACTGACCGATCAGTGCCATTAAACAAACAATAAAGTTGATTGTCACAATAACAACGAACCATCGGAATTCTTCATGAAAATCATAGTGATGAAATAACGCCAGACGACATAGCCCAGACTGACCTCGAAGTCCCCAGTGTGACAGCCCAGGAAGAAATGGTATTAATGACAACAGGATTGAAACACACCAAACCACTAGACAGGCTGATGGCATCAAGACTTCCTTTAACCCCATGAGTCCTTACCAAACACAATGGCCACGACGTGTTCCATTGTAACGAGCCCAACGATCAAAACTGACACCTCACAGGACAGATAGAAAAGAAAGCCCGCCATTTTACAAGGCAGGCTGTCGATCCACATCTTTTCAACCTGAATGTAAGGAACGTTCAACATCTCATTAGCCGCTGCAACAATAAGGACGTGGAACCCAATAAAGACCTTAGCAAAGAGCAAATTGGCCAACGTCACTGAACTGCTTTCAAAGATGTTCTTAACGCGAAATAAACGTATGAAGCAAAGTAAGTTTCCTAGTATAGAGGACATACTGACCACCCAGAAGAAAATTCTGTATAATTCAGTTGGCATCAGCTTTGTACATGAACGAAGCGTAGTGTGGGGAGCTGAGCACTTTATTGCACCTGACAGTTTTGGAAGTAAGCTTTCACAGCAAAGTCTGTAATTGGGAGAAGAGATGTACTGTAAATGATTGGTCCCTGAAAACAAATCCAAAGAAAAGTCTTTAACTGGGTTGCATCTAATGTCTACCTCCCTTAGGTAAGGCATATTTTTAAATCCAACAGATTCAATACTTTCAATGGAAGAAAAAGACAGATTAATATACCTCAACACAGGCAAATATACAGACAATTCACCATCCAGAGCAAAAAGGTCTGTTTTCCACATATTTATTGACATTAGTGAGTAATGAATCTGTTTCTTTAGTGTCTTTATTTCGTTTGACTTGATGGGGTTTCGTGCTAGCAGTAGAGCTCTTAAATTTGGTTGCTCGTGAAAAACAGCAATCTCAAAGGATACTAAATGGTTGTTGGTAAGATCAAGAAACCGTAAGTTGGGAAGCTGTACACTTGAAATATTAGACACAGAACAGCTGGCGAGACCCAAATAGATAACATACCTGTTTAAAGCAAAATCCCTCACTGACATTCCGGACCCCGTGGCATCCACGTATCGAAGCTGTGAAAAGGGATCGGCAGAAAATTTATTTCTACACAGAACCGAGTGACCTTGACAGAGGCAGCCGTCAGGACAAGTCACGTCACACATCAGTTCATCATCCCGCTGTGGACACTGACCCCAACCGTCACAGAGGTGATCTGTATGCACACAGATTCTGCAAGCTCGACACTGGTACAGACCAAAACAGCGTGTGTTGTCACAGTCGTACTCATCTTCCCCATGAACGCAGTCAGAAAATCCATTGCATCGAGTGTAGACAGGGAGGCAGTAGGGCCACCCGCTGTGCAACGGTAATGAGTGTCAGGACAGGACTCCTCAGCTTCCATCACCTCTTGAGTAAAGTAGCCAGTGCCATCCAGGTTAATGTGAAACTGCCGCTCATCCCCTGCGTCACTGACTTGAAGGCAGTATGTGCATGCTCTCAGATCTTGTAGCTGGCAATCAACTTCATCAGAATCCTCCCCAAAACAGTCCGAGTGCTCGTTACACCGCTGGCTATGTAGTACACACTGACCGTTAGTACACAGAAAGCCGTCACATGCAGGGTGCTGACAGAATGACTCGTCACTGTTATCCGGACAGTCCTGTCTGAAGTCACACACCAACGTGTAGTGGACTGACGTGACGTCATCATCGCATCCGTAAATGGTACGCACATATTGTAGTCCGGAATGTGTTCTGAAAGGTTGTAACATTGTGCCGTGCTCCCCACTGACCGTCAGAGATGCAAAGACCTGAGAATAGTTTGTCTGTCCACAGAGGCTCTCAGAGTCATACAACATCCATGTATGTCTCACATGGTTGTCTGAGCACGTCAACAAGGATTGCCGAGTGGTCTTGGAGATGGCTTGAAGGGATTTTGAACGGCTCAGAACAGTTTTCGGAGCAGAAACACCTAGTGGCAGGAACGATCTTTCGCAGAGTGCTGCTGATTCTGCGCTTGATTGATGATAAACCAATCTGAAGCCATCTGACCCCCATTCCCCAATAGTGTACACCCTCTTTGGATTATTCGAATACGATTGCTGGATGTGATTCATGTTATAGATTAACGTTTTATCGGACCATTTACGGAATTTGCTATAAGGAAAAGGCACCATGTGCCATCCTGATGTGGAGCCTAAAGTTACTTCGAACGAAAAATAATTCTTAAAAAAAATTCGGGAGTCTTCGTGCTGTTTTTCAGTTTTCACAGAGGCTAGTGTTAAGCCCCTCCTCTGACATTCATAACTTAAAACTGAAGCGTGCATTTCAATGTCCAACACGACCAGCTTGAAACATTTGTTATCTGAAGCCACCATTCCCTCACACTCAGGACTGCTGAAGGGACAGCGTCCTGTTTCGTCCCGTTCATCTTCACACTCTGTCTTCAGATTGCATTGAAGAAAGTGCTGAAATTTGTAGTAGGTGATCACAGAACAGTTCAACAACCCCGTGGATGATATGGACGGGCGATCAGTTTCAAAGACAAACAGGAAATGTATTTTGAAAAAATTGTGTCTTGTTTGATCATGTTTGAAATCAATACTAACAAGTGAGGCAAGGAATAGAGATGGAGGCGTGGAACGCTGAACACACAGGTGTGCGATCTGTTTTTGAGATGAATTGTGTTTCTCGTAAGTCACCTGTATGCGGCTTCTTTCAAGACAAGGCTCAAGAGAAGAAGACTGATGGACACTCATCATCATAACATACCTGATTGGTATAGTCAATTCCTGGCTAAAACAAATACGTTGAGCCACATACGACGAAACAACATAGCCAAGATATTTTGTATTGAGGTGTACGATTAAATTAGGGCGCTCAACCTTTAGAAAATCAGTGACAACCGCTGGGTTGTTCCTGTTCATTATCCACATGTGATTTGAAACTGAGTGAAAAAACATCTCTTGAAGGCTATGCCTTTCACATACCAGTTGAATATTATGATAATCGGATTGCGTGAGAAACATTTTTATTTTCCAAGTTGTCCGGTGATGGGAACTACACCAACTAGCCTGCCGTCGAATACGAGCACGTATATGCATTTCCTGTGTCACTTCTACGTGCAGTTTACAAAAAGTCCTGGAATCGCCACAGCCTCCAAACACCACTCCCTGTTTTGCGGCAAAGCGTGGCAAGTCGTTCTCACAGTCTGACACATTTACCTGTAGAAATGTGCTTTCTGTGATGTTTTCCTTCATGAAATACTCTGCCCCAGGGCAAACGTCAATGATGTTCACTGTCCCATCAGTGGCATTTCTGTTGTCAGTGACGTTCACTGTCCCATCAGTGGCATTTCTGTTGGAAACCTGACCTGTGATTATATCGATCAAGACAAAAAAAAAAGAAGTTTCACAAGATGTTAGAAACCAGATTTACCATCTCAACTGCAATATCTCTGTTTTTTTTGTGTGTTGAAGTCAAAGATGCATTTTTTGGTCATAATAATGCTGTTTATTTCCTTACACACTTGCCTTTAATAACTCATAATGTAGATAGTGCAGTAACAGCCCCATATTACAATTTATTTTCAAAGTTGAAGTCAGACGTGTACAGGGGAGTAGGAATGATCGGTATCTCCACTTTTAGTTAGAATTTCATGGTGCATACTGCAGGGATTGATCACTTCCTATTGATCTGATTGGGTGTCTGTCTGTGTCCTGTTCATTTGTTGACTGACAGTTGACCACACTTTGCCCCAACAGTGTCAGACTACCAGGATTGAAGCACACAGATGGTGGTTTGTGGGCGGACAAAGGCCACGTGCAGACAGTGTGCCAACCTCTCTGAACACTTGACAACAACAAGCTGGCAAAAGGGGTTACATGAGAGGGCAGCCAAGTAAACTGAACGATTCTCTCTTGGCCCTCATCGACTCTGGTGACCGTAAGTGGTTAGTGACCTGCGCAAGTGAACGGAATACGACAAAGGTGAATAGTAGAAAAGCAAGGCGTAATTCCTATGCTCTCTCTTCAGTTTTTGTTTGTGTTAAAGTAAGAAGAAAGGAAAGGAAGGAAGAGGACAGGGACATTGAATAAGAAGCCAGAGACACAACATGTCCATCTCTGATGCCAGTGTAAACCTGACAGACAAGCCAGAGACACAAAATTTCCATCTCTGATGCCAGTGTAAACCTGACAGACAGTCTTTACTCCAGACAGGAAGACGCCCATTCAAATCTATGGGCACTCAGAGTTCTTGGCCGAGGTTGCATCGAGTCTGTTTTTTTTATTTTTATAAATAGGACGATTCAAAAGGAGGTACCAGCGACAGAGTGTATTGCCAAGAGGTCCACACCCCCTGACAGCAGGAAAAAGGATGCCAGAGCCTGTCTGCTCTAAACTGGAGGATGCCAGAGCCTGTCTGCTCTAAACTGGAGGATACCAGAGCCTGTCTGCTCTAAACTGGAGGATGCCAGAGCCTGTCTGCTCTAAACTGGAGGATGCCAGAGCCTGTCTGCTCTAAACTGGCCCAAAGACGGCATTGAAGACCAACATTGAGCATCGTAGAACTAAAAGCCCATAAACAAATTCAGACAGTCTTCTTTCTAAGGAGAACATTTGGATTGAGCATCGTAGAACTAAAAGCCCATAAACAAATTCAGACAGTCTTCTTTCTAAGGAGAACATTTGGCGTTGCACCAATCTAAAACCCACAGCTGGTAAGAGTAAAGAGCAGTTCTGATGGTATGTTAATGAGAGTGGAAGTACTTAGGCCATTGATGTGAAAGTGATACACGAGGACAGAAGCCTTTTTGCGCACTGGGATGAGGCAAAGTGGTGTCCAGTGGGTTTACGCCTTTTTGGCCATCTAACGGGTGTTGTTGCTAAGAGACTGTTATCCACATCAGCGGTCGTGCCAAATGAGCAGAGGCAGGCTCAACATCATGTGGTACGGCCAGAGACATGGGATAACTTGGTGAAGTTACTGAAGAAACCGTGCTTCTCCTCCTGTCTCGACAACGCAAGCATCTCACACAGCTAGCGGAAGGTCATGAAACCTTTGAGTCACATCATCGGGGGAACTGGCGCTGAGGTCACTCAGCAACACTACCTTTTGAAATCTGCAGTGATCCTGTCAGTTGGAAAGCCATATTGCTGCTGACTAAGTGGATGTCACCAGAATACATCTGCATCTGCAGAAAAAAATCATCCTGTATAAACCAAGCGTCTTTGAAACCCAATTTCCTCCGGACAAGTTCCTACGATACGTCTGTCATCAGGCTGTAGGTGGCAGCTTGTACTTTGAGGAACTTATGTCGAGGGTGGGAAGGCAGTCCTTCTGGTCTCTTTTTGACACCCAACCGCCTACCTTTTTCGAGAATCTTTATGGCAGTTTCCACTCAGAATCTTTATGGTAGTTTCCACTCAGAATCTTTATGGCAGTTTCCACTCAGAATCTCTATGGCAGTTTCCACTCAGAATCTTTATGGCAGTTTCCACTCAACATGATGGTGGCAGTTGCCTTTGAGAATCTTTATGGCAGTTTCCACTCAGAATCTTTATGGCAGTTTCCACTCAGAATCTTTATGGCAGTTTCCACTCAGAACCTTTATGGCAGTTTCCACTCAACATGATGGTGGCAGTTGCCTTTGACTTGAAACATTCCTCGCAATTCCCCAGGGCAAACCAAGAGGATAGCCGAGCCCCAGGACTTGATCAAAATAATCGACAATAGTGCTGTACGAGAATTTAACCTGAGGAACAGCGCGCTCACAGAGTTCAGGCTGGGTAACAGCGCGCCCATAGAGTTCAGGCTGGGTAACAGCGCGCTCACAGAGTTCAGGCTGGGTAACAGTGTGCTCATAGAGTTCAGGCTGGGTAACAGCGCGCCCATAGAGTTCAGGCTGGGTAACAGCGCGCCCATAGAGTTCAGGCTGGGTAACAGTGTGCTCATAGAGTTCAGGCTGGGTAACAGCGCGCCCATAGAGTTCAGGCTGGGTAACAGCGCGCTCACAGAGTTCAGGCTGGGTAACAGTGTGCTCATAGAGTTCAGGCTGGGTAACAGCGCGCCCATAGAGTTCAGGCTGGGTAACAGCGCGCCCATAGAGTTCAGGCTGGGTAACAGTGTGCTCATAGAGTTCAGGCTGGGTAACAGCGCGCCCATAGAGTTCAGGCTGGGTAACAGTGTGCTCATAGAGTTCAGGCTGGGTAACAGCGCGCCCATAGAGTTCAGGCTGGGTAACAGTGTGCTCATAGAGTTCAGGCTGGGTAACAGCGCGCCCATAGAGTTCAGGCTGGGTAACAGTGCGCCCATAGAGTTCAGGCTGGGTAACAGCGCGCTCACAGAGTTCAGGCTGGGTAACAGTGCGCTCATAGAGTTCAGGCTGGGTAACAGCGCGCCCATAGAGTTCAGGCTGGGTAACAGCGCGCCCATAGAGTTCAGGCTGGGTAACAGTGTGCTCATAGAGTTCAGGCTGGGTAACAGCGCGCCCATAGAGTTCAGGCTGGGTAACAGTGCGCTCATAGAGTTCAGGCTGGGTAACAGTGTGCTCATAGAGTTCAGGCTGGGTAACAGTGCGCTCATAGAGTTCAGGCTGGGTAACAGTGCGCTCATAGAGATTGGACCGTTCAATGCAGCAGGCAGAGCTGCGACCAAAAATATATTCAGGACCAGCTGTCTCACACTGATTGCCTGCCCTTTCAGCCCACCGGTTTACTTTGGTCCTTGTGGATTCAGGTTTTGCTTTTAGTCGTTACCGATCTGGCTGTGACCCCATTTGACCCGTGAAAAGGGTTCATTGGAACCAGCACCCCGATTGGCCACGGTACAACTCTGGCACAGCTGTGTGTGTGTGTGTGTGTGTGTGTGTGTGTGTGTGTGTGTGTGTGTGTGTGCGCTGCTCGAGAGCCATGTACCCGATCTCCCTAGCTGCCCGACAGGCGAGTTGAGATGAATGCGTATGTGTTGGGAATGGCCTTCAGAACTGGAAAAGTTAACATAGTTCGTATACTTGTGCTTTTTTGTTTTGTCTTTTCCAAAATGTTAAAATATATTCATAACAGGAAAGAGATTTCCTTTTACAACATTTCTTTTGTCTTCCTATATTGACATCTCCTTCTCTGTGATTTTTAAAGAAAAAAGAAAAGAAAAGAAAAATTATGATCAGTAATCTTTGGAAAGGGACTTGAACCAGGACTACATTGTTTCAGTTCTGCCTCCCCGTCATATCCTGATTGGACTTGGCCATCACCGGGTGTGCCGTCTGTTGGTTCTGGTCTGCAAGAGGAGCAGCTTCCGTCCCCCAGTCGCTTCTCCGCACGACCAGCCTTCCTAGAGGAACTGGAATGGAGGGACCAGCCTTTGAGCCTGTGACTTCACTGCCTTACTAATGTGCCTATTTCAATGGAGAGCTGCAAGCAGTGTTTCCTGACAAACAGTAAGGTGACATTTTGCTTCGTTCGTCTGGAACTTGGGAGTAAGCTGAATTTGTGGTGTGACTGAATCTTCCTGGGCACTTGAAAGGAAAAAAAAGGCTTCCATGTTCAAAAGGAGTGGCGGTTTCCACATCACTGCTTTTCTGGAGTGGAGAAGAAGACCCCTTGCCTGAGGCCTTGTCTTTATCTATGGTGTGGCTTTCATGTGTAAGGCCCCTTTTCCCTAATATGAGACAGCTAGAAAGGTATGGTAACATTTCGGTATCGTCCAGCTGGGAGCTAGGCACGAACTAAGAGAATTCATGATAGACTTTAAAAGAATCCTGCCGCAGAATTTAGCCGGATTCCTTCTCTTCGAATATGGCTCATAGTGCGGGAGTTGTAGATGATTAGGGAAAAAAAAAACAACCAACCAAACAAAAAAAAAACCACCATCACCGTGGTGTAAGGTGGTTTCTTTCACTCTGGGAAGCCTTTTCCTTCCACTTTGGCGGTTTAGGCGAATTAGTTATTTTTTGTTTGTTTAATAATTTTTGGGAGCACTTCGTTTATAGTGAAGGAGTTTGTAGTTGTGTGAGTATCGTAAATACACCTGGATAGCAGTGAATTTCCTTGTGCAATGGGTGTGGTGTTCAGGTTCTGTTTTATTATAGCATGTGCAAAGCATTTCGACCGACACCCACACCCTCCTCCCCCACCTCTCCCCGCCCCCCCTCGCCCCCCCCCCCCCCCCCCCCCCTTGTGACACCCTCCAGGGTATTTAGGCTTTCCGAATTCCTCAGGATGGTCACTTCATTCTGAGGCCATGCTCCTGATTGCTGGAACTGGAACGGGTGTGAGGATTGAAGAAATTTATTGGTTAAAGTTCTGTGTTGAGTTGGTGCTGTCAGATCTGTGTTTGTGTTCTGCTGTCTAAGTGGATGGCACTTGACGAGACTTCTGCTGTGTTCTGTTCCTCGTTTCCTGGATCCATTCATGCACACACACACACACACACACACACACACACACACACACACACACACACACACATGCACACACACACACACACACACACACACACACACACACACACACACACACACACACAACACTTGTCTGAATCACTTTTAGTGGAAGGACGTTAAACTGAAGAAGAAGAAGAAGAAGAAGAAGAAGAAGAAGAAGAAGAAGAAGAACAACAACAACAACAACAACACACACACACACACACACACACACACACACACACACGCACACACACACACACACACACACACACACACACGCACGCACGCACACACACACACACACACACACACACACACACACACACACACACACACACACACACACATCCAGACAGCCCACAACACTGGCATAGGCCACTTATAGGTACGTCTTGCAAATATAGTAAAACACAAGGTAAGTTTATGATTTATGGTCAATAAAGCAAGTAAAGCCACATTAAACGGACAATTCCTACGGCTTTACTGGTTTCATCAATCACAAATCTGAAAAAAACAACAAAAAAAAAAACAAACAAATACACAACTGTTTAAATACATGCTGAGTTTCACGTTGTTGTCAAAGTAACAGCAAGTTTGCTCAGTTCCTAGGAAAACCATAAATCTATGTGTCAACTCAGAGATAAGACGTCATCTCTGTTACGTCATATACAAAATGTCATTATGGTCAACACTGTTGGTGATGCACATATAAAATGCGTCAACATAAAATGTACGCTTTCAAGAAAAGAAAAGGATGACAAGGAGTACAGTTCGGAGACAGGATAGATGGATGAACGGAGGAGTAAGGGAAGAGAAGGGGGGCAGTATGTGAGCTGTGTGTATGGGAGGGGGGGATGGGGGGAGGGGGGTCAGGGCTACGGGGCATCGCACGTGGCCGTTGTGTACTGTGCCAGCTGTTGGGAAGTTCAGAATATTGTTGCAATCCTGACCAGCGGTAGATGGGAAAAAGGAAAGAAGGCACCGACGTGATTGCGACAGCAATGGGGGGGGGGGGGGGGGGGGGGGGGGGGGGGGGGAGGGAGAAGAGGTGGGGGATGGGAAGGGGAGGGATGACGTAATTGAGATGCTGCGTGAACTGTGTCAGAATAGAACAGAAGTAACCCATCAAAATAAGAGCGTCGTTTCAGCATTGTGCTGGCAGCTGCACATTCCGTACCGGTGGGACGCCA
>CM065732.1:16928332-16963332 GCA_033310375.1 Conus canariensis
CATAGAATACCATTAGTAGTCAAGTAGATCATAGCAGTTTGCAGTGAGTGCAGTCCATTCATGATCTTTAACATAGAATACCATTAGTAGTCAAGTGGAGACAGGGATACAATCACAATCCAAGAACCCCTAAAGAGGCTAGTGAAGGGCAAGTGAGTGAAATTAAAGAAAATGATAAAAACAAATTATCGAAATAGAAGAAAATATTTTAGCCTATGCTTGAGAAGGCAAAGAGAGTGAAGGTTGGATGTTTTCATCACAGTTTCAGTCTTGCCTGATTTTCTAGAAAATAAATAAACGTTGCAAAATGTAGCTGAATTTCTGGAAAATAAATTAAAAAACATTGTAACATTTACCTGATTTTTCTAGAAAAGAAGATAAACTTTGCGAAATGTACCTGAATTTCTGGAAAATAAATTAAAAAAAACATTGTAAAATTTACCTGATTTTCTAGAAAATAAGATCAACTTTGCGAAATTCATAATCGATCTTATTAGCTTTCATTTCCATGCATATTGCTTGCTTCTGATGTTTTCATATGAACTTCCCATGAATCAAAAGGATTGACGATGGCCTCCACGTCTAAACCGTTCTCTTCTCCAAAATACTGTCAAACATTTCAGTCAAATTGTAATTCTGAAAAAAAGAAGCGATATGACCCAGTGCAAAAGCAGATACAACTGTTTAGAAAATAAGTATTCTGACTACCTAGTCTTTTGCTTTTTTCTTTGAACAGTAAACAAGTGGAGTAATTTTTGCTCCCATAAGAAAACCTAACACAGAGTAACTTTTATTCAAGACTGGCACAGCCTTTTAAACTTGAATAAAGTCAGACAAATACATAGACGAACAATCTAATAGTGGGGGAAAAAACAAGCGCAGGCCAACAACTCAGTTGTCTTCATAGTAATGACTTGGCAAAGATTTGGACTTAAGGAGGGGGGAAGGGGGGGGGGGGGGGGGGGGGGAGGAGGGGGTATTTGAAGATGGAGAAACTGGGAACATGAAATCAAGAAAATATATTACAGATATGAAAACTCTTCACTAGCTGCATAAGGGAACCACCGTAATCCCTTTTGAAGGCAGATATATTTGTATTGCCTGCTCCGAGGCCTTTCGTCCGCTGGATCGGAACTCATCAGGGAGACACGGCTGTTTTCTTTGGTCAAGTATCTATCCTGTCTCACATCCTTTTCCACCAATCCCCCCCCCCCCCACTCTTTCCTTCTCCCATCTCATTATACTTATGCTGAGCTTTCGTGCGCATATTTCAAAAGAATGTTACATAAAAAGGTTCAGAAACCCCAGTGGAAACATTCCGTTCAATGCGCAATTTGTCAAACGTTTCTTGGCTGTATTTGGACCAGTTTCAGCGCGAAAAATTAACACATTCCATCTATCACGTAGAAAAATAACACTACATAAAACACATGCGTGCATATATATACATATGCATGTGCACAAACATTCGCATACATCTATCCATGTGCACATGCATTGAGTATAATTGCACCGAAAAGCAAATCACAAAGAGGAAGTCTAAGATGGTGTCACTATCATATTCCTCTCCTGCATGTGATATCATATTTCATGCACAGGTATGGATTGAGACGCTAAGGATCCTTTACATCTGAGGTACCACACATCAGACCATGCTGACTTCAAAGGAAAATTGCTGTACCACCGAACGAAGGAGACAAACAACATACAAGACAAAGCACGACATGTTTCCACTTCCATTTTGCTCCCAATTTAATAGTCCAAGGGCCACATCGAGCTATCGTTCAAGTTCGTCGGCTAGAAAACCGCATCGAAATTTTTTTTTTTTTGCAAAAGGTACTTGGATAACATAAGATTAAAATTTTATAGTCTAGAACCACCGAACCTATCTAAATTAATCAGTAGAACGCAAAAAAGTTGGCGAATTAATGAAGCCGAAAACGTCTTTTCACCGGCTGTTTTCATCGCGAGTTATTTCCCTTAACAGCAGACGACTGTCTTGTTCATTGTTGCGAATGTGAAATTTTTACCTATTTAGAACAATTTTCTGACATTCAGTGGATTACAACTATACGATCCTGTCACCAGTGGACGGACTTAGATGGAGAACAGGTGATCACTCAAAAGCTTCTGATTTCGACTCGAAGCCAGAAAATGCACGGCAGTGTTATATGCGGCAAACGCGGAATAGAATAAGCGCAGGTGCGTTTTCAGAGGGGCAAAGCTACTGGTACAGTTTCACCAAGAAATAAAGTGAGCCCACAACGACAGAAAAATGGAAGAGGAACAAGTTCCAATGTTTTGCCACCC
This sequence comes from Conus canariensis, assembly GCA_033310375.1. Classification (NCBI taxonomy): domain Eukaryota; kingdom Metazoa; phylum Mollusca; class Gastropoda; order Neogastropoda; family Conidae; genus Conus; species Conus canariensis. The sequence goes on from CM065732.1 coordinate 16,930,643, forward strand.
ATCTGCATTTTATGCAAGAAGACCAAGTGGAAGCGCAACACAGCCACAGGAACATGGTGTCCAGAAAAAACTTTGTCAAGTAAGTATTTAAAGCATTTTTGTTATGACAGTAAATAAATTTTGATGTGGTGTCACGCATCACATAGTGAGTGACAAACATGTCATGAGCAAACAAATATCGTGCAGACATCAGACAGAACTTCAGTAAACAAGGGGATGTTGCTGATGCAAACTGACGAATTTATCAGAGAGAGAGAGAGAGAGAGAGAGAGAGAGAGAGAGAGAGAGAGAGAGAGAGAGAGAGAAGGGTGGTCCTTGATACCCAGTTTCACAAACCGCTTACAATTCTAAGCTACCCCTACCATTCTGTATCACCATCCCCTCTGGCATCCCATTTCATTTCAAGTCAAGAACACTTTATTATCTCCATGACATGACGTGTGTGTGTGTGTGTGTGTGTGTGTGTGTGTGTGTGTGTGTGTGTGTGTGTGTGTGAAAAACTGAAGGAGTGAGGTAGTGTGTCTCCGTCATTTGTTCTCATTTACACTTCCCCACCCTCTTACCTATCCCACCACGGTCATTGAGTTTGTGATAGTGTGTTAGTCTGACGGGTCCCAGTCTGACAACTGACAAAGATATCGTTTTTTGCTTGTTGCTTAATTAATACATGTTAGTCCTTCATATTCAAATCAAAACAAACCAGTACAACTGTACCAAAATACAGTTTTAAGACTTTTTACTGAATGCGCACTAATTGATGTCAAAATAGTAATAATACTAATGATGATGATGATAATAATAATAATAAGCATTGATCATCAAAAACAAATGTTACAAAGCATGAATTCTGCATTTAAAAATCTATGCAGTGTGCAGAATCAAGAAAAGCAGAATTTTGGTAATTTGGTATGTAGCTTTATTTTCTAGAAATGAAAGATGTGACTGACATTAGGACAATCAGCATAAATTTTAGTGTCATGTGTATGATTTACATGTAGCATAGGTAAGTTTCTACTTTTGATGGGTGTGTGAGTATTAAAATTTCACATTTAATCATATGTAAGGGCGTGGGTATTTGAATGCATAGTTGTATATCCTGATTGGTTAAAACATTAGCAGTGTGTGTGTGGTTTGTGTGTGTGTGTTGGTTGTGTGTGTGTGTCTGTGTGTAAATATGCATTAATATGTAATCGGTTTATCTGATACCAACAGCGAGGCCCTTCAGCAGAAGGATTCTATGATGCCGTTGTCAGTCTTCAGAGAGCTGATGTCCTCCATGACATTCAGTACAGACCAGACTTTCTAGCTGTGGAGGCAAAGTAAGTTCACATACTCACCCCATTTTCACACTGAAGACCTCTCTCTCTTTCGCACATGCTGGCCACCTGTGTGTGTGTGTGTGTGTGTGTGTGTGTGTGTGTGTGTGTGTGTGTGTGTGTGTGTGTGTGTTGCTGTTCTTGTTTTTGTTGAGAAGTGTATGACAGGTGTCATTGTATTTGTGTCACTGTGCACATGGGTGGTGTGCTCAAGAGACTGACAGATGCAGAAAGAAAATGTTCATAGATCCTTGTTTGAGAACAAATAAAAAAAAAGTAAGTTAGACCTACTTTCTCATTTGAGATTTTTTTCCCCCTCATCTAACATCCTTTTTGGTTACAATGTGTCATCAGTTTTGTTTCATATTCATTCATCCAGTCACCATTGTCCTCCTAGTCTTACATTCTTTTGGTACCTTCACCCTCAGGCTACCTTTTTTTCAGTGGAACTTCACTATAGTGCATTGCTTTTTTCCATATTCATGGTATGCTAATCTCAGTCCACTTTCTTCCTTACCCCATTTTACTTTGGTACCAGTATTACTGCCTTTTGAGAGTTACCAGTTGCTGTGATGATTTTTGTTATTGTATTTATTAAGTGATGATGATAATGGGGATGATGATGGTGACTGCAGTTATGTTGCTATTATTTATTTTGTTTTTTTAAGAATTCACCAGTGTATTTTATATATATTTCAAAACCTTTTCTATTATTCTCCCTCCTGTTCTCCCTGTCACCTCCCTCTCCTTTTGCCCCCTTCCCTCCCTCCCTCCCTCCCTCACCCTGAGCCTCTTGTCTTAGTTTTAATATTAATCTTCATTGCTCTCACAGGTATCACAACTCCTGCTACAGAAGTCTCATGCATACAGCTCCAAGGGGACAGTGAAGGCCAAAACAACTGATTATGATGGTTCATCCGAGTCAACTTCTACCCTGTGTTCACCACGCCCATTGCAGAAATCTTTTGATTCATTCTGTATGAATGTTATAGAACCACAGCTGCAGAAGGGTGGAAGAATTGCCACCGTCACTAAGCTCAACAGACTGTTCAGGCAAACATGTCAAGAAAAGGAAAATATTTCTTTGAGCAAACATTGTAAAAGCACATATTTGAAAACATGCCTTCAGGTAGTATACTCTTACACTGGTTTTGCAGGTCAAAGGTTCAAAAGCAAGTCACAGGTGGTGTTTTTTTTTCAGTGCTGGGCAGAGCATTGTTATGAGCACAGAACTAGAAGACACTGAAACTGACTACAGTGATGAATCAGAAGACAGTGACTTAGAGAGCAATGAATCTAACAATGATGTCATCTATACTCAGGATCTTAAGGCCCAGTGGAATGTCAGCAGGCTTGTGAAACAGTAAGACAAAGACTTGTGACTGGGATAAAACAGTCAAAGATTACTGCAGAAGCTGCAAGCGATGATTTGGAAAATGAATTGAAGCAACTTTACATGTCTGCTCTTTCTGTGAGGAATGTTTTGAGAACAACTCCAGAAACAGCTTCATGGCCTTCTTCAGATGATGGAAATGAAGACAATCTTTTAAAATTGTTCTTGCTGAATTATTCAACTTCATTGCCTGGATCTGTGGTTTCACATGTGAATTTGAACAGGATCATGTACATGTTCCATGACATGTAAAGCAGAAGATACTATCCATCTCACAGGACATTATTTCCTTGGCAAACAAGAATTACGCCACACCAAAGCAGATCATGCTTAGGATGGCGGTAAGACACATAACAGGATCAGGAAGACTTGTTAACATATTGAATGGGCATGGGCATTGTACCTCACAGACAACACTTCAGAGAGTGGAGACTTCTATCACTGAAGCTGAAATGAGAAATCCAGTGCCATCTTCTATCAACAGGTCTCAATATATAACACTGGTTTGGGACAACACTGACTTCCAAGAAGAAACTATGAATGGACAAAACACAACACATTGTGTGAATGGGATTGCAATTCAGTGTGGACAACATTCTTTGCCAGCTACATTTGTGGAAAATGCCACTACCCATAATTCTAACATCAGCAAATCCAGGAAAAGAAAACTGGAGTGTGCTGAGACTAACATTGTGTATTTCTCTAAAAAGAGGAGGACAGATCCTCAGTTTGCAGAACTAGGCTCTACTGATGCTGCACAACAAAATGCCGAAGTGACCATTGTAAAACAAGACATGTTGTATTTTGTGCTCAAGCTATGCGCCCAGTCACTTGAAAGCCTTCCTTTGCCACCCTGGACTGGATTTCATGCAGCTGTTCAGAAGGAAGTGCCAGCCTGTGTTTCTGTGATATATCTTCCAGTCATTGATGGCAGTGCTACAGACATGTCAACAGTCAACACTATCCTCTGCAGAAGGATGGACTTTGCTGAACATTTAGACCAGAAAACAGTCATTATTGTTTGTGATCAAGCAATATATGCCACAATTTATATTTTCACCAGTGGACAGTCATCTAAAGTGACAACAAAAATAGAATGTGAAAATAATTCAATGAATATTTGTGCTATGCTTGACTTGAACTGTATGGAATGTGGGCTGATTTCAATGGAAATATATTATGTGCACATAAGGACTGCATCAGTTCAACTAAGGGACATAATTCTTTCTCAGAATCAGGTAAATTGAAAACTATCTTTTATGTTCTTTTTTGCATTTTTTTTGCGCCTGTTATGAACCTAATACCTCAGACCTTACATTATTTTATTACCTGAGGTGTCTGAAAGTTGGTTTGGAGTATGTCATATGCCTTTTTTTTTTCCAGATTTTGCTTTTTAAAAAATACATGTCTTTTTGACTGAAAGGATCACTTTTAAATGCATATTTCTCACAAACTAGATTGAGTTCTAGTATGTCAAAAAGTAATACACTACTGACCCTCTTTCCAAATCAATCAAAAAATTTCAATGCGGGGTCCTAGCCGACACTTTCATTTTCTAGGCCTTTTTTGGTGGTGTGGCCCTTGGACTATAAGGAGATCAGTGATTGTTCGTTCTCCGTGTTCATTATCTTCAGCGTTGCCTGTCTTGCCTGAAGAAGAGCAAAGAGGTCGAAACGCGTCGTGTTCTGTTTTGTGATTTTGTTTTACCCTTTCTTTCGGCGGCACAGCAGTTTTCGTTTTTAACTCTGTTTCAATTTCCGCCTGCAGTCACCTCACTTTGAAACCAAATCAGACATACTGATCCTATCACCAGTGGATGAGAGAGTCGAATCATCAGGCAGCACGCCGGACCGTATGAAGATCTGCTGACACCAGATAAAAAAAAAAGAAAACGACGCTGGAGTGGTCACTTCAAAGGTCTTGCTGGAACAATCCTCCAGGGAAGTGGAGAGGAGAGAGAGGAGAGAGAGAGAGAGAGAGAGGAGAGAGAGAGGGAGAGAGAGGAGGGGGGGGGGGGGGGGGGGACAGACGGGCAGTCTGGAAAGCATGGCGGGCTGGCATCATTGCAGAATGGACATGGGAACCACGGCCTTGGCACACAACCGACAGAGCATGAGGAACCTGGTGAACTGTTCTTCTGTGTGGCACCGCTTTGACCGTTCAGTGAGTAAAGAAGAAGAAGAAGAAGAAGAGGAGGAGGAAGAAGAAGAAAAAGAAGAAGAGGAAGAAGAAGAAAAAGAAGAAGAAGAAGAAAAATTAGAAGAAGAAGAAGAGGAAGAAAAATTAGAAGAAGAAAAAGAAGAAGAAGAGGAAGAAGAAGAAAAAGTAGAAGAGGAAGAAGAAGAAAAAGAAGAGGAAGAAGAAGAAGAAGACGAAGAAGAAGGAGGAGGAGGAGGAGGAAGAAAAAGAGAAGAAGAAGAAGAAGAAGAAGAAGAGAATGTAGAACTATTCACTCAAGACACTCTGTGTGTTTTGTGTGTGTGTGTGTGTGTGTGTGTGTGTGTGTGTGTGTGTGTGTGTGTGCGCGCGCGTGTGTGTCACGTATGTATATGTGTGTGCGCGTGTGCGTGTGTGTGTGCGTGTGTGTGCGTGCGCGTGCATATGTCTGTGAGTGCGTGCGTGCGCGCGTGCTTGTGTGTGTGTGTGTGTGTGTGTGTGTGTGTGTGTGTGTGTGTGTGTGTGTGTGTGTGTGTGTGTGCCTGCATGCGTGCGCGCGCGCGCGTGTGTGTTTGTGTGTGTATGCCGGGGCGCGCGAGTGTGTATGTGCACAACATAATACGTATCGCCTGTACTTGCGTGTAAAAGCACCTGTGCTAGCAGTGTCGTTCTGAGCGGAGTATAGCCTACGTTGATGACAGAATGTTTTCGGATGTAAATTCTATACTGTTATTGATCCTCGGTGCATTGTGTGAGTGAATGTGTTCAGAAGTAGTCGGTTTAATTACACACAGAGAGGATGAGTACGCTTTGTATTGATTTTTTTCAAAACAGACAAAGCACAGGTACGTATGTATGTATGTATGTATGTATGTATGTATGTATGTATGTATGTATGTATGTATGTATGTATCTGGCTGTTTGTCAGTTTGTCTCTCTCAGTCTATCTGTCAACGTCTCTCTCTCTCTCTCTCTCTCTCTCTCTCTCCCTCTCTCTCTCTCTCTTCTCTCTCCTCTCTCTCTCTTCTCTCTCTCTCTTTCTCTCATTCTCTGTCTGTTTGTCTGTCTGCCTGTCTGTCTGTCCGTCTGTCTGACTCTGTGTGTGTGTGTGTGTGTGTGTGTGTGTGTGTGTGTGTGTGTGTGTGTGTGTGTGTGTTTAGGTTTAAAATCAAAACCCTCCAAGTATAAAATGTGATGCGGAGATTATCATCTCATTAGAAAAAAAGATTTCGAAAGTGTCTTTTCTGTTTGTTTGTTCAATTATTTGCATCGTTAGGTTTTATTTTAGTTTTCTTTTTTTGTTGGTTTTATACCGATCAATGTAAAAAAAACTAATTGATTGAGAATAAAACACAAGAGAAGAAGAAGAAGAAGAAGAGAAGAAGAAGAAGAAGAAGAAGAAAAGAAAAACAACAACAACAACAACAACAACATATAGTAGCTATAAAACACAAACAAAGAAAATCTCTACATGCATATATATATGTATGTATGTATGTATGTATGTATGTATCTCTCTCTCTCTCTCTCTCTCTCTCTCTCTCTCTCTCTCTATATATATATATATATATATATATACATTCATACATCCATATTTCAAACATCGTACATTACATTTCGTCGCATCAGCCATTTATAGTTATGCTGCGTTACAGCTTGGAAAACAAGCATGGTAGTGGGGAAGAAACAGACGAATTGAAACTGTTGAGGTGCTCTTGAAGCATCTGTATCTTGTTCAATTTCAGTTGAAAAACAAATATTCATGACAGTTGTCGCTTTTTAAATTCCCAACATTTCCTAAACCTTGACAGAAAGTGACATCTCTTCTGAGAGCGATAGTTCTTCTATTTGATACCTTTATTTCAGCTCAAGTAAAAACGAAGTTGAAAATAAAATGAGGCAGGGAACAGTAAACAATAAACAAGTAGGGTAAGTCTTGCTCCCATAAGAAAACCTAACACAGAGTAACTTTTATTCCAGACTGGCACAGCCTTTTAAACTTGAATAAAGTCAGACAAATACAAAGACGAACAATCTAATAGTGGGGGAAAAACAAGCGCAGGCCAACAACCCCTCCGTTAGATTTGAACTTAAGGGGGGGGGGGGGGGGGGGGGGGGGGGGGAATTGAAAATGAAGAAAATGGGAACATAAAATTAAGAGAATATATTATACATATGAAAACTCTTCACTGGCTGCATGAGGGAACCATCGTAATCCCTCTCGAAGGCAGATCTATTTGTATTGCCTGCTCCTAGGCCTTAGATTGTTCATCTTTGTATTTGTCTGACTTTATTCAACTTTAAAAGGCTGTGCCAGTGTTGAATAAAAGTTACTTTGTGTTAGGTTTTCTTATGGGAGCAAGACTTACCTTACTTGTTTATTGTTTCAAGTAAAAACGTGTAGGCTGATGGCACTACATTCTGCAACTTGCGTTCAAAAATGAAATGTTTGGGTGAGTGAGATTTAATCTGTTTGTCTGTCATTTGTACCATTTTTAGCTTCTTCAAAAAAATGAATTCTTCAAAGGAAACATCGGGACGATTTCAAAATTCGCAGTTGTTGTTGGCAACACTAAAAAAAAAAAAGTTAAAAAAAGGAAACTTGTTGGATAGTGTGGCAATACTAGAAAACGACAGTTAGTCAGTGCCAGAGGTATTCAAGTTTGCAACTTTTGAGTAGGAGTTCAATGTTTTCCTACTGAGCCATTCAAAGCCATCTCCATTATTTCCAGTCGATGCCATTTTCCCCCCTTCAGATTTCCACGCTGACCCGTTCGGACAGATAAGGAGATTCACTTAAATGCTGAAACTTTTGACACGTTTTTTTTTTTCATATCTTACAACATCTTGGGCTGGTACACGGATCTTGATCCTTTTCCCTTATTTCGCTGGCACACACTTATTTTTGTTCTTTGCCTATCCTCTGCTTTCGTACTTTCTCAGTTTCTGTTCGACTGGGTTGTATTTGAGGACATTTTATTAGGGGCATAAAAAAGAATCGAACTCTTAGTGGAGTGTGTGTTCTTTGAAAGTTCAAACACAGCGCATTTCGATCGATTGAACATCTGAAGTTTCTGTCTCTGTCTATGTTAGTCCCTGTCTCTGTCTGTCTCTTTCTCTGTCTCTCTCGTCAGTATAAAGTACTGGTTGTAATTATCCAGATTACCTGTTTCAAGACTCAGGCCTATGGAATGTTATTAAACGAATATGAACATTCGGGGAAAGAAAATTGGGTATATCATATAAAGACAATCTTAACTTTGCACGGATATGTGATTGTTTGGATATACCAGAGAGTTGGAAGTGAAGACGGATTTAGAACTTAAAGACATGATGATAGCCTGTTATGAACAACACTGGCACTCTAAAATGGAAACTACACAGAGATTTTTTTTCTTTTTTTTTCACCAACGAATCATGTTTTGTTTCAAAACTACATCACAAGCTAAAAACCAGGACTACAAAACAACAACGAAACAATTACACAAAGATATGATTGGCTCTGTAGCTTTAAAAGCAAATTTGAAACAGAGAAATATATTTCGACTAGAACGAACAGGTGGCACAGAATTCGTCTTGCCAGATCGAGTTCAAGAACTCTTGGCTGAAACGCCCACAGAAAACAGTTCCAAACTGATCCATCCTCATCGTCACCTTGCTCATCGGGTGGTTTCCTTAGGGAGGATGAGTCGCACTTTTTGTTTAATTGCAAAGAATAGAATACTATTTGTGGCAAAAAGCATAATTTTCTTTAAAAAAAAAAAGAAAAGAAAACTGCTAAAAATGAGGACACCGTTAGAGTGCTAAAAATTGAACTACGACGATGACTGGGTGAAATCTCTCTCAAGGTATGCTGTAGAGGCACTGAACATTCGAAATAAGAGTGACTCAAACCGAGGTGATCAACAGATGTAACGACGTTTATTACAAAGGAGACGGTAAGACGTTTTAGTTTTGATTGATAATGCATTGCGAATTCCTGAAGGTACATTATTCTGGATGGTCGGTATTCAGGTGTATGGTACTTGCACTAGCAGCATTGCTTTGATTCGTCTTTGTTTTGGATTTATTGTTTTCGTTATTTGCTTTTGCTTTGCACTCCCTCCCCTGTCATTAAGGTTGTACAGCTAATGACATTAAAAATGTTCTGTTCTCTCTCTCTCTCTCTCTCTCTCTCTCTCTCTCTCTCTCTCTCTCTCTCTCTCTCTCTCTGTATAATAAATCAAACAATCAATAATCAAGGGAATGGCAATTCCTTGCTATGGTGACAGACAGTGTGATTTACACACACACACACACACACACACACACACACACACACACACACACACGCACACACATGCGCGAGCGCGCGCGCGCGCGCGCCACACACACACACACACACACACACACACACACACACACACACACACACACACAAGCACACACACATGCACCTCTCTCTCTCTCTCTCTCTCTCTCTCTCTTCGTGCCATAAATCTATTTGTCATAAATCAAGATCACAGGGCACCCATGTCACCATAACATACGGTGATTTACATACACAAAACGCCTGTGCACTTATTCACGCACGCGCGCCCTCGCGCACTCAAGTGTACTGGCGCGCGCGCGCCCTCGCGCGCGCTCACCCTCGCTCTCGCCCTCGCCCTAGCGCGCGCCCTCGCACACACACACACACACACACACACACACACACACACACACACACACACACACACACACACACACACACACATTCTCTTTCTCCATGTATGTATGTATGTATGTATGTATGCATGTATGTATGTATGTATCTGTCTGTCACACACACACACACACACACACACACACACACACACACACACACACACACACACACACACCGCCACCACCACCACCACCACCACCACCACCACCACCAACGCTCCAGCGAGCACGCATGTCCGCATACACCCCAGAAAAGCACAAAAGTATACATATGTACATGTAAAAAATATGAAGTGTGTGAAGTACTAGACTATGTATTAATTAGAAAGTTAAAGGACACTTACCTGGAATGCCAAAAATGGGCGTATTTACTGTTTAGTGATGAGAAACTGTTATAACGCGAAGACGGATGCGTGCACACCTATTCAGGATTTAGACACAAGTACCTCCTCGGTATTGATATTAGTCTGAGATGGAAAGTGGCTAGCAGGCAGAGATTTGAATCTTTAAAAAAAAAAGGAAAAAAAAAGAGATTTGAATCTTATCCCATCAAAAAACTATGTACCCAATCTCATTTCAACTGCCCCTTCCGGTATCTATCGTTTAATGTTCCAGTTATTTCCCTTTTAGCGATCAGTCAAATCATCATCATTTGAAGATTTCAAGGGAAGACAGGAAGAGCACTACCATTCCTCATTGGGAATACACACACACACACACACACACACACACACACACACACACACACACACACAGAGACAGAGAGAGAGAGAGAGAGGAGAGAGAGAGAGAGAGATAGAGAGAGAGAGAGAACACTTGTCTAATATGGACTGAAGAAGGAATAAGCATTTCTGACGTTGTCCCGATACTGTTGCCTGTGACAATGTCCCGATACTGTTCTGTGACAATGTCCCGATACTGCTGCCTGTGACAATGTCCCGATACTGTTGCCTGTGACAATGTCCCGTACGCTGCCTGTGACAATTCCGCCGATTGTAAAATAACACGTAGCAGATCATCCTTTTTGAAAGCTCAAGTGCATGCTGTTGGCTATGAGCAGAGAATGCCAGCATCTATTTTCCAGCTCCTTGGAAGGAATCGTTTACTCCACTTGCAGGAAGAAACTCTTGGGAGAGCTTGACTGTATAAGGTCTTCAGGGAAGAAAACCCCTCCTCAGACAAGTGTTTCGATCCTGAAGTCCTTACACTATGGGGGCGGGGCCGCATCCAAGTCATGACTCACATATGCTCTTCTACTGCCATCTTTTTTCTTTTCCCCTGGTGCTGTCGGGATATGAATGCACAATTTTTGTATGGATGGGCGTCTCAAGGCGTGCCGTTTTAGGAGGAGGGCTTACCTCACTGCTAACGGACTTCTGTTGTAAACAGGGACCAGATGAACCCGGAACTCTTTTCGGCTGCCTCTGCCATTGCCTTCAGGGTTCTGGTCCTCTTCTTACCTGAAATCCCCAGCTGTTTCATGAGGTCATAGGCTGATGAGCCTACAAATCCCCTTGCTCCTTCTACGGCGATTACCCGGACCAGGAAAGCGGATTCCCTCAGCACGATTAGATAATGTGTGGAAATGGCTTGATATGGTTTAACACATGAAATTGCAGTTTTTGCCCTTGCTTCAAACGTTTAGTTTTTTTTTTGTTGTTGTAAGTTTCTTTTTTAGTTTTTGTTTGGATTTTTAGTAAAATCCAGTTTTTATTTATCCAGGCTCACTTTGTGTAGAACACTGCCCGTGGGACATGAATGTGTGGACAATGTGATGTCATCCACATTGAGGGTGTGTTCTGTTTTCCTCGTTGTTGTTGTCTCGTTCGTCATGTCTTTAGATGGATTCCCCCGTCTCCTCGACAAAGGTGGCAGTTTGTCGCAGGTCCTCCAGTCCTCCGTAGAGCTTCCCGGGCCAGGTTTTCTCTCGAAGCGCGTGATGGAGCGGGCAGGACTGCAGCAGATGCTCTGTTGTCTGGCTGCCTGTTCTGCAGGGGCACTGCTCTGTGTTGCCGATGCGGAGTTTAGAAAATAGGTGGTGTTTCAGGCGGTTGTGGCCTGTCCTGAGCCTGAAGATGACTACCTGCTCTGTCGAGTCAGCTGGTAGTACGGGTCTGCTCTGTTGTGGCGTTGATGCTGCTGCTTCCACTTGTTCTGCAGCTTGGCCTTGATGTTGGTCCTGGATTCGGTGTAGCTGGTAGATCTGTCCATCTGCTCCTTTGTAGTGCCCTCCTTTGCCAGGGAGTCAGCAGTCTCATTGCCGAGCACGTTGCAGTGGGAGGGAATCCACTGCAAGGTGACTGTGTGACCTGTGCAGAGGGAGGCGGAGATGAGGACAGATCGTTGAGCTCTGGGTCTCTATTGGACTGAAGGGCCTGCAAGATGGACAGGGCGTCGGTCAGGAAGACAACGTTGTGGCTGGCGCAGGGGCTGACCTCGATGTGGGCTGCTGCTGTTTTCAGGGCTTCTGCTTCAGCTCTGTAATTTGTGGAGTACAGGCCGGTAGCGAGGCAGATCTTTTCTTCTCTGCCTCCTGGATATTGGACATAGACTCCTGCCCCTCCATTTTGGATAGCCTCTGCTGCAGAGCCGTCGGTGTAGACATGAATCCAGGACTCTTTGGGGAACTGGGTATGGAGATGGTCAAGGGTGAGGGACTTTTTTCAGGGCCGCTTTGGGAATCTTTTGGGCCAACACCAGGGATGCTGCACTGGATGAGGGGAGGGGTTCATTCGCTCCAGAGAGGGACGGCAAGACACTGGAGTATCATTTTGGGGTCATGGTCAAGGATATCTTGATGTTGCCGTTCTAGGATCCTGCTCTGGTGTACGAAGCTCCCTCTCTTCAGCCGTCCTTTTGTTGGCTGGGACAGTCTGTCTTTCATGGGGTGGACTTGCAGCCTCTTGAACTTGGCAGCACTGGTCAGGAGTTTAGCGTCTCTGCGGTCCTCAAGGGGCTGGAGCTCTGTGATGGTTTCAAGCTCCTGAATTGGCGTAGACTTCATGGCTCCTGTGATGATACGGGCAGCTTGATTCTGTTTCCTCGTCTAGTGAGCAGCGCTAGCAACATCACCACGCTGCACCTCTCTCTCTCTCTCTCTCTCTCTCTCTCTCTCTCTCTCTCTCTCTCTCTCTCTCTCTCTCCTCTCGTTTATCTTGTGTTGTTTGTTGAAATGAAACAGTGTTTCTAAAAATGAGAAAGTAGCAGTTGAATTAGTCATATCATAAATGGCATATTTTGAAAAATTTGAACTGGGATGTTTGAACATGATTATCATAATTGAATGGAAATATTACAGCATTTCTGAAAAAAAGAAATTATGAGGTACACGTCTTTGTTTACATTTCATCTACCAGAAACGCAGATTGAAAATGGAGTTTCCTGTCTGTTATGAGTTAATGATATCAAAATTGGATATTGGTTATCTTCGTGTTTAAGACATAATCATTAATATTTTTGATCGTATAAAAAATCCACAAACTGGGACACTGTGGTATTATTTCTGATTTTTGACTCGCATGTAAAAAAAAAGTGAGTCCATGTGACTGTACAGTTTTGCTGGATTCTGTGTGTGTGTGTGTGTGTGTGTGTGTGTGTGTGTGTGTGTGTGTGTGTGTGTGTGTGTGTGTGTGTGTTATGTGTGTGTATGTGTGTATGTGTGTGTGTATGTGTATGTGTGTATGTGTGTATGTGTGTGTATGTGTGTATGTGTGTGTGTGTGTGTGTGTGTGTATGGTGTGTGTGTGTGTGTGTGTGTGTGTGTATGTGCGTGCGTGCGTGCGTGTGTGTGTGTGTGTGTGTGTGTGTGTGTGTGTGTGTCTGTGTGTCTGTGGCTGTTCTGTGTTCATTTGTGTACGTGTGTTTATTGCGTGTGTCCGTGCGTGCATGCAAACGTGTGTGTGTGTGTGTGTGTGTGTGTGTGTGTGTGTGTTTAAGAATCGAATGTAGTTGCCTAATTCTTTCTCATTTGCCTCAACCTCACTTAACCTTCGCCTAGACGTTCATTCATCACATTTAAATCATCGACATCGACTCTCTTGTCTTATACTTGATATAGTAGCATCGTAGAAACAACATGGGTAACCTGTGGTTAAGTAAGCAAAGCAAAGAAATCAGAGATTGAAGATCCCGGGGCAATATGTAAGAGTACGCCATGGAAAGAGAGCAAAGCCTGAAGGCGGGAGCTGTTTGCAGAACATCAGAACTGAAGAGATGGATACCGAGCAGGCAGCATTAGAAGAAGACTAGAATACTAAAATTGAATGCTGTAACTGTCAGGCTGAGAGCTGAAAAGGCAGAATCGGATGAGTAGTAGAAAGAAACTCGTGCAGAGCGTGGCAGCAGAGAGTCCTCAGAAGAGAAGCCCCCTTCAAGCAAGTGTTTCGGCCCTTATCTCCTGACACTCTAGGGGGGTTGGGCCACACCCGGTTCATGACTCCGGATGTCCCTCTGCTGCCCCCCTTTTTTTTTCCATCTTGGGACGAGCCATGGCTGGGATTCGAACCCATGACCCTCTGGACATGCTCATTTTCCACTTAATGACTCGCGCTTTAACCACTGAGCCACAGGGACACCTGATATTTGTAGGGAAATTAAGCCTTATGAAGTTCACTTTTGTTCCTCCTTGACCAGATCCAGCTTGAACACCTCTCTGCCGCTTCTGCCATTGCTTTCAGGGCTCTGGTTTTTTCCTTCCCTGCAACTGAGAGCTGTTTCATGAGGCTGTATGCAGACGTTCCTACAAACCCCCTAGCTCCAATTTCTGCAGTGAGGACTTTGACCTGATAGCCTTCTCTCCTCAGGCTGTTTGCCAGATCAGCATACTTTTCAGTCTTGTAGATTTGAGCTGCCTCCATTCTGTTCTCATATGGCACCGTGAGCTCGATCATGATCAGTTGCTTGGTTGACTCTGAGTGGACTACTATGTCTGGTCTCATGCCACTCTTGCTGATGATCTCTGGGTGACTCTTCCATTCTGGAAGGTCTGCAGTGCACTCCCAGTCATCTGCCCCGTCCAGCAGACTCTGCCTGCATGTTTCGAGTGGCACTGTTGTTCTTGGCCATGATTTGCTGCCTCCTGCCGTGAAGAATGTTGCGGGTGCTTTTGGAGTCCTGATTTTCCCTTTTATGGTGTTGGTACTAGCCCAGACTACTTGTACAATCTCTTTGAGCACTTGGTTGTGCCTCCATGTGTACCTTCCTTGAGCCAGGGCTACTTTACATGAGCTTAGGACATGTTCCACTGTTTGTTTTTCATGGCAGAGGGGGCATGCAGGATCGTCTGTTTCCCCCCACTTCACCAGGTTTGCATTTGAGGGCAGAAGGTCATATGCAGATCTGAGAATGAAGCTGATCCTGAGAGGGGCCATGTGCCAAATGTCATTCCAAGTGAGACTTCTTTGGAGTGCATTCTCCCACGTTGTCCATTGCCCTTGCTGGCTCTGCTGGACTGCTTTTTGGAGTCTGTTTTGGTCTTCTTCTTTTCTCATCTCCTGAATCATCATGTCTCTTTTGGCTTTTCCTTTGGCCTTTGACCACCATTCAGTTTTGGTCACCCCCAGTCCTTGTCTGTTGGTCTGTGTGTGTCCTGTTATTTCTCTGATCTTGAGACTTTCTTTTGCAGAATCCATCGCCTCTTGAACTTTCCATTTTCTGCCTGTCTTCAGCTGGGGCTTGATTGCGTCTACCACCTTGTCTCCTGAGTCCTCCAGCATGCTTTGAAGTCTGATCTTCCCTGCTTTGTATTCCTCCAGGATGGATTTCAGTGGTAGTTTCAGCTTTGCTTGGCGACAGTACAGCGCTATGTCAGTCAGACAGGGTGGGACACCAAGCCATTTCCTTGTGAACTTGTTGATTTTGGCTTCCATTGCCTCCACCATGCTGGTGCAGATGTCGTATATCATCAGAGGCCATAGGAGCTTTGGTATCAGCATGAACTGCAAACACCAGACCTTGTATTTGCCAGGGAGCCCACACTGGTCAATGGTCTCCAAGCCTTCCTCCGCCATCTGCTTGGTTTCTTTTGCTCTTTGTGTGTCTTTCAGCGTATCATCATACCATCTTCCAAGGCTCTTGACTGGTTCTTCTGTGACTGTTGGAATGGCCTGGTTGGCAACACTGACCACAGATCCAGCCACTTTTCCTTTCCTCAGTGAGAGACTCCGTGATTTCTTTGGCTTGAACTTCATTCTGGATGAGGCAACTATGTCGTCCAGCCTCTCCAGCACATGACGTGTCTCGTCTTCTCTGGATGAAATCACTGTAGTGTCATCCATGAAGGCCTTGAGAGGAGGCATCTTGTATCCATCGCCAAGGTCTGTTTGTCTCGCGTTGTTTGTTGCTGCTTTCAAGATGAGTTCCATTGCCAGCACGAACAGTATTGGGGAAATTGCACAGCCCATTGCAATACCCACTTCCAAGTTGATCCAGTCTGTTGTGTACTCCTTGGTAGAGAACCGCATTGAGAAGCCATTGAAGTACTTCTTGAGCATGTCGCGGATGTTCTTTGGCACATGGTACATCTCAAGAGCCAACTGTATCATCTCATGGGGCACAGATCCATATGCGTTTGCCAGATCAAGCCACACTACGTCCAGGTCTCTCTTTTCTGTTTTTGCTTTTTGGATTGCGTCCCAGATCATTGTGGCGTGTTCTACACAGCCAGCCACGCCTGGGATGCCACCTTTCTGGACTGACACATCCAAGTACTTGTTTTCCATCAGGTACTTGGTCAGCCTTGCTGCCATGACAGAGAAGAAGATTTTCCCTTCGACGTTCAGTAGTGATATTGGCCTGAACTGGCTGATGTCACTTGAGTTTTGCTCTTCGGGGATGTACACACCATCTGCCGTCATCCACTGGCCGCTGATCTTCTGGTTTCTCCAAGCCGATCGCAGCAGCCTGTGGAGCCACTCCAGCACCTTGGGACATTTCTTGTAAAGCTGGTAAGGTATCCCGTTTGGCCCTGGTGATGATTTGGCTCTGGCTTTGTCGACCACCTTCTTGATTTCCGCCAACGTTGGAGGCTTGCCATTGAACTGTTCCTCAGGGTTGGTTGGCCACACCAGACCTTGAATGTCGAGTGGTGCTTTGCTCTGTGGGTCAGAGTATGTTTTCCTCAGATGCTGCTCAAGAACTCCTTTGTCCACACTTAGGGTCCCAGATTTTGGCTGCTCAAACAGTGTTCTGGCAAACTGGAAGGGGTCTCTGAAGAAGCGCTCTTGTGTCTTCTTCTTTTTGCTCTTCCTCTTCCTCGCAGATTCCGCTTTGCTGAGGGCGCTGTGTTTTTCTTTCAGGTCTTTCCACAGTTTTTCCAAGCCTTGTTTTTCAGCTGGCAATGCGGTCTTCATTTGCATCTTGAGGTTTTTCTTTTGGACCCTGATCTTGTCCATCTTTTCTTGGCGTCTGGATTTCTTTGGAGGTGTTTTCTCTTTGGGTAGTTTTGCTCCATAGGCGTCTCTACATGTGGCATACACAATGTCCCCATATGTGGCTAGTTTGTGTTCCAGGGTGCTTTTCCCTATCAGTGCATTGAGTCTTTGGACGATTTTTGCATCCAGTTTCTCCCAATCTTCAGTTTCGTTTGCTCGTGGCAGGTTGAGTTTCAGGCGCCTGGCATCGAGGGCCTGTGCAAATTCCTCATCCGAACCAACAGCGTGGATGTCCTTGGCACTGTGGTTTAAATCCTGGCCTTGGTCTTCCGACGTCTTATCTGCTGATGCAGTGCGCTGCTGCTCATTCAGATGAGTCTTCACACATCCCATCTTTGTTCTGATAAACTGGCAGCCAAAGAGGCAGAATCAGATGCTAAGGTAAATACCTGGTTGGCAGCCAGAAAAGTGGAACTGGATTGTAGACTGGTTTGTGACTAAAGTAGAATTGGAAGCTAGAATTTCTGTTGAGAAATAAAGGCTTTTGATAAAAAAAAGTTAGCGTTTTAAAGGAATCTGAACTTATATAAAATTCGCGTTGCAAAATCAAGTAGATGCTTTCTTAGGTGACCTAATGCCAGCAGTTTTAATCTGTATGAGCATACTGTTGCCACCTGAAAAAAACAACAACCACGATAACAAAGTCATCGTCCTATTTCAAACGAAGTCATGGGCGAAACAAGAACAAATATATTTGTTTATCCTTGAAGCTCATGTGACAGTTTGTCAATAATTATAAGTGGGAGGTAAAACCCATTTACATTTTTCATGTCTTCAGTGCAACGCTTTCTTTCTTTGGTTTGTTTATTATCCATGCATTTATTGCACACAGAAGACATCGTCATAAATTCTTGTCCTTCCCTCCAAGAAAGTACGTAAGTTCAGTGGTAGATGTACTGAGCTCCTACAGAAAGTTCCTTCTCCACTTTGCTTCAATTACTGATTCCCTTACAGATCTGATAAGGGTACAGGAAAGAAGCAAAGGTATGGACGGCTATTTATGAATATTCGTCTGATGTCACATGTTTTTGTGAAACGACGTAAAATGAAAGTACTACTGCTACTACTTCTACTGCTACTACTACCACTACTGCTACTACTACTACTACTACTACTACTACTACTACTACACTACTACTTATGAATTTGTGTTCAAAAAGGTTCAGAAAGTAGTCGCTTTTTTTTCTGCCTGCAGATTGTTAATTCATCTTGACCACTTGTGAGAAGCGCAAACGTTCGCAATATTGCTGTTGGTGCTGTACGTTTGGATTATTTGATTATTATTTACACACAATCGTGTAAATTAGAAAGGAACTGTTTCACAGACCATACATGAACAAATCTTAAAAAGTTTAAGTACTGCATCCGCCAAACATGAACAAACGAATCACAAGACAAAAAACGATGCATTTCGACATCTTAGGTACTGCTTACGACACTGAATCGCCTAGCGGATATGACGGCACAGAGTACACAGAACAGACAAGGAAACATCACCCCAAAAAGGAGGCGATTCGGTGTCGTAAGCAGCATTCCTTTGGGGTTATGGGTGTGTATTTGTTTTCTTATGGGAGCAAGAGTTACCCTTTTTGTTTGTTGTTTATTGCTTACTGTTCACTGCCTCATTTCATACCTACTTTCGTTTCAATCAAATCGAGGTTTCCTGTTTCAATCAAATCGAGGTTTCCTGTTTCAATCACATCGAGGTTTCCTGTTTCAATCAAATCGAGGTTTCCTGTATTTGTTTCCTATTCGTCCATGTACTTGTCTGACTACAGTGAAGATCCAAAAGGCTGTGCCAGACTTGAATAAATGTTAAGTTGTATTTGTTCATTTCTTCAGTTGTTGCTGTGTAGGTGTGTCCGGTACGGGGTATATAGGCAAGTTTGAAACAATCTGTTTGGGGGGATATTTCCCTGTTTATTCTGTGAGCTCTGTGCTGTCATGTCTGCTAGGTATTGTAAACACCATTCCTTTGGAGTTATGGGCGTGTATTTGTTTTCTTGTGGAATCCTCATTTATTATTTACTGACGAGATAAGTGATTGCTCGTTCTTCATTTTCGTTGTCCTGAGTGTTGTTTCTCTTGCCTGAAGAAGACCTAAGAGGTCGAAACGCGTCGTGTTGTGGCTCGTGATTGATTTGTTCATGTTAGGCAGATGTATCACTTAAACTTTTAAAGTTTGTTCAGATTTCCGCCTGCAGTCGCCTCACTTTGGAACATGCAAAAACAGTTCTATCGAAAGAAAACACCTTGTGATTCTTTGGGTAACATTTAATCTCTTAAAATACCCGCAAGAAGCAAATCCTTTCTTCCTCAGACCGACCATGAACAACTCACTTTAGGAACTGTTGAAACTCTTGTTTGACATTAAAGGCATTGTCATTGAAGGGACGTATATTCAATATTGAACCACACACCAATCTGCGAGTCTGAGGCAGAGGAAATAGTTTCCTAGATGTGTCAAAAGATACTGTCCTAAAAATCCCGTAGTATCTTTTCCATTAGGAGGGGTATAGTATCAGCACTTGGAATTTACATACTATTTTATACAGCTTTTTAAAAACAAAAAAAATTGCATTTAAATTTGGGCACGGTGTATTTTAGATTCAAGCTATATTAAAAAATCCCATTCTGCACGAGCATTTTGTGTGCGTGTATTGCCACTGACAGCTAAGGGGGCTGTTGCGACACAAAATATCATCCCACCACAGAATGTCACTTAGGGTTACTGTCTGCATTAACGATGGAGTTCAAAATATTAACCCAGTACAGACTCATTGATAGAGTGAAAGGCGTGTGTCAGAAAACGTGGAAAGTATGAATGACCGGTTGTGTGTGCTGCAAATATCTGTTTCCCTTATACACAGTGTAGAAGGGAACTTTCCAGTTTAAAATATACTTCGTTCTTCCGTTTCTGAGTCAGACATCTTGCATGCAAGCACTCAAACAAACGGCAAGTTACGCTATTCCAGGCCTCTTCCATTATGCAAGAACGGTGTTGATTCCTCCTGCATTATTTCATGGCAGCCTCGTACACCTTGGCGAATTGGTTTACGCTTCTTTTGGAAGCTGTTGACTAGACTCTGGAGTAATTCTTTATGAGGGGCCTGTCAGATTCTGAGTCCACTGTGTATGTCAGCCTCCATCCAACCCATCCAACTCGGTGCCAGTCATTTACGTTCCTCAGCACCAGCATTTTCTTGTTTTGTTATCCATCGTGGGTATGGCTGTTGCGTTTCAATTCTGGGTTAGTGGGTAATTTCATTGAAGACTTTTGTTTTTTAACCTACTCGTCGTTCATGTGGTTGTCGTTCTTTCTTCCCACCTCCTCTTGTTCATGTGTTTTTGTCATACGAAGTATACATTTCTTCTTTGTCTCGGTATGCATTTTCCTTAAAGGTCTCTTTTTCTAAATCGTTCATTGGTCAGACGTTTTATGTTTCTATTTGGTTGGTAGACTAATGGATAGATTAAATGAATGTCTGATGGATGGTTGACTTGGTAACCGATTGGTGGTGGTGGTGGTGGTGGTGGGGGGGGGGGGGATCATATTTCTTGGTCAGACGAAGGTTGATGGTCAATTGCTGCTGTTTTCTGTCTTGCTAGCTGGTTAATGGTGGGTGGTTCGGTGAGTCAGGTGATTTTTAGGCTGCATACAACGTGTTGGTGTGTTGGTGTGAGATCACTGAGTCATCTCATTTCTCTGTTCATGGCAATACAATATGAACGGAGACTCAGGACACCCAGTTGTTGTGATGACCTCCTCCTCATCTGGCTACCTGACAATGAAGAGAAATGCAAGTCATGATGGACCGGAAATCGTGTGGGGCGATATAACTGTCCCCATCAGAAACACGGTCATGGTCAGTTTAAAACAGCTCACGTCACATCTGTCTGGCGTCACATTATATCGTCATTTTGAGCAGTATGATACGTCAGCCGGCCATGTCAAAGAAATAAAAAAACTGGCATGGAAACGTTCTTCTTCTATGGTTTCTCTTTTAGCCACTTTATACAATGCCACAAAACTCAGTCTGAAACTCGATAGGAAATCATGCACCACGGAACTATGCTTTCAACTGATATTTTCATTTTTTCCTGAAAATAGAGCACCTAAAAAATTGCTCAGTGGTTTATGGAACTGTTCAGTGGAGCTGTATTCCAGTTTCCGTCACAACGTGGACTGCAACTTGAAGACAGAGTGTGAGGATGGACGGGATGAAGCAGGACACTGTCCCTTCAGCAGTCCTGAGTGTCAGGGGATGGTTGCACTGTGTGGACGTTGCTACTCTTTTGACGGTAAGCTGCACGTAGACAGTAGCAGAATAAATGCTGTTGAAAAGGCTGAGGAATACTGCAGTTCCTTTGGAGCAATAGTGAGTGTGCCGAAGTGCGTGCTGGACTGGTACAATCTAGTTCTAAACATTTCGTCAATTCACAGCCGCAGGATGGCTAATCTTTGGGTTGGTGTCTTCTCCAATGATCTGTCATTGTCCAGTATGTACAGACATGTCACCATTCAGGGTAGGCAAGCACTTCATCACACGTTTCATGTTGATAGGAAAGTACTTCACTGTGGAGAGATGCTTTGTTATTGTTCTTCGTTTTTGGACGTTAAACAACATCGCCGTAGTGACTGTGAGCTAGTCAACATTAGGGCAAGGGGTGTGAAAGGGATCGTTTGTGAACTCAAAACAAACATGTCTCACGACCCTGCAGATCATATGAAGCTGGTTTTAAAGAAAAGCACAGAGAGTGTGTTGACCTGGCGACCACAGCAGATGACAGTGTGCCGTAATGGTCAGGTGAGCTACGCGTTTCTACTTTGTGGGTCAGATCAGCTCAGAGCGTGTGGCCATGACGGTGCACCGTGTCACTTCTCTAACCACTCCTCAGACATCCGTAGGATCAATTCGACAGATCACCATACTGTTTCAATTCCCACATTTGTGTGCAGTGATGAGGTTACCACAATATCATATACTCTGCTGTGTAATTACATAAGTGACTGCCGAGATGAGAGTGATGAGTCATTCTGTTTCCATCCCCCTTGTATCAACACCTTTACATGCAGCAACGGTCAGTGTCTCTCCTACGACAAGGTGTGTGACCAAACACCCCATTGTTGGGATACATCGGATGAACACAACTGCGACTCGTATAGAGTATTTTCTGTACATTTCCCGTTTATCCCTTCACCTGTTTTAGTCAGTTTTGATGGACGGGGGCAGTTTAACTCAAGGCCAATGTTTTCCAATGAGTCTTGTCCAGACAGCCATTATCGTTGTCCTGGTGACTTCAATGACTGCTTGCCTGTCTACACACGATGTAATGGGATATATGACTGTGTAGACCTTAAGGATGAAGATGGCTGTGAGGACCTGGTGTGTCCAGGCTTTTTCAGGTGCAGAGCATCCACAACCTGTCTACACGCTGACCACCTGTGTGATGGCTGGCCCCACTGTCCAATGTGTGATGATGAAATAGCGTGTGATTCAAGTTGTCCTTTGGGCTGTCTGTGTCAACACTCCACGTTCTTTTGTCCCCAAACTTTCTCCGTGGCACAGTTCCCTTATGTTCGCTCACTGAATGCAACCAGTTCTGGAATGACACTTTCTGATGTCAGCCAGCTTACCTATCTCGTTCATCTTGTTCTTGCCCAATGTTCGTTGCGACATTTGCCAAACATTACGATGTTAAATCTGAGGTTTCTTGATCTGGGTAAGAATAAGCTAAAGCAGGTAAACATGGCAACTTTTCTTGGTTTTAACAATTTGCAGGTACTGTCACTGTCGAATAACCCTCTCACCTCTCTTTACAGTGATGTCTCGTCTATCGTCCAGGAGAGTATTCTGAAACTTGTAGACCTGTCATTTACAAAGCTGGAAGTATTGGACACACAAGTATTCTCTTCTTTCCCTCTGATACAAAAACTGAACCTAACTTTTACCACTATTCATGCAATTAGTGCCAGTCGATTTCTGTTCACACCACAGTTAACGGAACTTTATATGGATGGCAGCTTTGTGACGGATTTCCCACCTGACATTTTCAAAGATCTTTCCCATTTGCATGTTGTATCTACCCCAAATTACAAAATGTGCTGCAGGCAAATACTCCCGGCCAGTTCTCCTTCTTGTTTTGCCCCTAAGGACGAAATTTCCTCATGTGATGATTTGCTACAATTATGGTGGTACCGTGGGTTTCTGTGGCTGATCGCCTGTCTGTCAGTGACTGGTAACGTCTTCTGCTTCTGCGCGCGTGTGTTTGTAAGGAGCATGTCCTCTTCCAGTGGATTTGGTGTGCTTGTTCTCAACCTTACGTTGGCTGACTTTCTGATGGGTGTATATATTGCTATCATTGGAGCGGCTGATGAGCAGTTCCGGGGCAGATATCTCCATTATGATGACGTCTGGAAAAGCAGTGTTGGCTGCAAGGTGGCTGGTTTTCTGTCCCTGTTATCCAGTGAGGTGTCAGCTCTGATCATCTGGCTGATCACACTGGATCGTTTTCTTGTCCTTAGTTTTCCATTCAGCACCTTGCGATTTCAGAAAACATCTGCAATTGTAGCTTGTCTCATGACTTGGTTAGTGGGCTGGATTCTAGCCTCTCTTCCTCTACTTCCGATGACATCACACTGGGAGTTTTATAGCCAGACAGGCATCTGTATTCCTTTACCAGTTACAAGAGGAGACTTTAAAGGAAGAGTCTATTCCTTCAGTGTACTAATCATACTTAATTTCCTTTTGTTTCTATTCATATCTGCTGGTCAAGCCTCCATCTACTGGTCAATTCAGAGAAATGCCTTGAAGGTCAATACTACAAACGTGTCACGAGATATGGTCATAGCCCAGCGACTGATCGCCGTTGCAGTAACAGATTTCATGTGCTGGTTTCCCATCGGACTGTGTGGGACGTTGGCGTTGGCTGGTACTCCCATCCCTGGAGAAGTGAACGCAACACTGGCAATATTTATATTGCCCTTGAACTCCGCTATCAATCCCTTTATGTACACTTTCAAAAAATTGGCGGAAAAAAGAAAGCAGTCCATTGAAGCCAAACTTCTACAATGGCTGGAATCTCACTCTGATATTACTGTAACCTAAAAGGTTGTGTGACATAATAGTCTGTGAATAAATATAGTAATTATGATTAAACCAACCGTACTTTTTGTGACTATTTTGCAGGGCCCGATACTCAGTAAACACTCACGTCAACCCTTGGTTGTATCTGTTTATATCGAAAATTGATCTAATCATGTCAGGCCGTCTTTCCAAGATCGGCAGCAGTCAGGAACAGTCAGGACACCCGACGTCCTACAGTGAAGCAAAAATTGTCCTAAGGAACAACTTCAGAAGAATGTGGCGCCAACGCCTGGACGATGGGACTGAAGAGGACAGCGTCCACCAACTCGACAGAGCCGCTCAACTTACCATCTTCAGGCTGCAAACAGGACACTGCCAGCTCTTCTCCCACTTTTCTCAAACTCGCTCCTACTGATCGATGTCCTTGTGGAACAGGCTCCCAAACTCCCACCCACATCTTACAGTCCTGCCCCTTCTTTGACGCTGTGAGACGCAAGACGTGGCCCAGTTCGGCTGAGGTCCAGGAGAAGCTGTGATGGGAGGAAAGAAAGAAAGATGTAATGATTTCAAAATGCCATGCTAATCAGGTGTCATTATCTACAGGATGAGGTAAGGCTGAGCGAAATGTAGACTAAGAATCTGTCGTGGCACAGGATTAACTTGGCTGAGCAGGAGGATGCATGTATCCAGTTTGGTCAGCTACAGTCCTGTCCAGCGTTACCTCATTGGAGCGCCCCCCTGAAGATTGCCATCGCTGATGACTGTACCATCGTCGTTTAAAACAGCTGCTACGCAGGCATTGTATATAGCTTTCTACCACTAACGACATTGCGTCAGTGTTTAATCCACTTCTCAAAAACTGCTTTGAACCCGATGGTTTGAAAGAGTTGTGTTTCTTGTATATTGATAACTTTAACGTCTTCATCTTTGATCTGAAAATCTTAAACGCGAATCTATATTGGGGCGTTTTGCATCTCTTTTTATGCAATGGGTTTACTTGTCACGGAACAATAGTGCTCCCCCCCCCCCCCCCGCCCACCCCTTCCCCATCAAGAAAAAAAAATCCACAAAATGTGTCCTGCGCTGTGCAGTTCTGAACGAAGGATGTCAAAGAGAAAAAAGCTTGTCTTACCAGAGCTGCCGGCTACAGGCAGTAAGTCCACTGCTGAATTGACATCTGGTTGGGCGTAGTTGTCTCTTTGAGGATGGAGCTTGCTGTACATGGAGCACACGTCAGGGTTTGCCATTGGTTCCTTTGATGAGACCCAGCACGTTTGTATAGCCGCAAATTGTAACAGTAGACTTGAGCGTTTTCACAGCACAGATAAAGGACTACAATACTGATATTTCCAGACCCGTGGCACGCTACAAAGACGTATAACGTGGTCAACAGGTTTGCGTAAAATACGGCTCAGTTCACACACATCAAAATATCTTTCATCTAAAATTGCGCTCCTCGCTCCAATCCCCTACTCGCCTTTTCCGCCTTTATCCCACCCGTAGCAAATGACGGCGAACCGACAAATGCTGGTATGCCCGACCGTGCGCGTGCTAGGGGTTGGACTGCAAACAGTTTACTGCATTCTCCTCTGTTGATCTGTAGAGAGCAGACCACTGTACAGCCAGGTCTCTGCCATCTTATTGCTACAGTGACGTGCTAATACTCACTCATCTATTTTGCTTTAAGATGGACAAGACCTTGCTGTTAACCGAGTTCTGTGAACCATTGATGACGAGAGTCTGACCCACAACAGAAATAATTTGTCTTACACACACACGCACGCACGCACGCACGCACGCACGCGGGCGCACGCACGCACACACACACACACACACACACACACACACACACACACACACACACACACACACACACACACACACTCACACACACACACACACCCCCGAAATCAACAAGGACAATAACTGACCTTGGATGTTTAATACGGTGGATAGCCATTTATCTCATCATATTCAAGACCATTAGGGCTCTTCACTGGCACGTCCAAAAACATTCTTCAATGCACAGAAATGCATTTTCTCGGCATCAGAATCAGCAGAGCGAACACATAACATTCTCCAACAATAGCAGTAAATCATCTTGCTGAATTTCGGCACCGAAGCACAGAGATATTTAGCACACTTTTCACATGTAACGGTGCTCTCTTCTCTTTAGAATCAGCTCAAACGAAAGCTTTTGTGGTAGATTTCAAATTTCAACTATTTTCCACCAGCCCACGACACAGGGCATTCAAACTCTCACAGGAAAGAAACGTTACATCAAAAAAACATCGTTGAGGGACAGAAACTCCTGTGAAAAAAACCAAACAATATAAGCAGTTAATGACATAGTGGCTAAACGTATTGATATTTATTTTACGACATAATGAAAGGGTAGCCTCCCATAGAACACCAGGCATTCCCTTTAAAGTATCGATCGTAGGTTTAATTAACAATCATGAAACGCAAATGAAAACATTTACAGGTAGCAAAAATGCATAAACAAACCATATATGCAAGCAGACGACTGCAGAATGGACAGTTGGTCTCCTCGCCGGACAGTATGTACTATTTTACACTGGCAAGCCCAATGAAAGAAATATCCAGACTTGTAAATAATCCCAAAACTATCCAGCTAAAACTCTTTCACACACACACTCACACACACACACACACACACACACACACACACACACACACACACACACACACACACACAAAGATAGAGAGAGAGAGAGAGAGAGAGAGAGAGAGAGAGAGAGAGAGAGAGACTAATACACAGGACAGGAAACTGATACAAACGCCGTTGTAACATCAGCTTTTTACCGCACTACTTTGCCTGAGGTACACAATAGATCATGATAACGATCAATTAGACAAAGAAAAAAAAGACTGATGATGACCAAGAGCATGGGCTCAAAATAAAACGAACATACACAGCCACATAAAGCAGAAAAAATCGGTAATGGGACATCCGATGGATTCCCTCGTTAACTGATATATAATAATCATACATAGGAGTGCAGGGGGGTGGGGGAGGGTATTGACAGAAGTGTTCACACTCAGCACGTGCTAATTGTGTTCACGAATAGACATACACACACGCTCTGTCACATCGGGTCCACACAAACGTGACAGGACACAGCATCTTAAAGAAATTTTATGTAATAACTGACAACAAGCCCTTACTTCTTACTATACTAAATATTCATCTGTATCGTACAAAGTGAAAACAGCATACGCACAATTCAGTGACTGCATCCCGTTCATTCCAGTCATGCTTATCGATCCAGAGAAGACAACTGTCTAATGTTCTACCCAGTCACGCATGAAGAAATAAACCCCACGTGAAAAAGGCGAAATAATCTGCAAACGTACCAGTTGTTTCCCCTGGCGGAACTGTTCTTTCAACAGTCTGTATTGATTCTGTCACCGCTAACGTCTCTCAAGACATCGCTCTGTCCCCACAGCTCCTCCCGATCGTTCTGAATCTCGGATGGGGGAGGCTGGCAGTGTAGATGTCTGCGTGGGATCCAGTCCACTGAATTCAGGTTTGTTGCAGCGGCTGAAACCTCGGAGCTTTCAGATTGAGAATCAGAGGATCGAACCACTAAGCCATCGCAACATCAGGCTCGAAGCTTACGTCATGTGAAAAATGTGAAGCCAATCTGACAAATTCAGGTCTGCTAGCTTACTCCAAAGCGAGGCTGCCGACAACGATATTAACTGGCTCATGATGCTAAACCCAAGGGACGTAAACATTTCGCTAAAGTGGAGTGCACTGTGAAATAGGATCACACTTACAACAGCTTCGGGAACTATTTCCTCTAAACTCATGTCAGACGGGAAACGTAGCAAAGACTGAGTTGCATGCTATTTTGACACACGATGTTGTTTCTCCAGTCATATATGTCTAATGCCACACATGATTGTTATGTCTGGAATAACAAAGTGGGTGCCATAGTTCAGACCTGATTGAAGAAATCAGTTGCGTTTTAAAGGCACACAGTTTTCAATTCTCGTTCTCATTTGTCATCATGGGGGGAGAGAGAGAGAAAGAGGGGGGGGGGGGAGGGTGCACGCAAGTGAGTGGGGTGTGTGTGTGTGTGGTGTGGTTGTGTGTAAGAAGGTCAGAAAAGTAAAGAGCGATATTAGCGAGTGATCTCTGATCTGTTGCCATGAATTGCCCTTCCAAACTGATTTTGCCTGCACAGATGGAAAGAGGAATGAGAGTGAAAAGTTCGTGTGTTGCAGGGGCAGCTGTGGAACGATTTGTCAGTGTGACACTTCTCATCCCTTCGCCTGGCTCTATGCCTGTCCTTCCTGTATGGACTTCCATCTTTCATGATTATTTCTTTCTTCATCTTTCTTGCAGAAAAGAATAAGGGTAATAAAACAAAGAAACAAACACAAAACCCTTACAGCTGAATCTCTGTCTGTCTGTCTGTCTCTCTCCTGTGTGTGTGTGTGTGTGTGTGTGTGTGTGTGTGTGTGTGTGTGTGTTTCTGTGTGTGAGAGAGATAGACAGAGAGAGAAACAGAGAGAGAGAGAGAACATTTGTGTGTGTGTGCAGAGAGAGAGAGAGAGAGAGAGAGAGAGAGAGAGAGCGTGCGTGCGTGTGTGGCAGCGCGCGCGCATGTGTGTGTGTGTGTGGTCTGCCTCTCTCTCTCTCTCTGTATGTGCGTGCATGCATGCGTGAGTGGGTGTGTGCGTGCAGAGGTCAGAAAAGTAAAGAGCGATACTATTCATCAACGAGTGATCTTTTGCCATTCCAAACTGGTTTTGCCTGCACAGATAGAAAGAGGAACGAGAGTGAAAATTTGGTGTGTTGCAGGGGCAGTCGTGAAATGATTTGTCAGTGTGTCACTTCTCCTGTTCCCACCCTTATCTTTCTGTGTTGACTACGATCTGTCATGCTAACTATTCGAAGAAAAAACAGTAAACAAGTGGGGTATTTTTTGCTCCCATAAGAAAACCTAACACAGTGCAACTTTTATTCAAGACTGGCACAGCCTTTTAAACTTGAATAAAGTCAGACAAATACATAGACGAACAATCTAATAGTGGGGAAAAAAACAAGCGCAGGCCAACAACTGAACTGTCTTCATAGTAATGTCTTGGCACAGATTTGGACTTAAGGAGGGGGAAGAGAGAAGGAGGGGGAGTTTGAAGGTGGAGAAACTGAGAACACGAAATTAAGAAAATATGTTACAGATATAAAAACTCTTCACTAGCTGCATAAGGAAACCATCGCAATCCCTTTTGAGGGCAGATATATTTGTATTGCCTGCTCCGAGGCCTTTCGTCCGCTGGGTCGGAACTCATCAGGGAGACACGGCTGGTTGTGTCTGCGCTCCTGGCGTCAAATAGAGACACACCACAGTCCATAATACTGTGGTGTTCTCACCACCAAGGGTGCAAAAAAGAATCTAGTAGCACCCCCAAAGCAGCCAGCGAAGAATAGTAAATGAAACCAAACGAAAGTGTGGGGAGGAAAAAAGTTGCTGAAAAACTAGACATTATGTAAATAGTATAAAATGTAGGGGACAATCTTTGAGCCTACGCTTGAGGATCCACCCAAGATGCAAGGGAGATCAAAAGACAAACACACAGACGGACAGAAACAAATACAAATAACCTCAATTTAATCAAAACAAAATCGGAAATGAAATGAGGCAGGGAACAGTAAACGATAAACAGTAAACAAGTAGGGTATTTTTTGCTCCCATAAGAAAACCTAACACTGAGTAACTTTTATTCAAGCCAGTCTTCAATAAAAGGCAATACAAATATATCTGCCTTCAAA
The DNA here is from genome assembly GCA_033310375.1 of Conus canariensis. Classification (NCBI taxonomy): domain Eukaryota; kingdom Metazoa; phylum Mollusca; class Gastropoda; order Neogastropoda; family Conidae; genus Conus; species Conus canariensis. Next base: position 16,960,519 of record CM065732.1, read on the forward strand.
AGGGATTGCGATGGTTTCCTTATGCAGCTAGTGAAGAGTTTTCATATCTGTAACATATTTTCTTAATTTCATGTTCCCAGTTTCTCCATCTTCAAACTCCCCCCCCCCCCCCCCCTCCTTAAGTCCAAATCTTTGCCAAGTCATTACTATGAAGACAGTTCAGTTGTTGGCCTGCGCTTGTTTTTTCCCCCACTATTAGATTGTTCGTCTATGTATTTGTCTGACTTTATTCAAGTTTAAAAGGCTGTGCCAGTCTTGAATAAAAGCTACTCAGTGTTAGGTTTTCTTATGGGAGCAAAAAATACCCCACTTGTTTACTGTTTATCGTTTACTGTTCCCTGCCTCATTTCATTTCCGATTCTATTCGAAGAAAAATAAAACAATCAAAAAGGAAAAAAAAAGCCCCCCCCCCCCCCCCTTTATAGTTCTCTCTCTCTCTCTCTCTCTCTCTCTCTCTCTCTCTCTCTGTGTCACTCACACACACACACACACACACACACACACACACACACACACACACACACACACACACACACACAGAGGGGGGGGGGGGGGGGGGTGCAGGAGGGCGAGACTAAGAGTAAGAAATAGTGGAAAGACAGAAAGGACGTACATGCCGTCATATTTCTTTTTTTTGTTTGTTTCTACTGTACACATTATACAAGCATTTTTCTCGTGATATTTTACATCTGTTATTTTTCTTTCTTCTTTATATTTTTTTAGATAGCTTGATAGGATAAAAAAGGGAGATATAATGCTTATTCCGAGTTTTGAAAAAAGTATGGTTAAAATGCGATAGTCTAATTTCCGAAGGGGCGGTGAAATGTAGACATTGACTGTGTGTGGGTTTGGTGTCATGGAAGATGGACCGCTTTCTTCTTCTGCGATGAAATGTAGACATTGACTGTGTGTGGGGTTTGGTGTCATGGAAGATGGACCGCTTTCTTCTTCTTCTTCTTCCGCCGCCTTAACCTTCGCTGAAGTAAACCAGGTACCCATATCACTGCCGGGTAGACAATGAGAAAGTTCAAGCCGATGATAAGTCCCACCCCACAAGTGGTTCCAGCCTACGATTGTCAGATTCACAACCGAGTGCATTAGGCATTTGACGACAGGTCTCTGTAGACCGAATGTGCATCAACTGGATGTATAACTTTGTCTTGTCTTGACAATGGTATTAACTCGATACCATCACTCATTTTGCTCCGAACATAAAAATTGTGAAGTTACTGTTACAAAATGACAAGAACCTTTGGAGACATGTATTTTCATGAAATACAAAAGCTTTCAACTTAATACAAACGTTGAAATGTCGTATTTTCGCATGTGTATGCTTAAAAAAAGCGCTGAGGTTGATTTATCGGCCTCTACCAATCATCTCTTCTCCTTGGGAACAAAGTTCCTTATTTTCATTTTGAAAACACTGTGAACTGTACATAACAAACAAGTAAGGTAACTCTTGCTCCCATAATGAAATATATACACGCGTTGGGCGTGTTTTCATTTCATGATGGGAGCTAGAGTTACCCTACTTGTTTGTTATTTACTGTTTACTGTTCCCTGCCTGATTTCAGATTTCCCTTCGTTGTCAACTGATTCAAAGGACGGATGTTCAACTGTGACGGAGGCCTGGCCTCTCGCGTGTGCCTTTCTTGTCTTTTAAAAGAAATTCGCCGTTAAAGATGTGACGAAAGTTGGTGTTTACCACGTGACTGTTACCCTAGCGATCCACGTTTTCGCTTTCTTGTCTTTCAGAAGCCACGGGTTGTATGTCACTTCATCATAGCCCCAGCGTGCTTACATCCATCGAGTCACAAAGTACAGATCTTTAGTCTCGTTTCTAGTCCGGATGCATGTTCCTATAAAAGAGACCCTGCGGTGAATGTAATTGGGTCTGTCTGTCTGTCTGTCTGTCTGTCTGTCTGTCTGTCGCTATGCTTCATTGTCTGCCACCCCGCTCCTCCCTCCTACTTCCTCCCCCACCCCTTTTCCATCACCCTCCTTCCGTTCACTGATACCCTCTCCTTTATCAAGGCTTCTGGCAGCTATAGTCAGTTAGATCCTCACTCACGAAATACGGTTTGTCTACTACTAATTGTAGCGGACAAATAATGTTGGTATTTCCTTCTCCACCTCCCCCCCCCACCCCCCCCCCTCCCCACCCCATGTCGTCCTCGGTCTCTCCTCTTGTTAAAGATGGCGACATGCCATTTGGCTTTCCTGAGAGAGAGAGAGAGAGAGAGAGAGAGAGAGAGAGAGAGAGAGAGAGAAGAGAGAGAGAGAGAGAGAGAGATTATTATACTGGAAGTTCTGACCCGGAACGTAGGATGTGATCTAGATTCTACCTGCATGTGTGGTGACGCTGTATGGGATTTCTGTGATGACCTTCACCTGCAAATGATGACCTTTACTTGGCAGACACACGTACGGCATTTCATTCGTTCCCGTGTGCAGTTTGCGTGTTCCGAGGTGAGGGCGGACAATAGTTTGTCACTAAATGAGGTGGATTTCGGATGGTATACAGAAATTGACAGGCTTTGATAACGATGATGGAAATCGTGACTGGGCATAATGACAGCAGAGCCCCACAGAGCTCATGTTAGGCTACCTTCTCCCCTAAGTGAACACCGCATCTTTTAAAGTGAACACACACAATGTATCTGTATGTTACACGCGCGCGCGCGCGCGCGCGCGCGCACAAACACACGCACGCAAGCACACACACATACAAACGCACGCACACACACAACCAACAAACGCACGCCCCCACACAAACGCACACACAACACACACACACACACAACACACACAGAG
>CM065732.1:16968332-16973332 GCA_033310375.1 Conus canariensis
TGGCTCCCAATCCATCATCTATGTATCTTTTGTAGAGCTCTGGTGTTGGCCTGTGTAAGAGGTTAGTAGGCGGTGTTCTAGGTGTCCCATGAAGAGGCAGGCATAGGATGGTCCCATTTTGGTTCCCATAGCAACACCACTGATTTGTGAGAATGTGTGGTTGTTGAATTCAAAAGTATTCCTATCAGTAATATTATTATCTTCATTACGACTTTGACTCGCTCACTATTTCCCTTCCAACAGCCTCGTTCTCATTCAACCCCTTCTTCCTTGCGCTGAACCTTATGAAGTGATCTGAAGCGATCAAAGCTAAGTGAATTTTCGTTGTTTTTTTCGTTTATGTCTCACCCGATGAAGACCTAAGAGGTCGAAACGCGTTGTGTTTGGTCTTGTGACTCGTTTGTCCACGTTCTCTGGGTGGTTCGCTAACATTTATTTAAGATTTGTTTAGATTTCCGCCTGCAGTCGTCTTGCTTTGCAACTAGATCTATTTTGATTCATACTGACTGCTACCCTTCGTTGTTTTGTATTTCTGTTTACGTCATCAGTGTGTGTGATTGTTATCGTGTATACGTCTTTCGATCATTGTATACTGTTAATCATTGATCCGTATTTCGTTTAACATACGTTTTTAGTCGTGTACGTGCGATCGAAATCAGGCACTCCTGACCTCTTAACTCTACTTCTTCTCTCAACCAACTCTACAGTAAGAACCTAAATCAGAACATAATGCCGGCCCCCCAATTCCTCTCCCGTACACATGCCAGTTTTCACTAGTCCATTCATTTTCTGCCTCCTATCATCCAGCCATTTGCACTAGGATATGCTAAAACACAGTTTCAGAAAACGAAATCTGCATCTCAACTTTCCAAAACAATGCATTCGACTGCGAATCACCCCTCGCGGCTTCTCACTTTCTCACACCCCATCCGATCTTCATAATACCGCTCTTACCACTACCACTACAAGAATTCTATTCCAAGCCAGCCGTAGACTCATGTTAGCACATATCAAAACACTCAATTCATCCCTGGAATCTCTCTCCCGTCTTCTTCAACATTTCAAACAACAAACCACAATCATCATGCCCATAGCCACTGCTTCAAGACTCAGACAGCTCATCCATACACACAACCAGCTCATTCACAATCACTGCTACCAGATTAAGCAAGACAAGTTATCAAAATTACAAAACAAACACAAGGCAAACCCAGACCAGTTGAATCCCCCTACACACAACACTGACCCTTATATCACCCATGAGCAACACCGCCACCTTGTTCGCTGCATTCCTGATAATCTGACTCTCACCAATGATGAAAGATCAGTCCTGGCAAAAGGTCTGAAATTTATTCCCATTCAGCCTGCCACCAATATATATCAAAACCATGTTGATGTTGAAAGATTCTTTAGAAAATTAAGATGGATGGCTGCACTTGACGGTGTGCCTAAGCCCCCTCTACCAGACAGCTCAGACATTTTTACCCACCTTTTTCGGACTCCAGTGCTTCGCCAGCTACCTCTTGACAAATCCACTGAAGTTGAACTCTACATCAAAAAGTGTAGAAAAGAAATCTCTCAAGTGAAATCCAAACCTGTCCGCAATTCCAGCCTCTCACGAGATGAACAAAAAGCCCTTGAATCACTGAGACAAAGACAAGACATTGTCATCAAACCAGCAGACAAGGGTGGTGCAGTGGTGGTCTGGGACAAACAGCTGTACATAAAAGAAGCACACAGACAACTGTCAGACACAAATTTCTATACACCACTCACAGCATCACCCCTTCCCCAACACCAGAAACTCATCTCAACCACAGTTAAACAAGAAATCAAACATAACAACTTACCGAAGACAGCCAAACTCCTCATAATGACAGACACCAAACAACCCACCTTCTACCTGCTCCCTAAAATACACAAAACCAATACTCCCGGCAGACCCATTGTATCTGCATGCAGCTGCCCTACAGAACACATTTCACAGTACTTAGACTCTCTCCTCCAACCCATAGTACAAGGGCTCCCCACATACCTCAAAGACACTACACACACACTCAACATGATTAATTCATACAACACAGATCCCACTTTCAAACCCAGCCTCCTCTTTACACTTGATGTCGTCTCTCTCTACACTTCCATCCCTCATGCTGATGGACTGAAGGCCCTCGCATTCTTTCTTAACAAACGGCCCCCCAACCAACAACACCCTCCCACAGCTACACTGGTCAGACTTGCAGAATTAGTCCTCACCCTCAATACTTTTGAATTCAACAACCACACATTCTCACAAATCAGTGGTATTGCTATGGGAACCAAAATGGGACCATCCTATGCCTGCCTCTTCATGGGACACCTAGAACACCGCCTACTAACCTCTTACACAGGCCCAACACCAGAGTTCTACAAAAGATACATAGATGATGGATTGGGAGCCACATCCATGCCAGAACATGACCTCCAGAATTTCTTCAACTTTGCACAGACCTTCCATCCATCCATCCAGCTGACCTACACCATTTCACAGTCAGTTAATTTCCTGGACATCACTATCTCCCTTAAAGATGGACTGCTTCAAACCTCAGTCTTCTACAAACCTACTGATGCGCACTCATACCTGGACTACACATCTTCCCACCACCAGTCCACTAAATATAGCATTCCATATTCTGAATTCCTTCGCCTACGCAGACTCTGCTCTAGCGAAGAAGATTTCACTATACAAGCAGCCAAAATGTCTGATTTTTTCACCAACCGTGGATACCCAAGTGCCGTCATCAGTGATGCTCTCAGCCGCACTGCAGCTAAATCCAGAACATCTACTCTGGAAACTAAACCTCCCAAAGAGACAGACAGACCCACTGCCTGCCTTCTCTTCCATCCTCACAATCTGCCCATCTGCAGGATCCTGAAGTCTAACTGGCACATAGTAGAAAATCATAAACCTGCCTTTGAGACCAAACCAATGCTCACTTTCAAACGTGACAAAAACCTCAACGACCTACTGGTGCGCTCTAAGCTGAACAAAATCTCCACACCTAAGCCACCGGGTACTTTCCCCTGCTCAAAACCCAACTGCAAAATCTGCTCTCTCTCCAAACCAGACACCATCCTACATGGCCCCACAGGCTCTTTCACTATTAAACGCACTTTCTCCTGCCAGAGCCACAACATTGTGTATGCCATCCACTGTCAGCTGTGCGGTAAGATCTATGTAGGTGAGACATCTGGCACACTTGAGACGCGCATCTCTGAACACCTGGCCGACATCCGCCACCATCGGCCCAAACCAGTCGCTCTACACTTCAACCATGCCCAACACAACATCAACCATGTCAAAGTCTTGGCACTTTGGCAATCTAAGAGTGACAACTTGGAACGCCTTATGCAGGAATCTCATCTCATTGCCAAACTGGGCACCGTCCACCCTCATGGCATCAACGTCCAAAAGTAGGATGTACCATTCCATCTCTACAGCTCCAGCCTGAAATATCTCCCACCTACACACACCCATACCACCCTACCTCCCACTGTTTACCTCAGACATAGGTTGCAGCTATCATCATCTTCCCTTTTCCTACACTCTCTGAGTCTCTCCATTTGCTACATCAATCGACTTACTCCTCCCTCCCCCTGCCCTAGTAATGATGTGTGAAGGGGTGTTGGTGGATATGGCGGTTGCTGGGGGTGGAGGTGGGGGTAACCAATGAATAAGGCTGATATTACAAATGGAACACACACACACACACACACACACACACACACACACACCACACACACACACACACACACACACACACATACACACACACATAATAAATAGAATGCTGGCTCCTTTCTCGTTGGTCGTGAAGGGGGGGGGGGGGGGGGGGAGAGAGAGAGAGAGAGAGAGAGAGAGAGAGAGAGAGAGAGAGATTGTGTATGGGTGTGAATATGTTGCCCCTCCCCCTCCCCCAGTTAGTACGTAAACCCATCCCCTTCTTCCCTCCACCCTCATAGCATCAACACCTTAAAGTAACATGTACCAACCCACCACTTCAATCTCAGCCCACAATATCCTCCCACAACACACACACACATACTACCTTATCTCCCACTATTCACCTCACACACAACTTATAGCTATCTTATTTATGCATTTATTATTATTATTATTATTATTATGAACATTTATGACGCCTAATCAATTGAATGCCCTAGGCGTTTACAATATCACAACAGACATCAAATCACACAATATATAACAATCATACATGAGAAAAAGGCATCAAAATCCAAAGCAAGGACACAAACTCACAAGCATGCATACACGCAAACACACACTCACACAGACACATTATTATTTTTTTTATTATTTATTTATTTATTTTTAATTTATTATTATCATTATTATTTTTAGTGTTTCATTTATTTATTTATTTGATTATTATAAAAATGTATTTTCTAAATATATTTCTGTATCATGCTTTCATTACCTTAACCTTCACTATCGTTGTTAGCAGTATCATTCAGTAATACTATTGCTAGCATTGATACTACCACTGGCATTGACATCACCATCGCCTTCGCCTCTGGGACTGTTGCCACGGCAACCCTGCTGTTTAAGAATCCTCTAACCCACTCTCCTTTCTCCCATACCCATACTTATTGACACTAAGATTGGTAGTAATCTTGTCCCTTTTTTTCTCTCAATATTTTGACCATTATTAGTATTCCTATCAGTAATATTATTATCTTCATTACGACTTTGACTCGCTCACTATTTCCCTTCCAACAGCCTCGTTCTCATTCAACGCCTTCTTCCTTGCGCTGAACCCTATGAAGTGATCTGAAGCGATCAAAGCTAAGTGAATTTTTGTTGTTTTATTCGTTTATGTCTCACCCGATGAAGACCTAAGAGGTCGAAACGCGTTGTGTTTGGTCTTGTGACTCGTTTGTCCACGTTCTCTGGGCGGTTCACTAACATTTATTTAAGATTAGTTTTACTCAGGCTGTGG
>CM065732.1:16995832-17008332 GCA_033310375.1 Conus canariensis
GAGACTGGGATAAAACAAACAAACAAACAAACAAAAAAAACCCTCTAGTTCAATTTTTCAGTCCGTTAAGGTCACGCCTCAGATGGACCCAATGTTTTTCTTTCCTGACCTTCGTCATGTTTCCCAGTCGGACAGAGTCGACTGTCTAGCGCGCAAAAATCAATAACTGTCCCTTTCAAATATTCTCTCTTCGGGTTGACATTGTCCGTAGTCCAGTGGTTAGAACACTCGCATCTGGAACAGAGGGTCATAGGTTCGAGCTCTCGTGGAGCCTGGTAAGGTGAAGTGTGCGGCGGGTCTTTTCCCCACGCCTCCCAGGTCAACATTGACCAACTTGCTAGAGGGTGAATCCTCTTCGTATGTTTACACATACAGCAAATCAAATACTGCACGTTTAAGACTCTGCGAACTATGTTAACGCTCGGTGTACCACAGAGTCACCAACATACCTAGTTTTGCACCAGGATACTTGGAGAAGAGGCAGACACAATCAGACATTCTCCATGCTCTAATACATTGCCGTGAGGAACACTCACGACGACAGCTGCATCGACGACTTCCGGCCGAAGGAATAAAATTTCCCAGCATCTGTGCGTTTATGTCTCCGTCAGAAAAAAAATTCCTCGATTCAACGATTTTCAAGAAACTTCACTGGAAGATGGAATGAAACTCTAAGACAAATCCGTTAAATTGTGGTGCAGATCCGTGCTACGAATCCGGATCAAAGGCGGATCCAGGATCCGTTCGACTTGTACAGAGGTCTGCGCTCTGTCGAGTGTTCTCTGATTGAGGATGTGACCGTGACGGGACCCCAGCAAGTCACTGGTTATGGGAATAAAAATGATTAATAATTTCAGTATGTGTCTGACTGGGTGCAGACTTAAGATAAATATCAGTAGTTTTTTTTTTTACTCCATGGTACTATGTGCCAGCATTACGAAGTGGGGACCACTATAGTTTTTTGTTTGTTTGATGCAGATATAAATAACTTCAGGGCAGGCGTTGGCACTCGGCACGTTTAGAAAGAGAGAGAAGCAACAGAGACAGACAGAAATACCAAGAAACACAGACAATTAGAGCGCAGCTCAGTTTGATGTTGTAAATTTATTGTTCCTTTTTGTTGTTGATGGTGGAGTAAAGCTGTGTGTGTGTATGTGTGTGTGTGTGTGTGTGTGTGTGTGTGTGTGTGTGTGAGGAGAGAGTGAGGGGAGAGAGAGAGAGAGAGAGAGAGAGAGAGGGAGAGAGAGAGAGAGAGGGGGGGGGTGACGGCAGGTTTGTGAATTTAACCCATTTGCCGCTATTGGATTTAAGGAAGCATTTCTCTGCATCTGGTTGCTTACGTCATTCTTTCTGTAGGCAGCCCTGACAAATAAGTCATGTATGTGCGCATGCGTGTGCAGGACGTCACATATTCCACTCCTTCAATCCAGGGAAATTAATGTTGACGTGGTGGGGTAAGAAAATTAAAAAAGGAAATATTAAAAAAAGAGACGTGGACAAACCATTTCATCACTTTTTAAACCAATTCTGCTGAGAGAGAGAGAGAGAGAGGAGAGAGAGAGAGAGAGAGAGAGAGAGAGGAGAGAGAGAGAGAGAGAGAGAGAGAGAGTTTTGTGTTTCGTTTTTGTTGTCTTTGAAGTGGATTCTAGAAAGCATTGAAAAATGTGGTTTCGTCTGAGCATACAAAGTTGGAAACAAACACTAACGTCTCTCACACAAACACTGGGAGTCACATATAGATACCCTTAAATTTTGCTAAAATACAAACTCACACACACACACACACACACACACACACACACACACACACACACACAACACACACACACACACACACAGCACACACCACACACAACCAACAACACCACACACACACACACCCACACATACACACACACACACACACAACACACACACAACACACACACACACAAACCCCACACACACGCACGCACGCACCCCCATCCCCCAGCCCCCCCCCTCCCCCCCCACACACACACATACAAGGAACTTAATAGTTCTCTTGAAAGGGATCTTTACAGGTTATCCCATTTTGTACTGTATACCTTAGTTGAATACTGCACAATGACCCTTTTATAGGTAATGAATTTCTCTTATTTAATTGTATTCACACTTCTTTATATGAGGATATAAGCTTAGAAAAGCGAGTGGATCAACAACCCGTAGACATGACACTCCTCTTCAAGTCTCTCCTGTCATGAACCTGAGGACTATTCCCGGGCTGATCTGTCTGCAACATCAAGTTCCGTCTGGGAATACCAACTATGACCCGATACCTGAGGGTATCAGACTGACCTGAGTTTATAGGGACTTTGGTCTCTGTGCAGCTCCTAAAAAGTTTGAATACTACATCCACCAAACATCAGCAAACGGACCCACAAGACAAAACACGACGCGTTTAGACCTCTTAGGTCTTTTTTAGGCAAGTTAAACAACACCCAGGACAACGAAAATGAAGAACGAGCATTCGCATACCTCGTCAAACTCGGCGCAAGATGGGCGTTGAATCTGGTACAGCTGTTTTCACTGGCTGCCAACAGACGACAAGACATCAAAACAACAAACCCAAGAACACACCACAAAAGCAATGTATTAAAGCGTGTGACTGACTGAGCATGCCCACACGTGATTGCAATACTAGTGTGTCTAGTGTCAAATATAATCGGGTACCGCACATATATGTTGAATATAAACGGGCACAGCACTTTTATTCGTGTCAATCCGACAATGTAGTTGTCTGACAGCTAATCTCAACGATATCAAACTATTATTCGATAAACTTGCTATGGCTACCAGTATTTTCATCCGAATCAATGGCGTTCTTGATACTGTACGTCGAGTGTCTGCATACGAAACAACATGGAGAGTAAGGGATGGAAATGACGAGTCCACACTGTTTTTCGTTTTGTCAAACCACGTGTGCAGACGATCATATCTGAAATATCGGACCAACTACACTGATCACTCCAGTATCTGCAGACCCCCTGAAGCCTATGTTACGCTGCATTGTTTTCAGGCGAAATACCCTTGGATGTTTTCAAAGAGGCCCCCATTTCATGTATTTGACTATTTCATCGATTCAGCTATTGTGAAGACAGACGAGAAAGAAAAGCTTATTAAGAGTAATGAGGAAGGAATGCAAGGTAAATAGAAAGAAAGAAAAAAATAAACTCAAAGATTGCTGAGAAATTGAATCAGTTAAAGCAACACAGTTTCGGGCCTTATCACTTTTCGTCTGTTCAGCCGTTATGTAACTCAAAGCAACAGAAAGAAAGAAAGAAAGTTAGGAGAAAAGAAAAAAAAAAGGAGAAGCAAAGAAATCTTATTTATGATAATGATGATTCGAGAGAGAGCTTATGAAATTAACTCAGCTATGCAATCTCGCCAATGCTGCACTTTGACACTGTGACAATTCATCATTTCTGGTGGCCTGAAAGAACAACAGATAAAAGACAACAACAAATCGATCAGTATGGGTTAAACTAAGGCAGCGCTGAACATCATTTGCACATGTTGTATTCGCAGTATTTCGGATTTGGACGTGGACCTCCCATACAAAAGAGATTCACGGTCAGATAGGTCACAGGAAACATGACAACGTCAGCGTGATTAGGGGAACGAAGTAAGCTCTGAAATAAAAGAAAAATGAAAAAAAATAATTCTCGTATCCTTAAGTCGAAAGACCCCCCCCCCCCCCCCTCTTCTATCGAAAGCCGGGTAGCCGGGCCAGTCAAACAAAGGTGAGGGTGGGGCGTTCTGGGGATTCAGGAACACCACCCCCCTCACCTGTTTGTCAAAATGGCTGTTTGGCACGTTTGTCCTATTCCACCATTGGATGAAGACCCACACATAGAACCTCTTCTGGAACTACCGCTGCCTCCCGTATAAATTATCCATCCCTGGGTAGTGGTCTCAATGAATACACGGAAGATCTTGGTTTTTGTGATTTCACAATTTCATTGTCGGAACACGTTCAGTGCAGGACAAGTTTTACGTAAAAGAACAGTGACTATAATGTGCATTAACGTATGCATAGAAAACTTTACATGCATGTTCAGTCCCAGTACACCTTTCGGACAAGAGAACGCTATGGTTTGCTGGTAGGCTGGATGACACAAAAAATAAAACTCATGCATACTCGTGTTGTATTCAGGCATTATTCCTGGATTATGGACGTGGCTAGTTAACGGTAGGGTACAAATCTAACCAATTATGAACCCTACAGATCTGACCATGGAACAAAGAGAAAAAAGAAAGAACCTCCCGCCTGCCCTCCACATTTCAGCAAATATTGCTCCATTTGGTAACGAAGAATACTACCCACCTATCCTCCCCCCCCCCCTCCACCCACCATGCTGGCCACTGCGGACTTCTGAAACGAAATTTGACCCCGCCTCCGCCACTCCCACTATCATTTTCCTCCGGGCACTGAATAAAATTCTCGGGATGTCGTGTGACGGATGAATGGAAACTGAAGTGTGAAGTCCGTCGAGCAGCAGAATGTCTTTCCCTGGGGCCAGACTGGGAGTGACTGGAGACGTGAGTAAGGCAACATGTCGGTATTTTTCTTTTCTCTTTGTATGTCCCAGACAGGTCCAGTTGGAGACAGACACAGTACATGGCCAGGGTCCTGAGCTTGTAATGGATGGAAGGGCTTAAAAGAAGCTCTGTCTCTTTGTCTGTCTGTCTGTCTCTCTGTCTCTCTGTCTCTGTCTCTGTCTCCGTCTCTGTCTCTCTCTCTTCTCTCTCTCTCTCTGTCGTCTCTGTCTCTCTCTCTCTTCTCTCTCTCTCTCTCTCTCTCTCTCTCTCTCTCTCTCTCTTCTCTCTCTTGTGTTGCTTAGGATATTTCAGGAAGCATTCAAAATAAAGTGAATACCTTTGTGGAAATTAAAAAGAAAAAATCTTAAATGAAGAAAAACACAACTCATATACACACACTTCAGACACATGAACACAGATCTGAAAAACTATGTACTCCCTAAATTCTATTTACCAGCTGTTGTACAAGTTCAAAGCAGTGCATTTCGCTTTTAAATATATGGCTTTTGAGTAAACGCAGACCCTGTCAAAGTTGAACAGTATTAAAGAAGAATTGTCAATCTGCTCTTTGATCCTGTCTGCAGCAAAATGTCATGTGTTCATTCATGGCCCAAAGTCCATCTTTCCACCATATTGATTATGGTCAGCACCGTAGTGTTTGTGTCATCTTACTAAAAGACAGTCAACAGACTGAGGATGATTTTTTCTGCAAAGTGAGGAGCATGGATAGTGGTGTTAGAAATGAGGCAGATATATGGGCTCTATTTGGTGTCTACAGGACGAATTTTCTAATGATGCTATAAGGGCGAGATTGTAAGTGGTTGCAACTCAGCCAATGATTTTGTTTTTTACAGTTTACTCCTGGAAAGATAACTTAGTATGTAGATCAATAAAATAATGATAATTGACATGAACAAGGACGGGTTAGGCAGTGTTCCCTGTCTGCTCGACCCAGCCCTTCAATCACAGAAAAAAATGGTGTGTGCTCCCTCCCTCCCTCCCTTCCTCTCTCTCTCTCTCTCTCTCTCTCTCTCTCTCTCTCAGACACACGTACACATGCATGCACGCATGTATGCACGCATGCACACACACACCACACACACACACACACACACACACACACACACACACACACACACGTACGCAATAAAAGAAAGCATTTATAAATAATTAAACAGCGTAATTTGTGGCGGCTCAGTCGCTTGAACAATCGCCGTTTAATTCATTATGCGTCTTCAGTGCAATTAGTCGCTGGTGCTTCATTCATCATCCCCCCCCACCCACCCATTCGCAACAGTCGCGCTGTGTGCCCTTCATTCACTTCTCCCCCCCCCCACCCCCCCATTCCACAACCCCTCCCACTCCCCCCCCCCCCCCCCCCCCCCCCCCCCCCCCCCCTCCGGTGGTCTCAATACACATCCCCACGTTCTTCTCCTTTCTACCCTTTCCCCTACTTCGTGGAACTGTAGACGATTTACAATGATAGGTAACCTTTTGCTCAGTCATCCATTTGGTTGTGAAGGCGTCAGTGCAAGTCGATAGCCGTTACTGTTCCTCCTCTGCTCCATAACCTACAAATCCCTCATCCTTTCCCTGCACTCCAGCTAACTGCGTCCCTGCTATCTCCTGCTCATCATTTCAGTCTGTTATTTTCGTTTCTGACACTGTTCCTGCTCCCGTATTCTCATCCCCCCCCCCCCCCCCTCTTTGCCTCTTTACATATTCATCTGTCGAATTGATCCTGGAAAGCAGCCATATTGTTTTGCAGTCTTGGATTGAAGCTATGCAAATTGTGAAGCGCTTTTTTGGCTGTTGACTACGATTGAAGGGGGGGGGGGGGGGTGTTAAAAATGTCATTGTCGGTCTTAAAACAGAATTTTGTTAACTCTTTGTGAAGGCTAAAGGTACTGGAAGCTGGAAGAGTTATTGGCGTGGTGATGTACTGCATTGATTTTTCTTTAGCTTTGAGAACAAGCCGTGTGTTAATTGTGTTATGTACTGGACTGGCTCAGTAAACGGCTTGTGGCGGTCCTGTGAGAGAAACATTGCAGTTATCAAGATTCCACACCATGCACAAATGAGTTAAGGTTTTTGTGGCATGTATCAGGAGAAATGGACTTGCTGACCTGTTGTGATAGAACTCCGCCACACAGTCTGACATGCTTTTGATTTCTGTGAATGTTAATACTTGCAAAACAAACAAACAGATCAACAACAAATACCAGCACGACAAAAAGATATTTTTTTCAGCTGTCAAAGAAACAGACACAGACGGATGTGAAGAATCACATCCAATGATCAATCGATACAGCAGTAAGAATAGAGAAAGACTTACGTAAGCATTTATTTCTCCTTTCAAAACGGATCATGTATGTTTTGTGATGTATTACTTCTGATAACGACACTCCATCTTCTCCAACGCACACATAGAGTGACATACTCACTGACACACACACGCACGCACACCACACACACACACACACACATACACACACACACACACACACACACACACCACGCACGCACGCACGCACGCACGCACGCATGCAGGCACGCACGCACTCACGCACGCACGCACGCACACATACACACACATACACACACATTCACACACACAGACACACACACACACACACACACACACACACACACACACATACTCACACACACACACACACATCATGCAAACAGACAAAATCTTAGTAAAATAGACACACACACACACACACACACACACACACACACACACACTCACACTCACACACACACACTCACCTCACACACACACACACACACACACACACACACACACACACACACACACACACACACACACACACACACACACACATCATGCAAACAGACAAAATCTTAGTAAAATAAATTCAATAGTACCTTGAAGAAAAATAGCAGGGAAGGGTGTCAATGGACTGCACCCAACGACAGGCTGAAAAGTGGGCAATGCAACATTTTTGGCCAAAGCTTTCAAAACAAAACCCAGGTTCTTACCAAGTTTCTAGACAGAATCAACACCTTGCCTCTGTGTGGGGTGTGTGTGTGTGTGTGTGTGTGTGTGTGTGTGTGTGTGTGTGTGTGTGTGTGTGTGTGGCTGAGCGCATTGCAGACCGCCTGACAGGTATTTCACTTTGGGCTAAGTTTTGCACAACGAATCACCACTGTTTCATTTACAGACTAATTTCAGCTCCAGTATCTTTCTGTGAAAGTCTGAATCCTTCATTGAACGAGTTTTCAAAACAGAAGGAAAATTCCTGTTATTTTTGCTGACCATTAGTGAATCTACTGCATACGCCTTTCGGCTTGATGGAAGAGTATACTGAACGAGTTTCTCCTCTTCTTCCACTGTGAAAACTTCTTATTCCAAACCTTGGAGGCACATTCTTTCACAAGTTGACCGTCAGTTGTTTTCTTTACATCTCGCATGAGAATCCCCTTTGAAAGAATCAGCCATTCTACGCTGCATGCCTCCGTCCGGTGCAGCATTAACCGCACGTCGGATCACGTCTGCCTCGATTAGATCTCAGATTGTCTTCTTTTGTGAGGTCTCACTGTTCCCGGGGAAAGGCCAATCCCCTCTCCCCCCTTCCTATCCTCCCCTCTGCCTCATCAAAATTAGAAAGCCGAATCTCAAAGCTCATACTCCTAAATCTCACTTGAAAACAGTTTGAAGGATTTCAACATAAACACACACACACACACACACACACACACACACACACACACACACACACACACACACACACACACACACACGCACACACACCACTACGCCCCTCAATGTACACTGAGAACACTGTAGCAACAGTACATTTTTTCAGGACATACGATTTTGGTCTCTTTCTTCAATTGTTTCTTTTCAGACAGTTACAAAACATTGTGGATGAGCTTTCACGTCATACGTCTTTATAAAACTCCCTCTTAAAGTTGGGAAACAGATATATATATATATATATATATATATATATATATTTTTTTTTTTTTTAATCTGCATACGCAGTCTGATGCTCCTGCGGACACTGCCTGTATAGACAGGCAAGGATTAACCCATCTACCCAGCAAAGGGAGTGGAGTTTTGTGTGTATAACCGTTTATTATCCGGCCATTAAGTCAGCCATACTCCAGCTTCGGGGAAGATGCATGCTATGTGTAACGTTTCATCCATATCAACGGCCAAACTGGCCTTCTCTTCCGAAAGTTGGTGATGGGATTTTACGTGTGCCCAAGATGTTATGCGTGCGTTCACACACGGAACCTCGGTTTATAGTCTCATTCGAAGGACTGTATGGGAAATGGAGCCAGAGCCAATATTAACTTCGAGGGAAAAATAACCCTGTACCGAAACGGCCCGGCGGATATCCGATTCCACAACCACAGGATCACCAAGATTACGAGTCCGGCGCTCTACCACTGAGCTGTTCCGCCCCCGGGATATAAATCGTAACGTGTTCAAACTGACTTGTCCTGGCTGCTGTAATGCTTGCAATGTGTGGCGAAGATCTGAAGTGCCCGTTGCGAGCGTAGTCATGACATATGTTAAAAAGTTTATTTATTTGTTTATTTCTATATATTTATTTATTTATTCATTTATGTAAGTCCTGACCTATAATTTGTACTTGTTTATTTAGCTGCAGGTTCCGCGCTTCGTGACCTCACTCACGCCTCAATAGATGTTTCTTCACCATCATCATCTTCATCATCGTAACCTTTGATGAATATTGATACTATTACAACTGATATTATCATTATTATTATCATTATTGTTGTTCTTGATGTTGTTGCTTAGTGTTATCATAAGTGTATTGTTGTTTCACCGGACTAAAGGGACAAACAAATGACAAGACAAAACATGACGCGTATCGACCTCTTTGGTCTTCTTCAGGCAAGATAAACATCATTCAGACCAATGAAAACGAACAACGAGCAATCCCTTATCTCCTCAAATTGGGGGCAGAATGGACTTCTTATGCATTCTCTTTTGTCAACTTTTTTTTTTTTTTATAAACAGATGTCTAAATTTTTCTGTCGCTCTTAAGTGAGAGGCTTTCTGTTCGGGACTCTCTCATACCTCCAATGATAAACTGCTTAAGAAATACACAGTGTAACAAAGAAGGAAACACCAAAATCACCTTGGACTGTCAAAGCCGCCGACATTGAGCGTCACTGCAAGAACACCCAAAGAGTATTAATTTGCCATTTGCCGAACCACATTCGCTTTCTTTGTAAAAATATTATAAATCTTTTTGTTTACTCTGAATCAAAACTCCAGTTTTGCAGGCACGTCACGGATTTTTGTTCAACAGGCAGAATGTTAAGGTGCGGTGTCTGTGCATTGTGGTTTGACATCTTATTATTGGCGATGTAAAACGTCTGTCACATGTTATCTCCCTTCCTTCCTCTGTCAGGGGAAAATCTCATTACCATGATAGTCATCTTGGCGGTGTTGTTAGCACAGACCAGGGGAGACCACGCTCATAGCACTTCATTTCGACCTGTCTGTCGGTTTTGTCTCTATGCTCTCAAGTCTGTCTGTATCTGCCTGTCTGTTCTGTGCCGGCTGCACACCGGCCATTCGTATTTTACCCATTCGTACCTTTTAAAGAATGAAGAAGCTCCGTGGTGCATTCCATGTCATGTGCCACTCACAATGAAACATATTCTTTTAGAGTGTTGGACTTGCACGATGTGAGACACAAACATTTTACAGCAGAGTCCATGAAAATCCTGTTCAGAGATGTCCCGCCTGACGTGATCTTTGAGTTTTTGAGATAGATTAACATTTTTCATCTGATTTAAGATTTTACGGATGAAAGATTTTTAACGAAGTTTCTGGTGCGTTTCTAGATGATGTCATTTAAAGAGATGTGTGAAAGGTGTTTTTTTTTTTTTTTTTAAATGACTTGTGAGTTGATTTTAACGTGGTGACAGCCCTGATGTGGCCCCTTGCGGTCGGCTGGGCTATAAGCAACATTATCTTATCTTATCTTGCCAATCTCTCTCTGTCTCTGTCTATCTGTCTGTCTGTCTCTCCCGCCCTCTTCTCTCTGTCTCTGTCTCTGTCTCTCTCTCTCTCTCTCTCTCTCTCTCTCTCTCTCTCTCTCCTTCTTCTTTTTCTTCTTCTTCTTCTTCTTCTTCTTCTTCTTCTTCTTCTTCTCTTGCACGCGCACGCGTTTGCACATGTGTCACTTGGAACAACTTTATAAATAAAAAAAAATCTGTTACAGTAATGATAATATCATATGCTGCACAATGTTTGTGAGGGTATTTTTGGCAGCTGTATAAAAACATTCACGAAGGAAGAAGAAGAAGATGAAGAAGAACAACAACAACAACAACATCATCATCATCAACAACAACAACAACAACAACAGCAACAGCAACAACGACAAGAACAAGTAGAGAAGGGGAATTGTCAGTGAACACAAACAATACCATCACCAGATTGCAAGCTACTTTATCACCCTGGCAACCTGAGAAAATCAACATGTTATGATATTCCCATGGTATTCTCTTCCTAACAAAAAATACCGCTATTCCTCACGCATCGCACATATCGCTGTCTACCAGCTGAAGTGGGGGACAGTGCGTGTGTGCACGTGCATGCGTGCGAGCGTGCGTGCGTGCGTGCGTGCGTGGCTGCGTGCGTGCAGGCGTGTGCGTGCTTGTGCGTGTGTGTGTGTGTGTGTGTGTGTGTGTGTGTGTGTGTGTGTGTGTGCGTGCGTGCGTGCGTGCGTGCGTGCGTGCGTGTGTGTGTGTGTGTGTGTGCGTGTGTGTGTGTGTGTGTGTGTGTGTGTGTGTGTGTGTGTGTGTGTGTGTGTGTGTGTGTGTGTTGTCGAATGTGTTCTGCGCGTGACTTAGCCCGCATGCCATCAATGTCCATCCGCCGTGGTATTGTCTGGCTGGAATCCCACGTCTGGAAAAACAGTCATTGTTTTTGTTTGTCCTCTCTGGTGGAAAAACCCAATCCAAGACGACAAAGTTTCCAGTGGTATAGTACAGACTACAGGTTACTCACACACAACGTTTTATAATGTTTCTCTTTGGATGCGTGATAGATGAATCAAAACATGGATAAGACATGATATTCTTTGTACATAGAAGGAGAAGCTATGCTATGGGGCGTAGGCACTACTTTCTTTGAAACATATCACAACTTGTGTTACATATTAAACGTTCTAACCGAAATCCTTACACATCCTTGGGACATGTAAAACGCGGACGATCCAATTTTTTAAAAGACAAGAAGTGAAGGCGTAGAATCGTGTTGCTTGACATTGTGTTTGGAGTTAGTTGTTTTGCTACTTCTCTATTCAAAGACTCAAATTAAGGCTCTATGGTCACATTTTGAAGAACAAAAAGAAAGTCTTTCTCCAGACATCTCAGTTAGTGCCGGCCTAATGACGTCAAGTGTGAAAAAAACAAACAAAAAAAACTGAAAACCCTCTCAAATGCAAATTGTTAAATCTGTTAAGGTCACGCCTCAGAAAACCCAATGTTTTTCTTTCCTGACCTTCGTCTTGTTTCCTAGTCAGACGGAGTCGACTGTCTAGCACGCAGAAATCAATAACGGTCCCTTGCAAATATTGCCTCTTCAAGTTGACACGTGCGATGGTCCAGTAGCTAGTCTACTTTCGCCTGGAACAGAGGACCACGAGTTCGAGCCCTCGTAGCACCCGGTGGGGATGAAGTGTGTAGCAGGATTTTCACATGTCTCCCTGGTCAACATTGACAGAACTGCTGCTGGGTGAATCGTCTTTGTGTGTTTACACATACAGTAGGTCAAACACTGCACGTTGAAGATCCTGTAATCCATGTAAATGTTCGGTGGAGTGTGGAAACGCTCAAACAGCCAGCACGCACTAGGATAGTTGGAGAGGAGATGAACAACATCAGACAGTCTTCATCGCTCAATGAATTGCCAGGTT
>CM065732.1:17030832-17040832 GCA_033310375.1 Conus canariensis
AGAAGTGAGTGTTTTTTGTTGTTGTTTTTTTTTTTCACGTAGATTTCCTCGTTTGTGCGTTCTGTTGACTGTATTCTAAAGAACGTTGCGCCAGGTTTGAATTAATTTCAATCAAAATTTTATCCAATCCCCTAGTTCTTGTTGTTCTTTCCAGGTGTAGGTGCAAGGCATATGGGCAAGGTTAGAGCATCCTTTTTGGGATATCTCCTTGTTCGTTCTGTGTGCTCTGCGAAGGCATTTGTGATAGGCAATTCAGAGTCGTTTTGGGTCATAAGCATGTAGTTATCTTATTATGGGAGTAACAACTACTCTACTTGTTTGTTTATTTCACGTAATGCGTCTTTTGGACCAGAGTCTCCGGTGTGCCCTCTGAATTCCAGGACACTAAAGACAGCATTGTGCATACAGCCCTTCTCCTCCATTACATAACCACACACCATTCTTCCATCCCCCATCACCATCGCTGCACAAAGAGTTCCCGGTTCAATCCTGCCCCTTACGCACTATGCGCATTGTCCGCTGACACTGTATGTGGCCTTTGATCTGTTTTACGCTGACACTGTATGTGGCCTTTGATCTGTTTTACGCTGACACTGTATGTGGCCTTTGATCTGTTTTACGCTGACACTGTATGGGGCCTTTGATCTGTTTTACGCTGACACTGTATGTGGCCTTTGATCTGTTTTACGCTGACACTGTATGTGGCCTTTGATCTGTTTTACGCTGACACTGTATGTGGCCTTTGATCTGTTTTACGCTGACACTGTATGTGGCCTTTGATCTGTTTTACGCTGACACTGTATGTGGCCTTTGATCTGTTTTAACCTGACACTGTATATGTTGGCCTTTGATCTGTTTTACGCTGACACTGTATGTGGCCTTTGATCTGTTTTACGCTGACACTGTATGTGACCTTTGATCTGTTTTACGCTGACACTGTATGTGACCTTTGATCTGTTTTACGCTGACACTGTATGTGGCCTTTGATCTGTTTTACGCTGACACTGTATGTGGCCTTTGATCTGTTTTACGCTGACACTGTATGTGGCCTTTGATCTGTTTTACGCTGACACTGTATGTGGCCTTTGATCTGTTTTACGCTGACACTGTATGTGCCTTTGATCTGTTTTACGCTGACACTGTATGTGGCCTTTGATCTGTTTTACGCTGACACTGTATGTGGCCTTTGATCTGTTTTACGCTGACACTGTATGTGGCCTTTGATCTGTTTTACGCTGACACTGTATGTGGCCTTTGATCTGTTTTACGCTGACACTGTATGTGGCCTTTGATCTGTTTTACGCTGACACTTTATGTGGCCTTTGATCTGTTTTACGCTGACACTGTATGTGGCCTTTGATCTGTTTTACGTGACACTGTATGTGGCTTTATCTGTTTACGCTGACATGTATGGGCCTTTGATCTGTTTTACGCTGACACTGTATGTGGCCTTTGATCTGTTTTACGCTGACACTTTATGTGGCCTTTGATCTGTTTTACGCTGACACTGTATGTGGCCTTTGATCTGTTTTACGCTGACACTGTATGTGGCCTTTGATCTGTTTTACGCTGACACTGTATGTGGCCTTTGATCTGTTTTACGCTGACACTGTATGTGGCCTTTTATCTGTTTTACGAAGGTTTCACCTAAGCTGTAGGGACAAGAAAATCTCCATGTTGCGAACTTTGGTTAATAAGTGATAACGCTAGACTGTAGTGTACGTATTTTCATAGAAAAGATTACATGTATTTGCTTGATTCGTGGCTTGGCTAGAAAAGAAGAAGAGAAGAAGAAGAAGAAAGAAGAAAAGAGAAGAAGAAGGAGAAGGAGAGAAGGAAGAAGAGAAGAAGAAGAAGAGAAGAAGAAGAAGAAGAAGAGAAGAAGAAGAAGAAGAAGAAGAAGAGAAGAAGAAGAAGAAAGAAGAAGAAGAAGAAGAGAGAGAGAGAAGAGGAAGAAGAAGAGAGAGAGGAGGAGGGAGGAGGAAGAAGAAGAAAGAAGAAGAAGAAGAAGAGGAAGAAGAAGAAGAACAGAAGAAGAGAGGAGAAGAGGAGAGAGAGAAGAAGAAGAGAAGGGAGGAGAGAGGAGGAAGAAGAGAGAGAAGAAGAAGAAGAAGAGAAGAAGAAGAAAGAAAGAAGAAGAAGAGGAAGAAGAGAGAAGAAAAAGAAGAAGAAGAAGAGGGAAGAAGAAGAAAGAGAAGAAGAAGAAGAAAGGGAAGAAGAAGAAGAAGAAGAAGAAGAAGAGAGAAGAAGAAGAAGAAGAAGAAGAAGAAGAAGAAGAAGAAGAAGAAAGAAAAGAAGAAGAAGAAGAAGAAGAAGAAGAAGAAGAAGAAGAAGAAGAAGAAGAAGAGAAGAAGAAGAAGAAGAAGAAGAAGAAGAAGAAGAAGAAGAAGAAGAAGAAGAAGAAGAAGAAGAAGAAGAAGAAGAAGAAGAAAGAAGAAAAGGAAGAAGAAGAAGAAGAGGAGGAGGAGGAGGAGGAAAGAAGAAGAAGAAGAAGAAGAAGAAGAAAGAAGAAGAAGAAGAAGAAGAAGAAGAAGAAGAAGAATGAATGAATGAATCTTTAATGGGTTGAGAATTAGGCTCATTGAAGGACTTTTTACAATTCTGCCCAACAACAACTACAATTTAAAAAAGTAAGGTAACATCGAATTACAAAATAACATCAATATAACGATTTCATGCTTAAAATCTCTCTCTCTCTCTCTCTCTCTCTCTCTCTGTCTCTCTCTCTCTCTCCTGTCCTCCCCCCTCTCTCTCTCTCTCTCTCTCTCTCTCTCTCTCTCACACACACACACACACACACACACACACACACACACACACACACACACACACACACACACATCTCAATCAACTGCATCGTTTATCAGCAGTACACTTTTTTTTTGTCTCCGGTAAGTATGTATAGTCTACGCATAGGTCAGTCATGAGTATCAAAAAGAAGTAACTTTACTTCATTTTTGAAAGCTGATAATTGGGAAATATTCCTGTGTTTTGCTGGAAGTGTGTTCCATTCTTTACAGCCACAGAAGGAGAAACTTGTTTTGAATAAATCTAAATTAGCTTTAGGAATAATGAATCTCAGCGAATCATGATGGTGATGTAAATGTACTATTGATTTTAAATAATCTGGGCATGCGTCATGAACAATTTTGTGCATAAGAATCAGAGTGTTGAATGTTATACATGAGTGAAGAGGCAGTATTCTATTGTACCTAAATACATCACGCATAGAAGGATCGGATTGTTTCTGACAGCTAATCATCTTAATTGCTCGTTTTTGTAATGAACAAAGTGGTTTTAAAGTAGATGGCGCACATTTACCCCAGATAATAGAGCAGTAGTCTAATCGAGCCTGAACAAAAGCAAAATAATACATTTTTCGTGAATGTTCGTTGAGAAAGTGTTTTATCTGTGACAGCTGGAACACACAACACGAGACTTGTTTGATTAGGTTATGGATCTGATCGTGCCAGGAAAGATTTTCATCGATGACGATGCCTAATAATTTGTGCTTTGTAACTTGTTTTATTGTTTTATCTTTGTACATTATTTTTAATTTTGCTTCTTTTATGACTTGTCTTTTTTGACGTGCACATATTAACATAGACTCGGTTTTATGAGGATGAACAAGCATGTCATTTGAATCACACCAGCCTTCCACTGATTTCATGCTTGCATTTAAATGATAATTAATTTCATCGATGCTATGACTAGAGTATTGTAAAGATGTATCATCAGCGAACAAATCACACACTGCATTTTGAATTGATAAAGGGAGATCATTTATGTAGAGGGAGAACAACAGGGGACCTAAGATTGACCCCTGTGGCACGCCTCTTGGCAACAGTCTTTTAGAAGAAATAACACCTCGTGAAAAAACAGATTGCGTACGGTTCGACAAATAAGATCTAAAAAATGATTCCGTATTGTTGTCGACGCCGTAAACATTAAGCTTTTTTTAGCAGTATATTGTGATTAATTAAATCAAAAGCCTTTGTTAAATCAATAAAAACTACACCAACTGCTTTCCTGTTGTTGATATCTTTTAGCCACAAATTTGTGATCCGACACAAAGCCGTTTCACATGAATGTAGTTTCCTAAATCCTGACTGATTGATATACAACAGTTTATGTTTCTCAATAAAAGATGATAGATGGTGATGGATATGACGTTCTAATGGCTTTGAGACGGACGATAGCAGCGAAATTGGTCTGTAGTTATTTGGATCATCTAAATTCCCTTTTTTGTGCAGAGGGATAATTTTTGCATGTTTAAATGCTTCTGGAAAGTAATGTTTAGATAAACATAGATTAAAGAGGTATGTAAGAGAATCCACAATATATGGTACAGATAGTTTTAATATCTTGGGACTGATTCCATCAAAGCTGTATGAACTTTTATTTTTCAAAGTTGATAGATATAAAAACACTTCATTAACAGATATTAGGGGGATAGAAAACTTTGCGTGCATATTTCTTGCATCACAAAGTTTCTGTAAATTCGCAGTGTCAAAAATGCTAGTTTTATCTTTCCCTATGTTTAGCTTGTTACCAATATTGGCAAAATGATCATTTAGTGTTTCTACTGGAATGGAACATTCCTGTCTTGATGAACACGGTCCGGTAAGTTTATTAATAGCTTTCCAAATAGAGGCTCCGTTGTTTTTATTTTGGACCAACTTTCTGAAAGAATCACATTTAGACTTTCTAATCATGTACTTCACAATGTTGCGTTTTCTCTTATACTCTTTGTCAGAGCCTACACTTTTTAAATTGTCCCTCTCGTCCATGGCATTCAGAATATCCTGAGTGAGCCAGACAGGCAGGATATCTGATTTGACTCGCCTCTGGATCAATGGGATGTGTTTGTCGACAATATTCAGAAAGGTTCTCGTCCAAAAGGCAAGGGCATCATCTGGATCGGTGTAGCTATAGATGTTTGCAAAAGGCGAGGAAATGAGATCAGATTGAAAGCGTGTAAGTTGAAGTTTTTGAATGAACGAAATGTGATTACCAAATGACTTGCTTTTGGAACTTTAAAACCTTTTTTGTTCCAAGTTACGCAAACAGCATTGTGGTCACTTGCACCAGTAGGCGGTACACATATTTCTGTAAGTGCAGCAATGTTCGACGAATATATGTGGTCTATAAGGGTATTAGATTTTGAAGTAACTCTAGTCGGTAAAGAAATGCACTGATGAAGATTATATGAATTAGCAATGTTGGACCATTGAGAACAAGACTGAAACAGATCTATATTGAAATCTCCCAATAATAGTATTTCTGTTTTCAAAAGCCATACTGTGTCCATCATCTCACAAAAATCGTTATACCAGCTGGACTTACTTTTAGGATGTCTGTATACAAATCCGACAAGAATTGACGCTAATGTCTTACTTTTTGACTGAATTTCAAGCCACGTTATTTCAATATTTTTGTGACAAAGATCGTTACGAATTTTGTATGGGACATCTTTTTGGACGTAGACAGCAATACCTGTTTCAAGAATATTTTCAGGATTTCTCCGGACTATTGAGTATCCAGGAATGGATATAGAATTGTCACCAACGCGGCTGTTTGTCCATGCCTCAGAAAATCCAAAGACATGGAAAGGTTTATGATTATTATGAATGATTTTTGATACGTCAGACATTTTGTTTATGAGATGACAAATATTTAGGTGACCTATGCGCAGACCGTCATTGACGGGCCAGTCTGATACATTCACATTGGTTGACATTAGTGAATGGAGGGAAGCAGCGCTACCTGGAGATATACAGAATTACCACGTGAAATAGAGAGGATACGGAAATAATCAGTTCAGAATAATTATAGTTCAACTAAGTGCATTGGTCATTTCATGGCTCACAATAGACACTCAAGTTGCAGGGAAGTCCTGATGATTGCTAATGAGTGGAATAGCATGCAATCCGAACCCCTACTAAATAAGAGAATTAATTTGGGGGTGGGGCATCAGAGGGGGAAAGCAGTCTGCTGAGTAACAGAGAGGCAGGCTGGAAAAGGGAGTTGGATGTCCGGGAAACAGGTCAACATTCATATTTTGGTGACCAAGACTTGAATCACAGAACTGATTTACTTGGTCTAAATTGTGACTGTCGTTTCTTCTGTTTGATGACCGCGAGTAGATGTTGTAGCGCCGCCCCACACGGTGAGGGGACGTCTGTTGAAACACACGGTGAGCGGCGGCTACAGGGTTGTCATGGTGAGCGGCAGCTGGACGGTAATCATGGCGAGGGGCGCCTGCACGGTAGTCATGGCGAGGGGCGCCTGCACGGTGGTCACTGTGAGTGGTGCCTGCACCGTAGTCACAGTGAGCGGCGCCTGCAGGATAGACACAGTGAGCGGCGCCTGCAGGGTAGTTACGGTGAGCGGCGCCTGCAGGGTAGTTATGGTGAGCGGCGCCTACAGGGTAGTTACGGTGAGCGGCGCCTGCAGGGTAGTTACGGTGAGCGGCGCCTGCAGGGTAGTTACGGTGAGCGGTGCCTGCAGGGTAGTTACGGTGAACGGCGCCTGCAGGGTAGTTACGGTGAGCGGCTGCTGCACGGTAGTTACGGTGAGCGGCGCCTACAGGGTAGTTACGGTGCGCGGAGGCTGCACGGTAGTCATGGTTGGCTGTAGGGTATTCATGGTGAGCGGCGGCTGCAGGGTAGTTATGACGATCGGAGGCTGCAGGGTATTCAGGATGAGGGGCGGATGCATGATAGTCAGAATGAGGGGCAGATGCATGATAGTCAGGATGAGGGGCAGATGCATAGTAATCATGGTGAATTGCGGATGCAGGATGATCAGGGTGAGCGGCGTTTAGTGGAAGGTCATGACAGGGTACGGTTGATGGGATTTCACTGTAAGACACGGTTTGTGGGAATGAGCGATGATGGAAGGATGGTAAATAGACAGAGTTTGAGTGACGATACGCTCTATTGTGTTGACTGGAAAGGTGGAAAGAAGTTGTGTTGTAACTGTCATTCTGAACATGTCTGTGATTTCTGAATGCTGATGACTTTCCAGAGCTTGCTGTGCTTTGAGAACGAGAGCTCTCTAATGAATGTTTTATATCAGCAGCTGTTTTGAGGTCCAGAACCAATTGTGCAGTTCCGGTTTTGTTTAAATGAATATGGTCATGATAGAGGCTCCGTTTTGAGGGGGGTCTGAATGATGGGAAATGATCAATGAAGAGGGTTTCACGGCGTTTGCACACAGCAGACAGATTTTTGTTAGAAGGAAGAATTGTGTTGTTGAGGTTATGATCGACCGCAGGAACTATGGAACTCATGTGTATACATGCTTCAGGGAAAGCACGTCGAACACTGGACAGAAGAGTGTCCCATGTATCTTCTGTAATGGCCCCTGACGGACAATCGTTTACACCCACATGAATGGTTACATGGTGAACTTTTTTGTTTTCTTTTAACGTATCAAGCCAGTGCAAAAGATCAGAAATTGTCATCCCAGGTACACAAATTTTATTCAGAAAGTTACCTGTAGTTGTCATTAGTCTGGGGTTTATGTATCTGATCAGTGAGTCCCCAATCAGTACGCTTGTTGCCTTGTCCAGGACTGAGAGGGTTGACAATATGTCAGAAGGTGATCGTTCAGTATTGACGGCTTTACGAGGTGATCCAGAGGGACTAAGGACCATATCATCAGTATCAGGTTTGAATTTTTTTCTGTTCTTCACGATTTGGAAACGGGATTTACTGGGAGAAGCAGTTTCTTCAATCTTTTTGTCAATGCAGAAACGATTTGAAACAGGAATAGAAATCTCCTCCACAGTATCTTGGGGTGGAATGTTTGTCTGTGTGGAAACTGAAGATGTGGGAGTGTGCTGGCTTTTCAAAGTGTTGAGTTCAAACTGTACAGTGGTCAGTAGTGTTTTCATTGATTTATTTTCATTAGAAGAAGAGGAAGAAGAAGAAGAAGAAGAAGAAGAAGAAGAAGAAGAGAAAGAAGAAGAAGAAGAAGAAGAAGAAGAAGAAGAAGAAGAAGAAGAAGAAGAAGAAGAAAGGGAAGAAGAAGAAGAGGAAGAAAGAAGAAGAAGAAGAAGAAGAAGAAGAAGAAGAAGAAGAAGAAAGAAGAAGAAGAAGAAGAAGAAGAGGAAGAAGAAGAAGAAGAAGAAGAAGAAGAAGAAGAAGAAGAGAAGAAGAGGAAGGAAGAAGAATGAATGAATGAATGAATCTTTTAATGGGTTGAGAATTAGGCTCATTGAAGGCCTTTTTACAATTCTGCCCAACAACAACTACAATTTAAAAAAGTAAGGTAACATCGAATTACAAAATAACATCAATATAACGATTTCATGCTTAAAAACTCTCTCTCTCTCTCTCTCTCTCTCTCTCTCTCTCTCTCTGCCCCCCCCCCTCTCTCTCTCTCTCTCTCACGCACGCACACACACACACACACACACACACACACACACACACACACACACACACACACACACACACACACACACACATCTCAATCAACTGCATCGTTTATCAGCAGTACACTTTTTTTTGTCTCCGGTAAGTATGTATAGTCAGGCTAATGTCTACGCATAGGTCAGTCATGAGTATCAAAAAGAAGTAACTTTACTTCATTTTTGAAAGCTGATAATTGGGAAATATTCCTGTGTTTTGCTGGAAGTGTGTTCCATTCTTTACAGCCACAGAAGGAGAAACTTGTTTTGAATAAATCTAAATTAGCTTTAGGAATAACGAATCTCAGCGAATCATGATGGTGATGTAAATGTACTATTGATTTTAAATAATCTGGGCATGCGTCATGAACAATTTTGTGCATAAGAATCAGAGTGTTGAATGTTATACATGAGTGAAGAGGCAGTATTCTATTGTACCTAAATACATCACGCATAGAAGGATCGGATTGTTTCTGACAGCTGATCATCTTAATGGCTCGTTTTTGTAATGAACAAAGTGGTTTTAAAGTAGATGGCGCACATTTACCCCAGATAATAGAGCAGTAGTCTAATCGAGCCTGAACAAAAGCAAAATAATACATTTTTCGTGAATGTTCGTTGAGAAAGTGTTTTATCTGTGACAGCTGGAACACACAACACGAGACTTGTTTGATTAGGTTATGGATCTGATCGTGCCAGGAAAGATTTTCATCGATGACGATGCCTAATAATTTGTGCTTTGTAACTTGTTTTATTGTTTTATCTTTGTACATTATTTTTAATTTTGCTTCTTTTATGACTTGTCTTTTTTGACGTGCACATATTAACATAGACTCGGTTTTATGAGGATGAACAAGCATGTCATTTGAATCACACCAGCCTTCCACTGATTTCATGCTTGCATTTAAATGATAATTAATTTCATCGATGCTATGACTAGAGTATTGTAAAGATGTATCATCAGCAAACAAATCACACACTGCATTTTGAATTGATAAAGGGAGATCATTTATGTAGAGGGAGAACAACAGGGGACCTAAGATTGACCCCTGTGGCACGCCTCTTGGCAACAGTCTTTTAGAAGAAATAACACCTCGTGAAAAAACAGATTGCGTACGGTTCGACAAATAAGATCTAAAAAATGATTCCGTGTTGTTGTCGACGCCGTAAACATTAAGCTTTTTTAGCAGTATATTGTGATTAATTAAATCAAAAGCCTTTGTTAAATCAATAAAAAACTACACCAACTGCTTTCCTGTTGTTGATATCTTTTAGCCACAAATTTGTGATCCGACACAAAGCCGTTTCACATGAATGTAGTTTCCTAAATCCTGACTGATTGATATACAACAGTTTATGTTTCTCAATAAAAGATGATAGATGGTGATGGATATGACGTTCTAATGGCTTTGAGACGGACGATAGCAGCGAAATTGGTCTGTAGTTATTTGGATCATCTAAATTCCCTTTTTTGTGCAGAGGGATAATTTTTGCATGTTTAAATGCTTCTGGAAAATAATGTTTAGATAAACATAGATTAAAGAGGTATGTAAGAGAATCTACAATATATGGTACAGATAG
>CM065732.1:17048332-17058332 GCA_033310375.1 Conus canariensis
CGCACGCACGCACGCACACACACACCACACACACACACACACACACACACACACACACACACACACACACACACACACACACACACACACCTTAGTTCATCTTTCTACAGCACTTGTTATGTCCAAACTTTCTTATGGACAAGAAATTTATTTTAGTGCTCCAAAATACCTATTACAAAAATTACAAAGTATTGTCTGTAAAGCCTATAAACTAGCCCTTGGCCTTCCGAATCATGCGTCAAACAAAGAAACATACAGAGCAGCTGGAATCTTACCGCTTGATGATTATCGTGAACTTGCTACTTCAAAATTTGTGTTGAGAGCAAGTACAAGTGACAATTTCATTGGGGAAGAATTGAAACTAAGAACTGAGTGTGATTTTCCTAAAAGGGCAAACAATATATCGTCGCTAATGACAATAGCAACATATACTTCTAATTTAATTGAAAGTTCAGGAATAAGCATCAAACACATGTCGATAAGACCATCATTCGCGCCTATACCACCATGGGAAACATTAAAACCGTCATATGATATCAGCTATTCTAAATTGAGAAAAGAAGAAAATATAAATGTTATGAATTCAATTGCAAAAACACGTATCTATGAAAAATATCAAAATCATCTTCAGGTTTTTACAGACGGCTCCGTACTTGACAATGATAATGTTGGTGCGGCCTTTGTCATACCGGCACTGAAAACTAAAAAATGTTTCTACATCGGCAAAAAAATGTCAATTTTTACAGCCGAATTGACAGCCATCATGCTTGCTTTAGAATTCTTGGTGAACTTTCCAATGACAGTATTTAGAACTGTGATATTGGTGGATTCTAAATCGGTTTTATGTTCACTGAACTCCTTCAGTACCGATACACGGCCTGACCTTATGTACAAAATTTATTATTTATTACATTGCTTGTCGGCTAAAGGCACAGTCATTGAGTTCTGTTGGGTGCCTTCGCACCGTAACATAAATGGAAACGAAATGGCCGACAGAGCTGCTAAAAGAGGCGCAAAAGGTTTAGAGAAGACTGTAGACATGACACTTCCTTTGTCACTCCATGAAAATTACAGGCTGCTAGAAACAACAGCATGGAAAAAATTTAGCAGACGTTCTGATAAAAAGACTCTAACACAAAATACAGCTGCAGTTCCGTTGGAAATTGTATCGAGAAAGTTGTCAAATGCACCGTTATATTATTCTAGACTTGTAACGTCCCTTTTTTCCGCCTAAAAATTAATGCTTTAAAAACAAAATTCTCCAAAAATGTATATTGCCTGTGTGGATGCACAAATCACAGTTAATCACATTTTATTCCATTGTAAAAGTCTCCGATGTTTTCTACCTGATTCAGTCACAGCAAAGAATGTTTCGGAAGAAAACAGATGATTTATTATATGACACAAAGGTTTTACTACAAATTGCTGAATCCCTAATTCACACCCGCATCAGGTCATTCCTGTAGATTTTTATTTTTTATATTTTATTTTTATTTTTCTTCCAATGTAGATTAGTGGTGAGGGACACATCAACACACCCACGTTTCTGTATTTTGCATGTTGTTTGTTATATGTATCTTTAACATTATCTCTTTACTGTTAATGCAGTGTTCACAGTTTTCATTACCTCACACATTTACACTCTCACACACTCACACACACTCACAGACAGAATGCACTCACTCACGCACACTTTGGTCTAATATCACTTATGGTGAAAAGACGTAAAAACAAAGAACGAACGAACGAACACACACACACACACACACCACACACACACACACACACACACACACACACACACACACACACACACACACACACACACACACACACACACACCCGCGTTAACCTGGATAGGGAGTAATGCCATGTAGGGCTGAACAAAGGACAAAAAGAACTCTCTCTCCTTCTCTCTTCTCTCTCTCTCTCTCTCTCTCTCTCTCTCTCTCTCTCCTTCCTTCCTCTCTCTCTCTGTCTCTCTCTCTCTCTCCTCTCCTCTCTCTCTCTCTGTCTCTCTCTGTCTCTCTCTCTCTCTCTCTCTCTCTCCTCTCTCTCTCTCTCTCTCTCTCTCTTGTCTCTCTCTTTCACACACATTCACACAAACACACACAGACACACACACACACACACACGGAAACACCACACACACACACACACACACACACACACACACACACACCACACACACACACACACACACACACACACACACACAACACACACACACACAACACACACACTGTCATACACCGCTTTGCAAACTCTCAATCACACACGCGGCATGTTTACTCCATACGCGCACATTTATTCCGTTCACCCAAAGAAGAGCCTGGGGAAACAAGATTTCATTTTGTTTAAGCTCCCTTCACCAAAGACAACAACAACAACAACAACAACAACAAAATTCATGACACATTAAACAGACACAAAATAACTTTTGGGTTTGTCCATATTATAATCACTTTTTCTTCAACGTTTTTAGTAGCTGCATGATACCATAGAGGCAGCTCATTTTCTTTTTTTTTTATCAACAATACATCAACACTACATTTCTCGGTTCTATTTTTCAAACATTAAAAATTGCCTTGAAAAAAAGTTTCCTTTGTAAAAAAAAAAAAAGCAAACAAAAACAAATGCCCCAACGGGAATTAAGTTTCCAGGAGGTTGGTAGTTGACTCCAACGGTTGGACGCTGAGGTTATCAATAAGGAATCAATATTGTAACAAACAGAATCCCGCGCAGACTTTTGTCTGCACTACATCAGAATCAACCACTCCCTGGCAGCACGGAAAACTTGGTGTTCTTTCATATCCCCCAAGGTTGAAAAAAACAACAACAACAAAACTACCAAGTCGGCCCAAGCCAAGCGCCCTATCCCCCCCCCCCCCCCCCCCCCCTGTCTGGCAACTCCTGGTCTGCCCTACATATCTGGAACACACCCGTCCTACACAACAGTGAGCTTCTCTCATTAACCACGTGCCTCAGCGTCCAATCAACAACAAGAAAATGTTAGGGATTCAATCACTGTTTACTTATGGTCCAGCCTTCGCGTCAAAAGTTAAAAATTGACAGCTGCACGTATCTACTGTCTGACTACACACACACACACACACACACACACACACACACACACACACACACACACACACACACACACAATGCGCGCGTTCGTCAGAGAGAGAGAGAGAGAGAGAGAGAGAGAGAGAGAGAGAGAGAGAGAGAGAGAGAGAGAGAGAGAGAGAGAGAGATTGATGATAATCTATGTAATAGAGGTGACAATTTGCATGGCACTGTTTTCATGCTTGCACTTACTGTTCAACAAAGCCAACCAAAATAGCGCAACACATTCCCCAAAACACATCCTACATACTGAACAACCCCAAACTAAAAATGTGGTAGAGTGAGAGATTATGTGTGTTATCCGACAGCCTTTCGATTCCAATTTTTTTAATTGCCGATTTTTCTTTCGTTTGTTTGTTTGTTTATTTATCTGTTTCTTCTTTCTTTGCTTTTTTTTTATTTCTTTGTTTGTTTGTAATGTTGTTGTTGTTTTGTTTTATGTTGTCTTGTTTGTGAAAATTCCACCAAAAATATGTCTGCCTGTCTGTCTAGATTGATTTATACGCTCATCTCTGTCTTTTTGTCATGTATGTTCTTTCGTAAGCCTCTCTCTCTCTCTCTCCTCTCTCTCTCTCTCTCTCTCTCTCTCTCTCTCTCTCTCTCTCTCTCTCTCTCTCTCTCTCTCTCTCCAAACCGAACCGAACAGAACGAACCGAGCCTAAATTATCATTATGTTTCCTTTGTGCATGTTTGCTTGCCATATGAATATTTATAATAAACATCTTCCTTTGATTTCCATATGACCGTACGAACTGAGCCTAAATCATTATCATGTTTCCTTTGTGCGAGCGCGCGCATGTGTGTGTGTGTTGTGTGTGTGTGTGTGTGTGCGCCCCGCGCGCGTGCGTGCTGGTGCGTGCGTGCGTGTGTGTGTGTGTGTTGTTGTGTGTGGTGTGCGTGTTGTGTGTGTTGTGTGTGTGTTGCACGCGCCGCGGCGTGCGTGCGTGCGTGCGTGCGTGCGTGTGTGTTGTGTGTGTGTGTGTTGTGTTTGTGTGTGTGTGTGTGTGTGTGTGTGTTCGTGCGCGCGCGCACGCGCGCGCGCGCGAGTGCGTGAATGTTTATTTGACTTCCCCCCCCCCCCCCCCCCCCAGTAATTACAAAAACAAACACTGCTTCACGTGGTAGAACGACAAATATTGACGAGACCTCTCTAGACAATTCATGCAAGATGATGTTAGCAAGTGACAAGCGTTGCGGAGTTAATGTTTCCAGCAACATTTTCAGTCATAGAGAGTTGAATTTATCAACAGTCATCTGTTGCGAATTGCATTTTTCACGCTGACAAAAGATATGTAAAGTGATATCACATGCAAAAGTCACATCATGAATTATATTGCATGGTATATCAATGTAGACCGATTAATCCGTTGCCTAGCATCCGAAGAAGATATTAAAAAAACAAAAAACCGTATGTATAGACACAAAGGTAGGCTAAACAGTCATATATCTTTCCATGCATAAATGAATAAGACTGTATGTTTTGGTTATTTATGGTCAATCAATTGAGTGAAAACGCATTAAGGCAGCAGATAAAACCATTTGACTTCATACCATTACATCATATCTTTAAACAAACAAACAAACAAACAAACCCAAGCAAACACAGATATGCTTCATACGGATACCAAAAATACATTTTTCATTGTTTGCAAAAGAAGAGAGAAAATTGGCGATGATTGTGGGAGAATGTGGAATGAAACAGAACAAACCAAACGAGGCGTCATGCACCCCAAGCTACTATACAAGACGTCTGATGTTACGTCAAAGTCTGTTGACGCCTCGTAGTGTGAGTATGATGTCCCTGAAACGAGAGCTATTACACAAGGCAATAGGAATTAAAAGCAACGTGTCTCCCCAGACTGAATCACCAGGACTTTTCAACCGCTTTTTTTTTCTCCCTTAATCGAGCTTACGCCTGCCATGGATAGTTTTCTCTCTATCGCCAGCTCTGTGCGGGACCTCTACATAGAGAAGGATATTAAGAAGCTGGAAGCGATCCAACGCCGAGCTGCTCGCTGGGTCACCCATCGACACCGGAAAACCTCCAGTGTACACGACATGCTTGAAACCCTTCAGTGGTTCCCCCCTCACAGAATGAAGGAGAAAGGCACGACTAGTGAACGTTTACAAATTTCATAACGGAAGCCTCATTATCAACACATGCCACAAACCCTCTCAAAATCCTTCTGCACCCAAAGGAACCCGACGGTCCCATCCAGCAACATACCACCTTTCCAGCCGCAGGACTCTCTACAGACAGAAATCCTTCCCCAAGACCATACCCGACTGGAACAGCCTTCTTGCTGAGGTTGCCCTCAGCCCCACCCTGGAGGGCTTCAAATCCCTAATCTGATCCCCCCCTCCCCCCCCCCTCCTCCATCATCCCCCTGGCCCAGCAAACACTATCTCAAGCAACTCCAACTTCGTGCAAACCCCCTATAGTCTACAGAATCTTCAAAATGATGAAGGCGGTAGTCAAGGGAAAGAAGAAGAAGAAGATCCTCTCTTTCCACCCATTCCTTTCAACTCACTATGATGGAGTAGGATATAGCGGGAGTGGATGAATACTCTGTGAGAATTCTCAGCGAAGACGTCAAATAAGATTGTCTCACACAGCTGCAGACATTTGTCACACAGCAGCCCCAGGCTACAGAGGCACTGGTCACACAGCAGCCCCAGGCTACAGAGGCACTGGTCACACAGCAGCCCCGGGGCTACAGAGGCACTGGTCACACAGCAGCCCCAGGCTACAGAGGCACTGGTCACACAGCAGCCCCAGGCTACAGAGGCACTGGTCACACAGCAGCCCCAGGCTACAGAGGCACTGGTCACACAGCAGCCCCAGGCTACAGGGGCACTGGTCAAGGACACTTGTCAGTGGTTTCAGACAGCTTGGACAAGGTTCACCCACTCTATGAGGCTGATTAGGGTCTGTTCGTGTTTGTTTTTCTTCATGTCTGAGTAGGTAACTGATCGGTCGAATGTGTGTGTGTGTGTGTGTGTGTGTGTGTGTGTGTGTGTGTGTGTGTGTGTGTGTGTGTGTGTGTGTGTGTGTGTGTGTGTGTGTGTTTGATACAACATCAAACTGAAATGCACAAACATACATACATACATATATATATATACATACATACAGACAGACAGACGCACATGCGTGTGTGTGTGTGTGTGTGTGTGTGTGTGTGTGGTGTGTGTGTGTGTGTGTGTGTGTGTGTGTGTGTGTGTGTGTGTGTGTGTGGCGTGTGTGTTTGATATCACATCAAACTGAAACGCACACACATACATACATACATATATAATACATACAGACAGACGCACATGCATACATACATACATACATATGTGCATACATATATGCATCATACATACATGCATGCATACATATATACATACATACATACACAACATATATGTGCACTCAATGTCTCTCTCTCCCCTTCAAACACACACACACACACACACACACACACACACACACAGAGTCACACACACACACACACACACACACACACACACACACAACACACACACACACCCCAATCACACACACACCACACACACACACACACACACACACACACACACACACACACACACACACACTGCTTGTATGTGTTTGCATTGTGCCTTTAACCCCACGTCACCCCCAGGATGATGGCTAGCCTCCAAATGAAACGAAGAGAATGACAACTGGAACACAAGGCTGGAAAGTCTAGTTGTTAAAGCGTCCCCTAAAAAACAAACAAACAAAGAAAATAATGCAAAACAAAAGAAATGCCTTCTTATGTAATTCATAAAACACCTACCATTGTAGACCGTGTTCGTGACAAGGGAATAAGAAGAGACGAATTTGCCGCTGTGAATATCACAATCCCAACGTTTCATGGACATAGGACATGCAAAGTACATCCTAACTACATTATGAATAAAATAATGATTTGTTCAAACACAGAATTACAGGAAATATGGGAAAGAGAGCAGAAAAGAAAAAAAAAAAGAACAGAAAGAAAACAGAAGGCGCAAATGTAAAAGAACTAGCTTTAAAAATAGATGGCGTCTGTGAGGGGGCTTTACATTCTGGGCAAAAACGATAATCTGAAGAAATTCAAATAACAAATAATAAACAAATCACAGAAAGTAAAGAAACACACGAAATGAAATAAATCCATCAATAAACAACACTTCCATTTGGAGGTAACTTGAAGGAAAAGGGACGGAAGGAAGGAAGGAAGGAAGGAAGGAAGAAAGAAAGGAAGGAAGCATGTGAAGTATTGAACAGTGTAATTCTGCCATAATTACCCTGATTTAGGAGAGCTTTGTGCCCACGGCAGCCATTTCTCCCCAAACTGATCAAACTGGCATCGTTGCAGGAACAAAACGGGCTGGAATAATTTGATGCCACGAGTCAAATGAGCGTTTGGGATGTCGAGAGAAAGAGAATGCCATCACCGTAACTGCAACGGAAGAACGCGCTGCGCATCCTCTCTGTCTGTCTGTCTGTCTGTCTGTCTGTCTGTTTGTTCTCTCTCTCGCTCGCTCTCTCTCTCTTTCTTCTGTCTGTCTGTCTGTCTGTCTGTCTGTCTCTCTCTTCTATACGGGTGCAAAAATCCAACATGTCTTCAAGGTGTGTGGTGTGTGGTGTGTGTGTAGTGTGTGTGTGTGTGTGTGTGTGTGAGTGTGTGTGTGTGTGTGTGCTGTGGTTTTGTTTTGTTGTTGTTGTTGTTGTAGTTGTTGTCTTTGTTGTGTGTATGTGTGGCGCGCGCGCATGTGTGTGCGTGTGTGTATGTGCATGCATGCCTCGTATAAGTGTGATGTGTGTGATTGTGTTGTGTTGTGTGTGTGTGTGTGTGTAGTGTGCTGTGGTGTGTGCGTGCGCGCATGTGAAGGCCTCACGCTCTAATATCAACACCACAAACAGTTAATAATCAGACTTCAAAAGCACGCACTTTCCCGCATGTGAACTATGGAATGCAAACAAGGGCCCAAGAATGCAGGATCTAGTGCATGCGAAACATGCAGGCAGAGTCTGGCTGGACTGGTAGGTGCGTGATGGGAGTGCACCTGTCATTTCTCCAGAATGCAAGTTTCCGAGATCATTCGCTGGCCAATGGACCAGACATAGTGGTCTATCGTCTGAGTGCCAAGTGACAACTGAATTCTGGATCAGCCTCAGGTGGATCTCAGACCAGAATGGAATCACATACAATCTGACAGACTGAAATGTCATGAGATCTGCAAGACAGAATGAAAGAGAAGGCATCAGGATAAAGTCCTCACTGAGAAAGGAGTAGAAAGAAGAAGAGAAAGTAGAAGAAAAAAGGTAAAAGAAAAGAAAGAAAGAAAGAAGAAATAAAGAAAGAAAAAAGAAGAAAGAAGAAAGAAAAAAGAAAGACAGAAAGAAAAGCAAAGAAAGAAGAAAGAAAGGAGAAAAATAACAAGAGGATTGAATAAATGGATAAAATCCGTATGTCCACTTCTCACTTTACAATAATGACCTGTTCTTCCCTGGGAAAAAACTATCCTTAGTCTGCATGTAGTTTTCGCCTCACGTGTGATCCGTTACGCCACTTTCAGTGAAGGTCAAGTTATTCCATCTGTTGGCCGCTGTCACTAGTGCGGCCCTATCATTCCAGAATGCCCAGCTGGGAATTAGAAATATCAGTCCTTGGAAACTCCGACATGTTTGGAATCCTTTTCACACGTGCTTGTGTTCGTCCATCCTTACATGTTAAACATGTTAGCCCAATACGAAACTACAGGACTCAGTTTCGAAGCGACATCATTTATCAGTGCCATTGTGGTAAATATGCAACATTTTTGTTTCTTTCAATTCAAGGGACAACGATGATAATGATGAAGTTGATGATATAATAATATGACAATATCAATAATAATAATGATACTACTACTGATAATAATAACAATGAAAATAATGATAACAACAATAACATCAACAACTATAATTATAATAATGATGCTGATAATAATAATAATAACAACAACAACAACAACAACAACAATAATGATAATAATGACAACAATGATGATGATGATGATGATGATGATGATGATACTACTACTACTAACGATAATAATGATAATGATGATGGTAAGAATCATAACATCAACAACAAGAATAGAAATGATATGATGATGATGATGATGATGATGATGATGATACTACTACTACTAATGATAATAATGATAATGATGATGGTAAGAATCATAACATCAACAACAAGAATAGAAATGATGATGATGATGATGATGATGATGATGATAACAATAATATATAATAATAATAATAATAATAATAATATAATGATAATAATAATAATAATAATAATAATAATCTAATATATAATGGCAAATTTGTGTGTGTGTGTGTGTGTGTGTGTGTGTGGTTGTGTGTGTGTTGTGTGTGTGTGTGTGTGTGTGTGTGTGTGTGTGTGTGTGTGTGTGTGTGTGTGTGTGTGTGTGTGTGTGTGTGTACGCTATAGACTCAAAAACGGCTCAACCGATTGTCATGAAATTTGGTAGGTACGTCTGTTGTGACCCGAGGATGGTTTTGGGCTAATCTCTAAAAAAATAAAACCGTTAAAAACCGTTAAAAAGCTGTTTAAACGGTTTCAAAGACATCTTTTTCCTCTGCTTTTCTTCAAATGGCCGTTGTGACATTGCACAGGTACAGGACTACTTCTCTAAAATTAGAACCGTTATTTGGCAGTTAAAAAAAAAACAGTTAAAAACCGTTAAAAACACGAAACCCTATAAAAGAAACTTTAAAACCCGATCTTCTTGAAATTTAGCAGGTACATCTGTTGTGACCCGAGGATGGTTTTGGGC
Organism: Conus canariensis; assembly: GCA_033310375.1. Taxonomy (NCBI): domain Eukaryota; kingdom Metazoa; phylum Mollusca; class Gastropoda; order Neogastropoda; family Conidae; genus Conus; species Conus canariensis. The sequence continues at coordinate 17,058,302 of CM065732.1, forward strand.
TAATCTCTAAAAAAAAAAAAACCCCGTTAAA
>CM065732.1:17063332-17070832 GCA_033310375.1 Conus canariensis
CACACACACACACACACACGCACGAGCATACACACAGGCATGAGCATGCTCTCTCTCTCTCTCTCTCTCTCTCTCTCTCTCTCTCTCTCTTATCTACACGCACGCATGTGCGCGCGTATCGTTCTCTCTTTCTCTCTCTCTCTCCACTTACACACACACACACACACACACACAACACACACACACACACACACACACACACCACACACAACCACACACACACACACACACACACCAGAGTTGTGCATCAACGAGAAGACAGCACATTTCAAACAGGTCATTGGCTGTGAGCCGCCTTATGAGCGACGTTCAGAATTTGGGTCAAGTCACGGTCTTTTTTTCACGTGCTGCACGTGCGCTCACCGTCCCGCCTGACTGACTGTATGGGCAACCAGTTGCGCATCGTCCCCGGATGTAGACACACCGGCGTGGGAACAATGTGGAGAAGAAGACCCATCATCAACTCGACACCCAAAACGAATAAACTCATCGTCAGTGGTCTTCGTAGTTCTTTATTGTGGCGACATTGATGTTATTAGGCATTGTCTACATTCGCTCATGTGTGCTTTTGCGCTGGAAGTTTGGAGAAAGAAAATCTTTATGAAACTTGCATGAGTAGTTCCATTCAATGGAGAAAGCGGCTGTTCTGTAGCCTACTTCGGAGCTGAAGGGCAAGTTTGTAACATGGCGGCCAGTGTGAATATCGCTTGGTGTCGGTTCATGCCTGTGTTGACAGTGATTGACAACTATCCCAGTGGGTAGGTTATTGTTCCTCTGTGTGTGTGTGTGTGTGTGTGTGTGTGTGTGTGTGTGTGTGTTCGTTTCACACATTCTTTGTAGACGACTGATGGTCATTAAGCACGCGCGCGCGCGCGCGCGCGCGCACACGCACACACACACACACACACACACACACACACACACACACAAAGGCGGAATGGGGAGAGGGGGGAAAGTTGCAGTCGTCGGTCGAGCACCATCTCATTGGTTTGTTTTTAAAACGGATCTTTTCGTTTGTGTGCGTTCATCGGAGAAATGAAACCATTCAAAAACCCAAAGAGATGGTGCTCAATGGAAAGATACCCCCCCCCCCTATCTGCGCGCGCGCACACACACATACCGGGGGTGGGGGTGGAAGTGGGGATTTGGATGGAGAGGAAAGGGGCTGTTGGACAGTGTGGAGGTGAAAAAAAAAAGGTTGAGGGAAGAAACGCGCGCGCGCTTTGTGTGTGTGTGTGTGTGTGTGTGTGGTGTGTGTGTGTGTGTGTGTGTGTGTGTGTGTGTGTGTGTGCGCGCGCGCTCGCGCACGTGTGCGCAGTTCCTTTTGCGTGTATGGGTGTGTGTGTGATAGCGCGCGCGTGCGAATGTGCTTGTGTTTGCAGTGTTGTACTAGGCTTTTTGTGTCCTGATGTTTGTTTTGTGTGTCCTGTAGTGTGTGTGTGTGTGTGTGTGTGTGTGTGTGTGTGTGTGTGTGTGTGTTATGCACCCACGTGTGTGCTTGTGGATAGCGATTCCTTCCAACTCACTTTGCCGATTTCAGTTCAAGATTAGTAATGGATTGATTCATACCTTGTTTTAAGGAAAAGTATTTATCAGTCAAATAAAAGAAAAAAGTCAGGATTCATAGATAACAAATACGCAAATGAAAAACAGTCACTCGAGCAGTTTCTCAATCAATCACTTGGATACTCATTCATTGACCCTTTAATGTAATATACAATATAGTTTTCTCTTACAACGACTTGAAACAGTTCATGTTGTTACCGGCGAAATAGTAACACGATGGCACTTCATAGTAACACGTGGCACTTCATAGTAACACGATGGCACTTCATAGTAACACGATGGCACTTCATTTATGAGCAGCTACTTGTCATGAATAAAAAAAAAAAGGTTCGCAAACCGTAAGAACCCTTTTGGCAAGATTTCCGCCCCTTCCCCTCTGTCTGACGTATTCTCTCCAAAGGCAGGAAAACGATTATGTCCACAACCATGTCCCCTTCTCAATGTGTCCTCATCCATCTTTACATTTTCATAATGTCCTCAACCATCATTCATTTCTCATGACTTCCACACTCATCTGCCCTTTCTCTTGATGTCCATACCCATCTTTCTTTTTTTATGATGTCTACTTCCATCTGTCCTTTCTCACGATGTCCACATCCATCTTTGCTTGTTATGATGTCCACAGCGATCCCTTGGTATGTTACTATCTCAGTAAGAGGTACATTTGGGTGTGTCTTTCTCTTTTCTTTCCTGTCTCAGGATGTCATCGTCTATCTTTTCTTTCGTTACGGCTTCATAATCCATTTCCCCTTGTTTTGGGGTTTCCGTCTTGATCTTTCGTTTCTGCCCTTGGCGTCCTCCATCTTCCCGTCTTCACGATGTCGTTATTCATCTTGTTTTTTTCACTCTTGATGTCGCCGTTTGTCCACTGTGTATACTTGTTTGGACTGTTGCACAGGCCAGGTCAGGCCTGTCGACTTTTTTTTTATAGTTGTTGAGATAGGTACATTGGCCATATTATTAGGACTGGCTACTTATTCGTAGTTGTTTGGATAGGTACATTCAGGCGTGATGTCCACTTGCACCTTAACTGGTATGACATAACAATAATCGTTTCAGACTGCATGTGTGTGGGCGGGGAAGGTGGAGCACAGGAAAGGAAGAGAATGAAATTAAAATGGGCAGTGAGCATGACGATTTTTATATCGGTCGGAACTGAAATTAAAATGGGCAGTGACATGAGATTTTTAATCGTCGGAACTGAATTAAATGGCAGTGAGCATGACGATTTTTATATCGGTCGGAACTGAAATTAAAATGGGCAGTGAGCATGACGATTTTTATATCGGTCGGAACTGAAATTAAAATGGGCAGTGAGCATGACGATTTTTATATCGGTCGGAACTGAAATTAAAATGGGCAGTGAGCATGACGATTTTTATATCGTCGGAACTGAAATTAAAATGGGCAGTGAGCATGACGATTTTTATATCGGTCGGAACTGAAATTAAAATGGGCAGTGAGCATGACGATTTTTTATATCGGTCGGAACTGAAATTAAAATGGGCAGTGAAAATGATAATTTTAAATCGGTCGGAACTTCAGACTGCGAGCACGTTGCATCATTGCTGGGTCAACCAGTCGCCATGTTACTTTCGGTGTAGGATATCCGTTCATATCTGGCACCATGTTTTTTTTTTTTCGGTGCGGGATATCCGTTTACATCTGACACCATGTTTTTTTTTTCGGTGTAGGATATCCGTTTACGTCTGGCACAATTTCATTTTTGATGTAGGATATCCCATCACAAATCGCACCTTGTTATTTTGTGGTGTAGAATATCCGTGCACTCGTTGCAACAAAGTGTTCAGTCCGCGGTGTGCAGGATATACGTGCGCACGTGGCATGTAACTTTCTCCCTAAGGTGTAGGATACCCGGAGTACGCCTCGTATTGAAGACCCGATGCACGCCTGACCCTAAGTTACTTTTGCCGTAAAATGTAGGATACTTGGTGCACGCCTGATACTGTTACTTTCGCCGTAAAGTGTGGGATACCCGACCTTCGCGTAACGCCGTGTTGATTTCGCCGTTAAATGTAGGATGCCTGGTGCACACCTGGCATTAGATTACTTTCGCGGTGAAGTGTAGGATACCCGCTGCACGCCTGGCGTTATGTTACTTCCGTACGGTGTGAAATAGTGTTGCACACCTGGCACCTGCAGCATGTCCTCTCTGTGGCAGCACCTGTCTTCCCCGTCAGCTTAGAATCTTGGATTACCTTGATGAAACGGTTGTCTGTAATATTCATTCAGTCACTGTCATTTTATTGTTGTCCGGCAGACCACCTGGAACCATTTCAGCGCTGGCACGCACACACACACACACACGTACGCACGCACGCACGCACGCACGCACGCACGCACACACACACACACACACACACACACACACACAACATACAGAGAGAGAGAGAGAGAGAGAGAGAGAGAGAGAGAGAGAGAGAGCAACAAGAAAACGGTACACGTACAGTTATGTTAACTAAAACATGTCATACAAGCTGGACGATTGGCATCTATATCTTAGGACATATAAGACTAAGCCATGCTGAGCGCGTCAGCCGTTGGATCCAGCTATAAGCAAACATGAATGTCAACATTGGCCTGAAGGTCGTTTCCTCTCTCCCTTTGTTTTTTTGTTTTTTGGTTTGTGTGGTTTGGATTGCGGCTTCGGTTATTTGTCCGATTTGCTTTCCATTTTCTGTGCCTTTGTTGTTTTTTTTCTTTATCGGTTTATGTGATTAATAAAATTATTGCTCATTGAGATCATCAGGGTTACAGGTCGTGCTGGTCATTTGATATGGAAATAAACAATTTTGTGTGAAATACTTTCATGATCAAACTCCGCGATCAACTGGGTGCACTAGGGGATGGAAAGCGGGGCTGCTTCTGTGTTTCTCATTCTGCCGTTCTTTGTCCATTTCGTGCAAGTTTCATGCACCCTCATTGTCTTTATCTTATACAAGCTGTATTTTATTTGCCTTCGATCGAAGTCGAATTTAGTCTCTCTCTCTCTCTCTCTCTCTCTCTCTCTCTCTCTCTCTCTCTCTCTCTCTCTCTTATAGCTCCCCACGCACCCCCCCCCCAGCCTCCCTTTTACACTAAAATATGTAACTGTTAAACCATGCGTTTGTGTTTCTCTTCCGATTTGACCGGAATAGGATGTTGATAGACCTATAAAATTCATATATCTGTCACACTTGACAATGATCATGAACTTGAGAAGCTCGTGTGAAACGATCGTCGTTTGACCCCTTTCATTTCATGGCAGTGCCTTATGACGGCCATAACCCTTTGTCTTCCTGTCTCCAGCGTCGGTTCTAGACACCCCCCCCCCCCCCCCCGCTTTCCCCTTCATTTCTTTCCTTTTTTTGACAAAAATGAGATTATCTCAGTGGGTGAGCAATCTTGGTGTACTGGTTGATGGAATGTTCGTTTCAATATACAACTCTCTTCCCTTGTTTCAGTCGCACGTTCCACGTCAAGCGCGGAAGAACCGGTTCCTTCCGTTCCTGTCTTAATGAAGAAGCTGCTTACTTTTATGCGCTCGTTTGTTCAATGGACGATAGATAACAGAAAAAAACAACTTTTTCTAGTCTTGAAGATCTAGCATGAGTAAAATCCAGAACAGTGCTGCACGACGTGTTTTCGGATCCTGCTACCATGCTAATTTATTGCTTGTGTTGCGCCTGTCTCTGCTGTTTCCCCTTCGCTGGTCGCACGTTGAACATAAGACATATCCCAGTCTCTCTCTTCTGTTGTTTTAAGTCGTTGAAGACCAGGCTGTGGAGCGTGTCAATGCGAAACCCTCAGTACGTCCACACCTGTTCATCTTTGTTTTGCTGCTGACATCCATATCTACACACTCCCTTCTTTTAGACCAAAACCATACTACGGCCATCATTCTTCTTTCTGACCGCCACATGCACAGACTCCCTTCTTTTTAGGTTCAACTCCTGCGGTCAGAGTTTTTCTTGCATACTAGGGTCCCTGCATCTGTAACCAGCTCCCTTTCTCTGTTCGCTGAGCAGACTGACCACAAGGTGTACAGCTTTCCGAACATTTTATTTTCAAAGAAGAATTCTGACCCTTACCCATCATCCTTTGATTTAGTTTGTCTTCTCTGACTGTAGGACATGGTGCGTGCGTGCGTGCGTGCGTGCGTGTGTGAATTTGAAATGTACGTGATCAGCGCCATTGTTGACAAAGTTTTGTTAGATCTCTTGTCATGACTGTCACGATGTACTGGGCATATAGCAGTAGCAGCGGTAGTATTAGTAAGAGTAGTAATAGTAGAAGTAATGGTAGTAGTAGTGGTAGTGGTGGTAGTAGGAGGAGGAGTTAAAGCAAAAGTATTGGCGTAGCACCACCAGGAATAGCAGTACTAGACATTGCAGTACTCGTAAGGGAAAAGTTATACTGATAATTGCGATAGGTGTAATGTTGCTAGTAATTACTGCCACTGTTGTAATTTTCAAACAGTTTTTATGTCCTGTGTCTGAGTGCTGTGATTCACGATGAATTCCGTTTTCCTTTTTAACTTTTCTTTACATCCTCTTCCCGCTTCCTACCCCCACCGCTCCCCGCTCTGTACTCCCTCGGCCCTCTTTCCCCTTTTCAATAAAAACGCACTCATGTGGAATTCTGTTTAGCGTACCTTTTTTTTCTTATTCTTTTTCACAAAATGCAAAGCAGGTTTGGGGTGTGGAATGGGTCACTCAGCAGTGTGAACAAACATAGCCCTGTGCAAACCATTTGCATTCCACACCGTGTTGATTAAGGTCCATTTCACAATTAATTTGAACCCTTTCTGTTTGCTTGCAGATTTTTTAAATCCAGTTCTGACACGGAGTTTTGATATGATTTACATTAAATAAATTTTGAAGGGAGGTCAGTGAAATTAGATTGTGATTACACTCAGACAGGTATATATACCGCTTTTTTTAGCGGTTGTTCCGCGTGAGCCAGGGACAATGTTTTCTTTATTGTTACAGGTTTAAAAGTTTCGGAAGTTTGATAGAAACAGGTCATTTCAAATGAGGCCAAGAGCATTAGATAATGACAACATCTTTGCGAAGTTTCCGTATGATTAATATGAAATACAATTTGAAACCAGATGGGTGAGGGGAGGGGAGGGGGGGGGGGTTGACCTATATTCCTTACATGCTTCTTCGTGGTTCAGGGAAATTAAACCGTGACTATGTTCTGACACGTTTGAGTATAGATAGTATGATACGGCATTTAATACGAGCTGTTGAGAATTTTGACGTCTGCCATCACGCTTATCTATAAAATAAAGTTTAGTTCAGGAGATACTGGTTGGTGTTAACACCCTAAGTTTAAACACAGTCAGTGGGGAATAAATTCAGATGAGAGGTCAGGAGATCGATAACAACAAGCGACAAAAGGCAAAAACAGCTTCCCAGCGCCGTTTACGATATTATTCAGTTGGCACACACTAAGTGAACACAATCAAATACCACACGACCATACTGAACACTTTCCACAGTTTAACAACTGCCGGAGACTGATAATACAAAACTGATATCCAGTGTCAGGTTCAGCCCAGAAAAAGAGAGAAATTCACCTTCTTCCACTTTCCTTCTTTATATTTATAGGGCATAGCACTGAATGCAGAAAGGCTGCTGTAACCCTGAAACTCTTGGGTATACACTGAAAGAGCTCTCTTAATCGTAATCGTTTTAATCGGATAGGTGGCTTGTAACCGCTTACACACACACACACACACACACACACACAACACACACACACACACACACACACACACGCACGCACATACGTACACATACACGTACACACACACACACACACACACACACACACACACACACACACACACACAGAGACTCACACACACACACACACACAGACACACACACACACACACACACACACACACACACACACACACACACA
>CM065732.1:17078332-17080832 GCA_033310375.1 Conus canariensis
CGTGCGTGACATTTTTCCTCAAGGGTTAACTTCCGTATACCTCCCTGTACTTCAGGTCAAGAGACAGGCTGCCATGTCAGTGCCCCCTGATTCACCGTTTCATTTCTGGAGGTAGTCAACACCGTACGCGTTTTCTTTTTCAAGCACCAAGTTTCCGCACCTGTTTGAGTTGGCATTTGTTACCGAGTTTTTCAGGTTTCGTGCTGTTCACACTTTCTGAGGGTAGCCACAGTGCAGTTCATTGTTACGTCGTTGCCGTTAGGTAAAATGCTTCGCTTGTGATACATATCGCTCTTAGTATTCAACAGTTTTTCATGGCTGCGATTTCGTTTGTGATACCGCTGGTCGTATTCAGCAGTATGTCATTGCTGAGATTTCTTGCGCATCCGTCAAACTAGCACTAAAGCGGATTGAGTGTGGACCCTGTGCAGAGAAGGGACACCCGAGCCAGGTCAGGAATGAGGTCACAGTCAGGCTGAGCATCGACACTCACCAAGGTGGCAGGGCAGACGGGATAACGGCAACAAGAAGGTCGGTCAGAGGGGTGGGGAATGCAGGGGAAGAGAGGGATGGTAGAGGGTTATGCCACACTACACCAGTACCATCAGAACATGAAGACATGAAGCCACAGGCGTATGTGAACTCGTCTTAACGTTCTGGGTGCATTACCCTGAGCTTACTAATTAATCAGGTGGCTATGGATATTGATGGCAAAGGGTGGGGATTGGGTTCCTGAAGCAGCTATGCTGAATCATGTTATCGAAGAAATCTTATCCTTTATAAAGATTTCTTTAAATCCATGCGAGTTTCAAGTCTCGGTAACTGACAGATATTGTTTACGTCTGATCCACTCAAAAGATACCAGGTTAAATAGATACCGCTTACAACTGTTTATGAATATCCCGCTTTTGTCCCTATTCACACTCACGTATGATTTTCACATGCTCATCAACCGCCCCCCCCCCCCCCCCCCCGCCTCCCTTTTTAACTTGCATCCCTGTACTTCTCGTATGCATTTTTTCACCCCAGGGTATTTTACTTTTCAGTCCAGTTTTCTCTCCAATACCTACTTTTCAAGTTCACTTCTTGATGCTCACCAGAGACCCTTCACTTTATCTATAGACATGTCGTGGACATGCTGAGAGGACCGGACACACCACCACCAGTGTCCATCTCCGTCCAGCGGCAGTTTCTCGCTTTTCCACCGCAGTTGTCCTCATTAAATATTTCATGGATTTGAACCTGAGGCCTTTCAGTTTCTCCCCCCTCCTTTCATAGCCCTTCCAATACCACCCGTACTACATTATTCATATTTTCACATTCCCCAGTATCTTATGTTATATTTGGTCTTTTCGCACTACCCCCCCCCCCCCCCCCGAAGTACTGCGGTGTCTTCATATCCCCCTCCCCTTTCATTGTTCTCTGCCGCAGACAGTTCCTTTATATACTGCTGACCTATGTTTGTGCATTGCTACCAACTTACAATACAGTCTTTTCCATTGTTAACCCTTTTCTTTCGGCGGAATTGGACATTAGGATGGACGTAGCATATTCAGCTCCGTCCAGTTCTCCCCTTCGTATCACACACGTCATTTATCATTCTTATGTTCTTCTCCCATCCATCATTCATGCTGTAGAACTCTTTTACTCCTTCAGTGCATCATTCAGGAGTTTCTCGTTGTCTCCTCTTCACACCCATCGATCTTCGTTCTCCTTGTCTTCACTCAGCTATCATTCATCCTTCTTACTCCCCAGTTCCCGTCCCGTCTCCTAGGTATCATTCTCTTGTTCTCTTGTTCTCATCATGTTCTTTATTTACTATTGTTATGTTCGCCCCCCCCCCCCCCCTCCTCGTCCGACACTCAGCATTTTTATGTTTTCGCCTCATCGCGTTAGCCACTCATTATTAATGCGTTCCCGTTCTCTCGTTTCACATCATTCTGTGCCGACTGTGCCCACTGCCACTCTCACTATCCTGTTTCTGTCCCGGTCATTATTTTCACGCTCTTCTCATTCCTTCGTTTTCCTCATCTCTCTTTCGTTCATCAGCGTCGCACTGTCCTTCCATCTTTTTATTCATCTTTCCCGCGCTCTTGTCTTCCGCTCCAGTCCAACGTTCATCATTCTCGCAGTCTCCTTCCGTCCAGCATTCACTATGCTCGCTTCTCCCCCCACCCCACTCCCCCACCCCCGGTCCTTCCAGTCCAGTATTCATCATTCTCGCCTTTTTTCACCAAGTCCAACATTCCTCATTTTGACATTTCGTCCATTTCAACATTTATTGCTCCCATCTTTTCCAACAGTCCAACATTGGTAATTCTCACCTCCCGCCCCCCCCCGCCCCCCCTCTAATATTTATCATTTTCACCCCGCCCCCTCCTCCTCCCTTCCGACACACACACACACAACACACACACACACCACACACCACACGCACACACACACACTCTCTCTCTCTCATTCACACACACACACACACACACACACGCACACACACACA
>CM065732.1:17085832-17108332 GCA_033310375.1 Conus canariensis
AATAGAGATGCGCCTGATGTCCACACCCCAGTCAAATCCCCACGGCCATCCTCTGCCGGCCATAGGTCACCCCCCAGTCCGCCATCCTACTTCCTATGCCCCCGGCCCTCCACCCTCCAGTTCCACCCGTTACCCTCCACCCTCCAGTTCCACCCGTCCCCCTCCACCCTCCACTTCCACCCGTCCCCGTCCACCCTCTACTTTCACCCGTCCCCCTTCCCCTTAGAGAAAGATTAGACGCCGGCTCTTGGCCAGCAATCTTATTTCGCCCGCAAACCCCCTTTTCACATAATCAAATTCTCTTAACCAAAAAAATAGCTACAAACCTACAAAATTAAACAAATCTAATCGCCCGGAAATCCCACTTTTAGCTATTTTTTGGTTAAACAAATCTAATTGCGTGAAAAGTGGGATTTCCGGGCGAAATAATTTTCCTGACCGAGAAACGCACATTTAATCTTTCTCTCTGATTAACTAATCGGCACTGTGTTTGGCGGGACAACTTGCAACTCTTCGCGAACAAACGATCTTTTAGGGGCAGGCTTTTTAGACGTAGAAGAAAGAGTCTCTCTTAAATAATATACGGGAGGGGCTGTTTTCATAATTCTTTCAACTTCATATACGTCTACGCTCCATATGGGGTCTGTGGCTCTAATTCTAACATCACCTTCTGCCTCTCCAGGAGCATACAAGTATCTTACTTTTAGTCCAAAAGGCAAGAGTTTTTGATTACCCTGCACATCTTCAGTAATGCTAATTTTTTTTAATTTGATCGCACTTACTGGCTTAAGACCCGTTGCTTTAAATTCTTCGTTGTTCATGGCGCGTAAGACTGCCGGCAATCTCCTGACCCATTCTGTGTTGCGTGTTTTGTCCATAAGGTCTCTATGATATTGATAGGTAAACAGACGCTCAGCTAGATTCTTATTAAAGTTTTCTACTAGGGCCTGGGAGCGGTGGTTGCCTGGAATCCCTCTCTTAACTGTAACACGGTGTCTTAAAAGCAGTTGGTTTACAGCTCCTTTAAACTCTTTTCCATCATCAACCTGAATCATCCTAGGATACTTTAATGGACCACGCATGTATATTTGTTGTAAAGCCACAGCCACAGCAGTTGAGCTTTTATCCGTTAAAGGCTCAGCATCTTTATATCTTGAAGCCATGTCAACAACAGTTAGAGCATACTTAAACTTTTTTCTTCTAACTTTGTCATGTGGAAGATACAACAAGTCCATCTGGTGGGTGTCATTAGGAACTGAGTTAACAAATCTAGGTCTTATTATTCTTTTTGGGGCGGGCAGATATATTTGCCAGATCGCTTGTTTTGAAAGCCAGTCTTTCGCTTCTGATTCAGACACCCTAGCAGCTTTACTCAGTTTATCAATAGCAGCCTTTCCTTTCTAATACCCTCTAGGAGAATAATATATTTTGTACTTCGTATTGTCCATAAGAAGGGACTGTTTTTTATTACATTTTTAACAATGTTTTTAGATTGAATATGCAAGAAGAAAGATTGCTCCCATAGCACCTATAATAAAGCCTATTTCCACCATTTTCTGATCCTCAGATGGTTCATAAAAGTCAGACAGTTCTGGCGGTGACGATGTTAGAAACTTCTTTCCTGTCACTAAGTAATATTCATTCATTGCTTCATCAACGTCTGTAAATGTGTGCTCTGCATGTCCCTGTTCTCTTAACTTTTTATTAATAAAGTCTAAGTGAGCAATTCTCCTTTTCTCGTAAGCGTCTCTTGCCTTAGCTAAATCTTCCATTGCCTTGTTATGGCGTTCTCTCTCTTCATCAGACCGCAATTTACTAAACATATAATTGCTGCCAGAGAAAGCCAGTGCATTAACAATAGCTCCCCCTACCATCAGAACTAATCCAGACATCTTTTTATAAATGAATCAATATTTTTTAGAATGAATCTTTTTTTTATAAATCAATCTTTCTATGCATTAATCTTTCTATGCATTAGTCTTTTTTTATAAATCAATATTTCTATGCATTGATGTTTTCTGGGATAATTCCCTGTGTAACAAGAAAGTCTTTTGAGGCAATCCCCGCCGTTATTACAGCTATAACCTTAACAACATCCTCAATGTCTAACCTTCCTAGATCAGCCGGCCTCATCTTAAACATGTTTTTTGCTAACATGCTGTACCCTATACTAAGACCGCTGATTACAGCAGAGTGGTAAATAGTATTGATGATCTTTGCAGTGCTCATGTTTTTTATTAACTAAAAAAATAATTAAAATAATCATAATATGAAAGACTGTCTATGTGCTTTTTAATCGGATAATCTTTTGTTGCCAGAGCTAAAAATAAGGTTGTAACTAGTTTCGGCGAATCTTCTATCTTTCCCATGTTGGGCGGTTTTATTCTTAACAAACATTTTGCTAGGGTTGAATAAACTATAACACCAACAATGGGCACTGCATAATTAACCAACGTTAAACTCATGGTTTTAAAAAGGTTTTATTATTTTAAAAAAGAGTTTTAAAAAAATGGATTGCGACGAGCTATTAAAGTGTGAGGAGGCAGCAGACCTCTGTCATAAAGAAAGATTATACTCGCTGGCTGCTTGTGGGAAAACCAGGCAGTATTTAGGCGTTGAACTAAGTATCGAACAGATTCAGCAATTGTCTACATCAGACGTTGAGAAGTATTACGCTAGGTACGAAGCACAGCTAGGGTCAAAAATGGTTAGATCGGTGGGGCAGACAATGATTAGTTTATATGCTAAGTTAATAGGCAAGATAGCGCCGATTGATTCAGAAGAAGATTTAAAATATGACTTAACACAAGATCCGGTTTTAACCAAGTCCCTAGAATCTCTTGCATGTGACATGTATTATAGATTTGGGACGTTGCTATGTCCATTCATCATGGGATTAATTACTTTCAATCATATTAATTTTAATCATATTAATTTTAATCAGACTAAAAAAAATGAGCGAGCAGGAGAAGACTCCACAGGCGAGTGTCCCACAAGTGAATTCCCCACAAGTGAATTTACAGGCGAGTGTCCCACAGGCGAGCGTCCCACAACTGAGTGTCCCGCAGGTGAGTAGTGTTACTAAGTCTAAAAATTCTGGCCGTGTTGAGGCCGGTCGTACACTAGCTGAATGGAACAGACTGCAAAAAGCAAACCAAGCAGCAAAACAAAAATTATTAGATAGTAATACAACATCAGCGCCAGCACCACCACCGCCGCCAACAACAACAACAACACAATCAAACTGTAAGATGTATTATTATGTACTGGGGAGTATTGTTGTTGGTGGAGGGTTTTTGGCATACAAGCGCCTAAAGCCTTACTTAGCAACAAAGTCGCAAATCCCCACAAAAACAGTAAAAGAACCAGCTTCTGCAAAAAAAGTAAAACCTCCTGCTGCAGACCCATTTTTAATAAATTAGTTTTTTAATGTGTTGTTAAGTACTGGTTAAGTACAAGCTAAGTACTGGTTAAGTCAGTTATAACAAGTTAAGTGCAGGTAAAGTGCAAGTCATGTTAAGTACTAGTTAAGTACTAGTTAAGATCTTAAGTACTAGTTAAGTACTAGTTAAGATCTTAAGTTAAGTACTAGTTAAGATCTTAAGTTAAGTACTAGTTAAGTACTAGCTAAGTCGATTCTCCAGTGGTCTATAGCGTATGAAAACTCGGGGTTAACGGAAGTTCGCTTGCTATTGTTAGAGTCTAGTGACTTCTTATTAACAGCAGTTGTGTTTACTTGATGAAGAGTAGAGCGCAGATTAACATTTGTGTGATAAAATACTTTGCGTTCAAAGAGAGCCTGCTTGTAGTTATCGTGACTTATTTCTTTTTTGACAACTTCTTTACCTATGCCCTTAGCTTTCTTCATTACAGAAGTCTGGGTAGCAATACTATACATCTTTGCCCGTAGGCCAACATATTCTAGTATAATCGTCCCATTAAGTTCATCCTTCATCTTTCCAATCACTTTCTTGTTCACGGTTGAATGTAAAGGCGAATCTTTTGGGTAGTCGCATGTGTCGTACCATCCGTCAGCTCCTTTAGCTACCTCCGCCTCAAAGTCCTTATAGAAGTCTTCAGTTGGGATGTCCAGAATAAAACTATCAGTGTCTGTGTAAACAACATTTGATTCTGGGTATAGCGGCTTAAAATAGTCATATAGAAATTCAAGCATTAATAACTTTGACAGCTCTAGCACGGCAAACCCGATAAACACCGGCTTGTCCAACTTCACATTCTGTTTCTTCATCATAACGCCAACCAGGCTATCGCTAAACCGTCTAAAGTCTTGGTAGTTAGGTTTAGAGACCAGCTTAATTGCTTGTTTTTCTTTCGTAACTAATCTTACGTCTTTACGATTGTGTACGTTCTCCATCGTCTTGCCAAAACAGCTGTTGTTCATCAACTTAAAGAAGTCTTTTTCTGAAGCGTCCGTGGCCGCAGTCCTAAGATCAGTGTTCTTCATGATGTATGGTCTCATGAAAGGCTCTTGTTCACAGGTAATTATTCTGTGAACAGCTGTCAGCTTTAATCCGTGTCTTAAGTAAAATTGTAACAGCCTGTAATGGCAAACGTACTTTCTCTTGTGTCGAAGATTAGGCACGAGTTTAGGCGGTTCTGTGGGACTCATCTTTAATCTTTCTGCTGCTAGAGGATAATCATTATGAAGGTCATGCAACTCTGCGGGATATTCTAAGTCCACTTCTAAGATTAGTCCTATTGGATTATCGGGTGTAAGCTGTGATAGCATACTCAGCACGGCAGTAACACCATGAGGCCCGTTTATCATTTTAAAGTTTCTTAATGGAAGTGCCTGGCTCATGGCCCACCCATACAGATTGTTGGCGTCTAAGTACATCAGATAGTTGGATGGTTTAGTTGGATCATAATCGTCTAAATACTTGTTGTTGGCTCTGCGGTAAGGATGACAGGCCATGCTAATGCCTCCTCTCAGCCCATCCTCAATCATCTGAAGTGTATCCAGATCCGAGATTAAGTCAATCTCAATGTTTGTAGACTTCAAGAATGCGTCCCAAGAAAGGCCCGGGGCAGAGATGTACTGTGATGAATCTAGACCGTAGTGTTTCATGCAAGTAGCTCTGTAATTGTGAAAGACGTCAGCTAATAAACACACGTCAGCTAATAAGTACTGATCGTGATAGTCGCCCATCGTTTTGCAGTGCAATTCTGTCCAGGCTTTCTGCGCGTATTCATAGTCGGCGTCAGATATGCCCCCGCCTCTAAGCCGGCTGTAAAAATCGTCTTTATGTGGCAGCGCCGGCTCGTCAAACCTGTCCCACGAGTCCATGTATTCATAAGGATAGACGCCTTTACGGACTAAAGATGGGTCGAAATATTTTTTAGTGATTGGACAGTCTTGTAGAGATTCTGCTAACTTACTTAAACTCCCCATCAGATGTTGGGCAGAGTCATAGAAGGATAAACAGTCTACAGTAAAGGTCATGTACTTTTCTGATGATTGTGCAATACAGCTAACCCTCTTACATTCAGAAGTTATTGCCTGCATGATAAAGTGAGAATCGTAGCCTCGTAGGTTATGAAAGAAGATAGGCAGTTTCCCTTTTTCGGGGTCAACCTTGAGTTGAAGATTACAACTGTTGTGTGCCGCCCCTCTGAATTTGCCAGTAATGTGATCATGGTCTCTTACAGTGTCACCTAATAACTTGCATTTGCATATCCAGCAGTGGGTGGCTGATTTATAACGTTCTTCATCTTCGGGGACATCTTAATGTCTGAAAGGTTCAGCTGATTAGAGAATTGATTGCGAAGGTGTTTCATCTGCTCCAAAAATCGATTAGCTGCGTCGGGGCCTCTGTAAATCTCCGGCTGTGTGTGTCCGCCATCTGACCTAACAGCAACAAATGCATAAGAACAGATCTGATGACGGGATAATAGGGTTGTTTTTTGTTGAGGGCCGTAGTACTGTAGCAAGATTGATTCAAAGTCAGCATAGACTACGTATGGGCTCATTTGCATTTTGTGTACATTCTTAAAACCAACCTTAGACCCTGGTTTGGGCGTAAGAAGTTCGATTTTACAGTCTACAAAACTTTTACAATGTTTCTTATGGCTGGCAGCCGCCTCTATAGATGGGATTCTAACCAAACACCTTCTACAGAGCTCTTGTTTAGATTCGTGCTTTGACGTATAAGCCAGAAGTCTGCTAATTGATCTAATTAATACATAATGGCTCTTGGAACCGTCTGCAAACAGAATCAAGTCCACATGTTTTAAGTGACTCGCCTAAAGTAGGGGCTTCGGGAGAGATCCTTAGAGGGACTAGATTGTCTGCTACAGACCATGTGTATACGCTTACGGTTATTGGGTTGTTTTGTTCTTCAAACTGAGATATACTTTCTATACTCACTGGAAAGGTTATGTTATTTAAGTTCAGCTCATTTATATACTGCCTATAATTAGAAACTCTGTTTGCATGATTTTTAACAGGATGTAAATGCGCCAAAACACACCACATGAAACACAGGTTGTCTGAATTATGTATGTTTAGGACTGCTCGTTTTAACTCTAACTCTCGGGGGAGAGGAAGGTAAGAATTGCCGACTATAGGAGAGTATTTGGCTTGTCTTAATCTGATTTCAAGGACCGTTCCTTCAGACCAGCCGGAGCCGCACAATTTCGCTTCTTCACTCGCATGATTAAACTGTGTAAGCATGTAATCGGCCCAGTCAGAATTAAAGTCGTGATAGCTGATTACTTCTTTCTGTCTAGTTGAAACCCAGACTAGTATACTACTATCATCGGGGTTATATATTCAATCTGAATAGCCAACAACACTTTTACTGGCGGGACGATTCGAAGAGACCCGGGGATTTTAGAAATAGCATGTGTTACGCTTTCCTGAACGTTTGAGGGGTTAATGATGTCCATGACTAATTCGCTGAACATATTGCCCACCGGTTTGGCATCCAACGCCTTTGTGGCCGTCATTTTTTAAGGCTAATATATAGGTAATACAAAAAAATAAATACTAAAATTTAGCTAATATTTACTAATTTGAGGTAATACAAAAAAATAAATACTAAAATTTAGTTAAATTGAATAGCTGCTCCTTCAGAGTTAGTAAAAATAGACAATTCAGCGTCATCAGGAGCCATAATATTAACTAAAATTGCAATACACTTTATAACTGGGTTGGGCCAAGAATCCGGCATTTTACTGATTACGTTAGTTACACTTTCACGAATATCTGTGTGCTCAAAAAGATCCGCAATTAATTCGTCAAACTTGTTTCTTAACTCTTCTTCATTAACCCCCTGCCCCATCATTAACTCTAAGGCGCAGCATATATTTTTAAGCTCTGTAACTACTTTGCTCGTCATTTTTTAAGGCCAATATATAGGTAATACAATAATTAAATCAGGCTCGTTTTTGGGTTTGCAAGGTTCTGCTTTGTAATGTTCTTTCTGATTGCCTCGGCGTCTACTTGTTGTGAAGTAAAAGTCTTTCTCCATTTCTTTTGGAGGTCAATTTTTTGTCGTCTGTAATCATCGCCGTCAGCCATGGCTCGTTTAAATTCTTCGTCTGTTACTTTTCCATCCAGCAATGTATCGCTTATAATCAGTCTTAATGAATGAAGTTTTGCTGTTGCTAGGGCTACAATGGCGGTGTGCTTTTGTAATTTGGGCGTTAGCTTCTTTAAAACGGCACTTACAATCGTGGACATGGCACCTAGCCCTAAACCAACACTCCCAAAAGCTATGGACATTGGTGTCCCAACTCCAGTAGCTAAAAGAGCGACACTAGACCCAGTGCTTAAGCTGGATACAACCGATGAGCCGGTGATTATATAAGAAAGGACATTTAAGGCTTTAGCATATTTCTTTCTAGTAACCCTATACTTATTTAAGTCACTTTCTATTTCTTCTTCAAGCTCAGTCATGTGCTTTAATCTAAACTGCTGACCGTCTTCCATTTTAAAACAAGATTTTTTTTTTTAATCTTGTACATATCTTCTTATTAACCCTTCTGGCAGCACTTCATCAACAGAGTAAAACGCAATAAAATCAACATACTTAATGAAAATAAAATCAAGCACTGTTAGTTTAGCATTGTCATCCATCACAGTAACTTTGTCAGAAGATAAGAAAGTCTTTATTTCATCCCCGTTTTTAGTAATAACAATAACAAGCCTAAGAGGCCAGTCCAAGTTTTCAGACTTTATTTGTACGCCTCTGATTAACGTATGCTCTGGCAAACTAGGATCAGACTCCCTTGGAGTAATAAATAAGCGAAAAAGCATCGTCATTTTTCTAGGCAGTGATTCTAGTTTTGGGTTAAATTCTAAGCCGACGGTGTCGCCCCCCACTTCAGCTAAGGACTTCTTTCTCCGCAGCATATATTCAGAGCCCTGCTTAGTTATTTCAATCTGCTTTTTCTGTTGTGTTCCTGGGACTAGGCTAGCAAGAAGGCGTCCTTCATTCAAAGCTTTTCTAAAATTGTATTTCTTATCAAAGTATACATAGGGGCTTCGTAGTTCAAACTTTAAATGCCAGTTAATGTCAGGAAGCAACGCCCAGGCATTCTCTCGTTTATGAAGTTTGTATTCGTGTTTGCCAAAATCGTTTGCCCTTAGATTTCTTATCTCTTCCAGGGCAAGATATTGCTGCCGTTTTTTATCTTCAATTTCTATTCGTTTGTAAACGCCATCGTCGGTGTACTCAAATCCATAAACATTTCCTGTCACTCCTATTAGATCAAAGTCAGTTGTATCTGCTAGATCTTTTATCTCTACTGCAACGCATTTAGGAGCTAACTCCGCTTTTGATTCTGGCCCTCGATACATTCTTTTTATTATAAACAATTTATTATAAACAATCTATAGTAAACAATCTGTAATAAACAATCTGTAATGAGCAATCTATAATGAGCAATCTATAATGAGCAAACGTATTGAACTGGCGGGTCAGTCCGTAAGCATAGTTTAGCGTGCTTAGATTTTTCTAGCTGCTCTTTTATTTTTTTTAGTTCATCCTTGTCCCTGATTATATAGTTTTCACTTAAACATTCTTCAAAACTATCCCTGTCCTTAGTATAGAATAAGATGACTGATTTTAACTGCGATCTAAAGTCTTTTAAGACAGCATTGTATTTTTGAGTTAAGAGCCAAACAGAAACTAATGCGTGTCTTCCGCTAAAGGCCAGCTTAGACAGAGTCCTTTTTTTTAACAATGTCTTGTTCGGCTGAACAGTCATCAATAATAAACAGCGTTTCAGTTCCCTCAAACAGCCTATAGTAATGTTCTAAACAGTCGCTTAGCTTGTCAGTAGGATCAACTAAAAATATATTCTCGTCTGTCCAAACAAACTGCCTTTCTTTGTAAGACTTGTTGTGCTTAATGGTTGTGCAGAATATAACAATGTGCTCATAATGAAACCTGTAGATTGTTTGTAACAAATCAAGTACGAAGACAGTTTTTCCACACCCAGTAATCCCAGAAATAAGCGAACAGTGCGGGTCTTTAGGCAAAAAGTTCAAACTATCCATCTGTTTTAATAGGCTATTTCTTTCAGTCTATTTTCTTCAATGTTCAGCTGGGCGTCATAAACCACAAAAACGTGCATTTGTATCTGGCCATTCTCCTCTTCTTCCTTATTAATCTGTATGAGTATGCCATCTGACCCTACCCTTCTTCCACTCCCGTGCAGTCTGTTGTCATACGTGGATCTAAAATCCAGCCATAGTCCATATTTGTCTGTTAGATAATCTTCGAGTCTTACATCGTGAAGATGAAGTTTTTTACACACATGATCGGCTATGGGGCTTGTCTGTCTACCTCCAGCAAACAATTTTCTTATTTCATCAAAGTGTTGGTCGGGTAAAAGTCCAGCCGAATACAACTGAAAAGGCTTGCCATCTACTGTGCAAGACAACTGCTCAATTTTTGGGTTGTAAAACACCTCAGATTCTCTCTGAAAAGGAGCTGAGGGTTCAGTAAATAGCAAGAGAACCCCCTTTAGGGACCTTAAAGAATTGCTTATAGCTATTTCCCAGACGGTGTCTTGCTTGTTTTTAATCGCTAGACTGTGGTGTAAAACTCTTTCAAAGTAAACAACCGCCCTACTTTTATACTGATTTAAGATTATTCTAGCCAGTTCGGGGTTAGTAACAACGTCAAAATTAAGAGAGATGTTACTGACAGTGTATCTAGCTGTTGGGTCATCTGATAGAATAACAGACCCGCTGTCATTGAATGTCAGTTCGTAAGTAAGTTTGTCTCTTAGTGCGCCTTGGTAATATGGCTGGTGGGTTTTTAACAGTTCAAAATCTAGAGGGATGCAAAATCTGTTCTTAAATGCTCGCGCTATTGCCTGGTCTCCCTCGTCTTCCTTTGCATCTGCAGCATTAAGCCTGTGCTTAAGACCGTTTGGGCTCTGGATCCCCTGAAAGATTTTGTCTTTTCTTTCTGTTCTAGGCAGCCACAGATCAGAATAGAGATTAAAAATGTCTGCGCTACTCAGTGAGAAGACTTCTCTACCTTCCAGTTTAATTACCATATTTTTAATGATGGCCCTGCCCAGGTTAGCAACGACAGTAGCATTAGAATCCGCCGACTCAATGTCTATTTTGAATGACAGCCTGGCAGTGCCTGGCATTATAACATCGTCAGCCCCGAGGTCACTAAATCTTACTGTTAACATTTCATTGGGCTCAATTGTTGATGGATTATTTACAACGCGCACAGTCTGTCTTATGCCTTTTATGCCATGGGGCTCCTTCGCTTTTCTGAATGGATCGAGGTCGCAGCCGTATGGGTTCATTTTTTATAAAACAAAAAATAATAAATATATAAATATGGCTGATGAACATTTTGGCGCGATTGATTCTATTGAAGAAGAAGAAGATGATTTTGGCGCAATAGATTCTAATGAAGAACCGGGTCCTTCATTGCAAGAAGAACTTGAAACAGCAGCAGCAGGCCAAGGAGCAGGATTAGACCAAATACGATTGTTAGACAGAATTGAATCGTTATATGGCAGTATAGGGCGAGAGCTGCCAGAAGTACTTAATGTTTCCAATTTTTTAACAGATGAAAATAATCATTTGTATGTAAGAACTAGTAAAGGAAAGCTTGTACAACTTACTACAAAACCAGACCCAACCCAGTTTTTAAGCAGGAGCACAATTCTTAGAGATCTCCCTGTTTCTGACCAAAGGCAGTTAAACTTTATTGGCAATCTAAGGTCTGAGGCCGTTAGAGCTTTACAGAACTTGGGGCAAAGGCTGCCAACACGATCTGAAATAGAAATGATCTCTATTCAAGAATTAAGTCAAAGAACAGATGAGGCAATAGCAGAAATTGAGACGAGTTTTAATGAGGAGACGCAGTTAAAAACAATTGCCGATTCTCAAGTGCCTAGTCAAAGAGAACGTGAGCTGAGTCCTGAAGAAGAAGCAGCTTTAGAAACAATTGATGATCCTCCATTGTCTGAGAGTGTACACAGGAATCTTAAAGCTGCTCTGCGTGAACTCAGGGGTCTTGATGATGCTCTACGGAGAATAAATGGCGAGCTAAAAAACAACTTGTCAAAACTTGGTGAGCTAGATAGAGAAATAAGAGAAGAACAAAATAAACTGGCTGATGCAGATGATAATTTAGGGTTAGAAGAAAAGGCTAGAATACAGGCAAAAATACAGGATTTAATGATAGAAAGAAAAAACAGGTTAGCGGCGTTGTCTACTAACAGAGAAAAAATAGCATACCAAACAGGCAGAATCAGAGAAACTATAAACAGAATACTTCATGAAAATACTACGTTAGCAGAAAGAATAAGGGCTCTGTTCAGAGAGTGGGGGATTACAATAGTTAGTATATTAACAGCCGTTGGGTTTGCTATCTCTACACTGGTTTATGCATTAACTGGCAGTGCGCCGGCGGGGCCAGTAGCGCCTCCAACGCCTCAGCCTGGTAAAAGTTGGATTAGAAAACAATTGCGCCATCTAGCAAACTTATTAAAGAAGTTAGCTGTCAAAGCGCTTGATGCTCTGCCTGGCATAATAGGTAGTGTTGTTAGTTGGGTTTTGTCTACCATAGGCAAAGTGGCTGGTTATATGGCCGACCATCTGTGGACTTTGGGGGTGCTGGCTGCCGGTTTAATTTTTAGTGAAATAAAGTATGGCTAATCCAGTAAAAGTTAAAAACACAACAAGGGCCGTCTTTTCGCTAGTGTGTCTGTCGGGGTGAGGTACATCAACGAGCGGGGGGTCGCTTTCTGGGCTGCTTATAGCCGGTGGGGGGTCGCTTTCTGGCTGTGGGCTGCTTATAACTGGTGGCGGTGGGTCGCTTTCAGGGCTAGATACTTTTTTAAAAATGGCTGGTGCGGGCCTTGTGTTTAAGCCTTGATTGTGTCCTAAGTTTTGGTCGTCTCCGGCTATGAGGATTTCATTATTATAATTCTGTATCATGCCAATCTGTAGTCTAAGGTCAGAAGGCAGCATGTATAATCCATGACCCACAACAAAGTCAACCTTTGATCTAGCATGTGAAAGAACGTTTTGGTACCTTTGTATGCTGGAAGGCAAATCAACAGCAGAGTTAATAGCATCTTCTAAATTGGCTAGAAATTGTTTTCTGGCGTCAAAGCCTGTAGATTGATCCACTATGCTAGACTTGGTCTGTGCTTGCGCTCCTAATAGACACCAAACGTACGTTCGTATGGAGTCATTGAGCCTTTGCACTCCTGGCATTGTTAGGCCTTTACTTTCATCTAAGATAAATGTTGCCCAAGCATTGGGGTGTTTTTGTTCTATTGATCCCAATCTAACTTGAGAGTTTGGCTTAAAAGAGGTGTGGCCGGGCCAGTAGTCAAAATTATATTCTCTATGCATGCCCCACAAATACAATGTACCTAACCCGTGATTGCGGTCTAACTTTTGTCTAAAGTTATTTGAAGGGTTAATGTTAAATTCGTTGCAGATTCTTTCATATGCATTCTTGTCCATTGGGCTGTTGAATGGATTAAACGCGTTGTCGTTGGGGAGGGGTACTTGTAGTTCAGTTAGTATGCGTCTATACTGATAATAAACATGAAAGTTATATACTGACCTTACTAAGAGATTGGGGTGGTATAAATGGTTTGCATATGAAACACCACAGCCAGTAGTTGAGCAGTAAATGGCAAAATTTAACTGATTCTGGTAAAAAGTCATAGGGTTGGATGACCATGCTGATGGTACTCTATCACTCTTTATTGGAGGATTTAAATATCTAGTTAGTGGGTTTACAAGTCTGACTAGAAAGCCATATGATTCATCCACTGCGATGGTTAGGCTACTAAAGTCCAAAGATTTGGGCTCATAAACCCCTCCTACATCGTAAGTGGCACTTTCATTATATTTAAAAGGTTCCATTTTTAAATAGATTTTTTAAAAAAGGATTTAAAAAGGATGTTCCTTTATATAACCAAGCAAAACCAGCGCGTGTTCTTAAAGTATCCAATTGGCAATAGGCGCGGTAATAATAGGGTTGCTCTTAGAGAAATTGGTTTTAAAGTTAGGTGGATTAATATATCTGAAAAAGCTAAGAATAACTGGGCGAATGTTAAGGACGGGCAAGGTAATTTATTAAAGCAGTTAAAAATACCTGATGGTTACTACAACTTTTGTTCTTTAAAAGAAGTATTTAGCAATTTTGGCATTAAGTTAAAAATTAATGAGGCAAATCTTATAATTACTATGCACTTTCCAGAAGAAAGAAGAGAATACACTTTTCCTAAAGGTCTTGCGCGAATCTTGGGCGGTGAAACGTATAGCGTTAACACCCATAAGTACTTAGAAAGTGGCCTTTACGAGTATGCAGGTAGTAGAGCATCCGATTTTCTAATTAACCCAAGGCTGTATGTTCATTTAAGCGAATTAAAAACAGATGCTAATTTGTTTAATGGCCAGCCATCTACGATTCTAAGAGTGTTGCCATCACTTGAAGCGGGGTTTTGCGATTATCAGTCATATACATTTGACAAAAACAGTCAATTAAAAAAAATTAGTTGGTGAGGATATAAATTCGGTGTGTGTAAAAATAACTAACCAAGACGGGAAACCGGTTGTTTGTTCTGATTTGTTGGTGGTGCTTGAGATAGAAGATTAATCAGAGAAAGATTAAATGTGCGTTTCTCGGTCAGGAAAATTATTTCGCCCGGAAATCCCACTTTTCACGCAATTAGATTTGTTTAACCAAAAAATAGCTAAAAGTGGGATTTCCGGGCGATTAGATTTGTTTAATTTTGTAGGTTTGTAGCTATTTTTTTGGTTAAGAGAATTTGATTATGTGAAAAGGGGGGTTTGCGGGCGAAATAAGATTGCTGGCCAAGAGCCGGCGTCTAATCTTTCTCTCCCTTCCACTTCCACCCGCCCCCCTCCACCCTCCACTTCCACCCGTCCCCCTTCCTCTTCCAATTCCACCCACCCCCTCCTCCTTCCTCTCCCACCCATCCCATTACCCCTGTCTCTTCCAGCCATCACCCTCCACCTTCCGCGCCCACCCGTCACCCCCCACCTTCCTCTTCCACCCGTCACCTGCCTCCTTCCAGTCACACCCCTTCCTCTCTTCCACTTACCTCCACCCATTCCACTCTGCCTTCCACTTCCACCAGTTCTCCTTCATTTTCCATTTCCAATCGTTCACCTGCTTCCTTGACTTCTACCTATCCCCCTCCACCTTCCACTACCACCTTTCCCCCTCCGCTGTCTGTTTCTACCCAAACCTGGTCGTCTTCTTCTCGTCCCCCTCCCATGTACAACATGCAAGAATTCCCCACCCTGCTCAGGACAAGTACTCCCAGGAGTAGGGCTACTGTTACATGTCCTAAACAAAATCAAAACCAAAGCAACCTGCTTGAGGCGTCCCCAGGCCGCCATGGTTGCAGTCCTGATTCTTCTCAAAGTGGGGATCCGTCGATTCCTACAACAACTGAGGATTGCATGGACCCGCACCTAGCAGGATTGACTGACCCTACATCAGAGGGTCTACCGACCTTGTCATCACATTCACCAGACGTTCTTGATGACAGCATGACTCTATTAAAACAGAGAGTGTCCTTGGTAAACCCTCCGCACGACGTGGAAAACCAGTCCAAGGGTGTGATAGGTACAGTGACAGAGGGTCTCAACACTGGCGAGAGTCACAGTACCGAGGTGGTGGAGAACCCTAGGCCCTCTCCGTGGCAGGTGTCTATGGTCAGTGAAACCGAGGGCCAGTTCTCTGGCTCCGGTCCTTGTACTCGCAGTCGAGTACGAACCAGACAGACACAGCTCACAGAAAGATTTTTAAGGGCCCATTCAAGAGGTGGTCCTGGACGTAATAATGAACAAAACTGTGCTTCCCTGCTGCCCCCGTGTCCTTCTTACAATGAAGTCACCTAGGATAACGGCCGTGCCCGTGTCAAGACTTGTCAGAAAAACAGTCTCTCCTTTCTGACTTATAATATTGAGGGTGTATCGTCAGTTTATGACCCTGATGTAAATAATTATATATCTCAGTTCGATTTTGTTGTTTTGACGGAAACGTTCTCAAGAACATTTCCTTCTTTTCTCTTTTTGGATTACGAAGTTTTTCTTTCACCTGGAATCAGATTAACCGATGCTGTTACTGCACGTTTGTCAGGAGGGATCGTGTTTCTTGTAAGAAAGACATATGCCAAACTAGTCAAACAACTTACAGTGGAATATGACCATACTATTGTTCTCCACCTTAAAGCTCTAGATCTTGACGTTCTTTTAATTGGAATTTATTTGCCCCCTGCTAACAGTGTTTATTATGCAGATACCGAGATTGATAATGGGGTTTCCCTTCTTGAACAATGTCTGATGGATACTTTTGAACAAGCGGGTGATCTTCCAGTGATCATCCTCGGCGATTTAAATGCAAGAACTGGTCGGCTGAACGCACAAGAACTACCCGTATATTTAGGTGACTTGATAAATGAAAATACCACCGAGTGATGACTGCTTTTCTCGTGTATCAAAAGATTGCTCCACTAATGAATTTGGTCTTTAATTATCATCTGTCAGAATTTTGAGTTGGTTATTCTAAATGGTTTTCTGCCTGGTGATAAAAGCGGGGATTACACTTATATCGCTCACAATGGTTCAAGTGTTATTGATTATTTTATTTCCTCCCAATCCTTAGTTCCACTGTGCCGTGAATTGAAAGTAACCCCACGGGTAGAATCAAAGCACATGCCTGTTGAATTTGTACTAATGCTTCCCAGTCCGAATCAGGAGACGGTTTCAAAAAGGTTAAAGGTAACCAAATTTAAAAAAATATGCATGGGATCCAGCAAAAGAAGGTGCTTTTATCAGTGCGCTTCAGTCTGACGAGGTCAATTCAACCTTTAATGAAGCAATTGAATTGATTGATGTCAATTTTGAGAGTGCACTGAAGAAACTAAACGAAGGTCTGTTTATGGCTGGTCAAATAATGTGTAAAGAAACTGTCACAGGTAACATCAAGCACAGCCCATGGTTTGACTCTGAGTGCTATGTTAAACGCCGTCAGGTGAGACAAGCATTGAGAATGTACAGTCGGGTGAAAGTTAATGACAACCCCGATGCTGTTCAACTGAGACTTAACTATTCTATAATTAGAAACGAGTATAAAGACTTACTTCGAGACAAGCAGCAGTTATATAGACAGCAAGTTTTAAATACACTTAACGAAAACGCCAAAGATTCTAAGCGGTTTTGGAGCACTGTAAGGTCTTTAAAAAGTAGTTCTCATGTACCAAACACAATATCCAATGAAGAATGGTTTCAGCATTTCAAACAAGTCTTTAATGATGAGCTTATTCCTTCTGGTCCTAATTTTCAGGAACTTCAAACTGAGTATTTTCCTGTTGCTGATAGTAACGTTGATGAATTGGATGTCTGTATAACTGAAGGGGAAATTCTTGATTCAGTTAAGGCTTTAAAATCAAATAAAGCACCAGGTCCAGACGGACTAATTGGGGAATTTTATAAGTATTGCACCCCCACTATTCTCTTTTTCCTTAAGAAATTTTTCAACAAACTCTTTGATTTTGGCATCTTCCCTTCTATGTGGTGCGAAGCTCTGATTCAACCTTTGCACAAAAAGGGTGATATAAACAACCCAGACAACTACAGAGGTATCTCTCTTTTAAACATTAGTTCAAAATTATATACTTATATATTAAACAAGCGTTTAACAAAATGGATTGAAGATTGTGATGTAATAAACGATGTGCAGGCTGGCTTTAGAAAGAATTATAGTACTACTGATAAATATATTTACCCTTTTTTCTCTGGTACAAAAGCAACTCTCTAACCACAAGAAATTATACGTTGCTTTTATTGACTTTAAAAAGGCTTTCGATTCGGTAGATAGAAACCAACTCTGGTCAATCTTAAAGAAAAAAGGTATAAACGGTAAGATGTACAATGCACTTAAAAGCATATACACAGATGTCAAAGCTAGGGTTAAAGTGGGGGGAGATTTAACTGACACTTTTATGTGTCTCCGGGGTCTGAAGCAAGGAGAAATATGCAGTCCGGTTTTATTTTCGCTATTCATCAATGAGCTTGCTGAAGAAATAATTCAATACGGTAAACATGGTATTCCCTTATTACCAGACTTCATAGAGATACTAATTATGCTTTTTGCCGACGATGTTGCACTCGTAGCATCTACCGTCATTGGTCTCCAGCAGCAACTAAATGTTTTGTGTAGCACAGCGAAAAAACTCGATTTGATCGTAAATTTAGAAAAATCAAAAGTTATTGTGTTTAGAAATGGGGGGTATATCGCCTCAAGGGAAAGATGGTTCTACGACGATAGGCAACTAGAAATTGTTAATCAGTATAAATATTTAGGTGTTATCTTTTCCACGGGTCTTTCTTTTTCCCATTGCCTTGAGGATTTAGCATCCAAGGCAAAACGTCAAGTCATCAATATTATAAAACTACTGTGGAAGTTTCAAAGTCTTTCCCCGAAATTGTTCTTTAAACTTTTCGACTGTCAAGTCCAGCCAATGCTTAGCTATGGTGCCGAAGTATGGGGTTTGACTGCAAACAACTCAATTATTGAAAAAGTACATTTGTTTGCACTCAAGAGATTCTTAAATGTTTCCATAAAAACACCCAGCGCCTTAGTCTACGGAGAAACTGGTCGGTATCCACTCTATATAAACGATTATACTAAATGTATCAAGTATTGGTTACGTGTCGTTAATATGCCGGATAATCGCCTTCCTAAGAAAGCTTACATCACGTTATATGATTTGCATCATCGAGGCAAGAACAACTGGGTTTCATCAGTTTGCTCTACGTTAAATCGCTATGGCTTTGGGTATGTATGGGAAAACCAGAACGTTTACAATGTCAAAGGTTTTCTCTTAGAATTTAGAAATCGGTTGATTGATTGTCATCTTCAAGAATGGTACACCCGAATGGATGTTAGTGATCGCTTTTCCTTCTATTCTTCCTTTAAGCAATTTAGACAAATACCGAATTATCTGTTTACGGTAAGTAATTTGAACAATCGTAAAAATCTCATAAGATTCAGGTTAGGCGTATCTTGTTTAAATACTCACAAACTGCGGCATTCGAGTGTTCCCCGAGAGGCACTCTGCTGTCCTTTTTGTCCAAGTCAGTTGGAATCTGAATATCACTTTTTTTATTGTATGCCCTAAATATAAAGATGTTCGAGAGCATTTCATACCCACTAAATATTATGCAAGAGCGTCGGCTTTCAAGATGTCATTATTACTTGCCAATGATAAAATAGCTAAAGATGTTGCTGCTTTCATAACTAAAGCTTTTGAAATCAGATGCAAAAAAACGAATGGGACGTAAAGTTCATATATTTTTATGTATAATTCGGGGTACATTTTCCCCTTTAAAAGCAAAAGAGCTTATATATGTGAGTGTATGCGTGCGAGTGTGTGTGTGTGTGTGTGTGTGTGTGTGTGTGTGTGTGTGTGTGTGTGTGTGTGTGTGTGTGTGTGAAGTGTGTGTGTGTGTGTGTGTGTGTGTGTGTGTGTGTGTGTGTGTGTGTGATCATGAATAGGTTTACAGGTGTTTAGGCAACTACAAATGAATGTAACCTCTGTGAGATTTGTAAATAATATGCCCTAATCTATATTGGTACGTATTTTGATCATTATGTATACATCCATGACTGAGGAAGAATGTGAAAGTATCTACTTGGCCGAGAAAATGCATGTATACTTGCAAGGAGGTGTTGTTGTTACATTTGCTTTTTCCACAATGTTGTTGTTTTTCCCCCCATCCCAATGTCCCCATTGACACGGGCACGAGGCCTAGTTCAATTAAAATATTTGTCATTGTCATTGTCTCTCTCTCTCTCTCTCTCCTCTCTCCTCTCTCTCTCTCTCTCTCTCTCTCTCTCTCTCTCTCTCTCTGTAGTCATACCCTTTTCTCTTAAGTTTACTTTCTTCTCCACTGATGCTGTAATGCTTTATGGCATTGACTGCGATGGTCATATAGCTTGCTGTCACTGTTTCTTACTGCGTTATAAAATACATTGTTGTGTTTATGATTAAGGGCTTACAATAACAAGTAACGTTCAAAACTGCTCTAAAATGTGAAAATTAGTAGAATCAGCAAAGCCCTTGTATTAGCACGGTTTTTTTTTTAAATCTGGAGAATCCGAATGTGTAAGAGTCGGCAAATCTATTCATCTTTTCAGAATATCCATACCCTTCAATGAGGTATTCTTACTTCTGTTGTGTGTGCCACGCCTGCTTATGACTTGCCTAAGGTGTCATCAAATGACATGCATATGGTATGATATTCAGACGATGTTTCCATCTAGACGACTGCAAATCTGAGAACATGAAGGTAGTAAATCGTGCACAGAACATTTATCAAGTGGAGATAGATACATTAAACATGTGCACGGAATAAAATGGGCTTGCATAATCGGTAGAAGAAATTACTAATTAACGATTTTTTTTAACAGCGAGAATCCGACGTCATTGCTACAACATCAAGTATTAAATGACAAAACTTTTCAGCATTCGCAAGACGAAGTTTCTGGATACTCGCTTACTAGTCATTACATTGGCTAATCATTACTTGTCATTACTGTTGCTAGTCATTACTAGTCATTACATTTGCTAGTCATTACTAGTCATTACATTTGCAATTTTATACTGAGAATTTGGTAATGACATCTAGGAAAATCGTCAAAAATTTTCTTAGCAATTAATACTTAACCATGTGATCAAGATACAACAACAATAAACCTTCGTTACCACAGTCTGATCAAAACTGATTTATGAATAAGAACTTTTACTTATCAACCCTGTGGAGCTTGTTGAATAAAATACAACCTACAGACAGTAGAGCTATTGAAATAGCTCTTGGCAGACCGGCACATACAAATATGTTGAATTCATACCATGACGCTGGCTTACTTCCCTTTCAGAATGTTGTCAGTTGTCAAAAGCTAACCATTTTTATTCGAAGTCTGTCTGTCTTGAAACCAGAAACAAAGAAAGTATTCTTAGACTCTGGCAACGAGAAACTGAAATGAGCTAGACACACGCTGTCTGTCCTTAGCCAGTTAGAAATCATACAAATGAACTTCACCACACAAAAAATGCTGTTTTGGTCGTGCTGACGACAAGTGATAACATTCACATCTTATCATTTGAGGAAGATGATAACGAAAATATTTTATTTTCCAAGACTTAAGATCATACTAAAGCCGTGTATCTAAATTATTTAAAGAAAATTGTAAACAGATGGTTCAATCTTACAATCACACGCAGGTTCTGGATTTTGAAAAGAAAAAGCATAAAAAAAAATTTGGCTTTATTTCACTAATACCAAACTTCTGTTTTCTAGGTTCGTGTGAAGTCACTGGGGCATCGCACTGAAGAACTGTTCACCAGATTCCTCCAATTCTGTCGGTTGTGTTCCAAAGCCTTGGGCTCTTCAGACGGTTTCACTGTCCATTCTGCAATGTTGTCAGTCCATTTTTGTTTCTGTCTTCGCCTTGGTCTCGCTCCTTCAACTCTTTCTTGGATGATTATTTCAGCGGGGCCGCTGGATCTCCATGACAGTGTCGACTTAGTTTCTTTGCTTTGCTGGTGTCAGCAAATCTTCGTGTGGCCTGATGTGCTTTTTGATGACTTGTTCAATGGTGATATGATCAGTATAATTGTCTGATGTATAGTATCTTGCCATGACATCTGATTTCTATGATTGGGTTCTTTCTTCCAGATCCATGTCGTGTCTATCTATAGGAAAATAAAATGCATCTTTGCATGCAGGAGCCAGATGTAAATATTCATTCATATGTTACTGTCGGCACAGAACTGGTGTCTCAGCTGCTCTTCAGAGGATATCTAATTCAAATTCACTCATCGCTGAAAATAAATCCAAGATATATTAGCTGTTTAACAATTCCTACCTGAAATAAATTCCAGATATATGAACTGTTTAGCAGTTCCTAGCTTCTGTGCATGGTTATATCAAAACTAGAGGTGGTGTTGTGTCGGGCCGTTAGCTTGGGCCTCTCAGCGTTGATATCCATACTATGTCTGGTAGATGTTTCATCCAGTGTTTTAACAAGCTTAGTGAGTTCTTCTTCAGTAACCGCCAGGCCACCGAAGTTATCTGCAAAGTGAAGGTTGGTATTAGTTCTTGCAGTGCTGATTGTGTTGCCAGGATCTTCATCAAGAGGACCACTCTGACGAATCCTCACTGATATGTGGGACCACTTTCCAGTCGCGCCATTTGTGAGTACTGCACTGGTCACTTTGGCGTATACTTGCTGGATGTTATCTTTGTCCCAAGATCAAATTTCTTCATAACGGCATATGACGCGTCTCAACAGACTCTGTCAAATACCTCTTTGAAGTCTGTGAAGACGTGATAGAGCTCCTTCTGGTGTTGCAGGTGTTTTTGGTTATGGGTTAAAGATCTGTTCGATGATATTTCAGCCTTTCAGATACAGCAGTGTCTGCAACTGCTTCTTATTCAAGTGTTCTGCAGGGATGTTGTCAGTGCTTGCAGCCTTGCCATGTCTCAGCGACTTCAATGCTGCTACGACTTCTTCGACAAAGTGTTGGAAAATCGACTCCATTTGATGAATCCTGACCTGTTAGCATACCCGGATCTCTTTTTTCTGTTCAGAGCAAACTTCCTTTTCCTTCTTATGATGTGTTCTTTCTGTATGAGGCAGTTAATGTCTTTGTCCTGAGTGGTGCTGACTTTAATTTGCGTTGGCCAATTTTTCACAGGCTTTTTTTGTGTCTTTGTTATTCGGGTGTTTCTCAAAGTTGTCACACTCACATTGTCATTCTGTCTGACATTCACCATGAGCATGCTCTTCTCTCCTCATTCCACCCATCATTCATTTTCATCACATGTCCACTCCTCATTCCTCGTCGTCATTCATCACGCTTGCGTTCTCTTTTCTATTCCGTCTGCCATTCACAATCACCACGTTTTCCTGTTCTCATTCCGTCCGTCAT
>CM065732.1:17113332-17120832 GCA_033310375.1 Conus canariensis
GTTTAGTCATTGATTCTTTGTCAATTCATTCGTTCAGTCGGTCGTTCAGTCATTCATTCGTTCAGTCGGTCGTTCAGTCATTCATTCGTGCAGTCAGTTGTTTAGTCATTCATTTGTGCAGTCGGTCGGTCGGTCGTTCAGTCATTCAATCGTTGAGTCGGTCATTCGGTCGTCCATTCATTAAGTCGGTCGGCCGGTCGTTTAGTGATTCATTCTTTCAGTCGGACAGTCGTTCATTCCTTCAGTCGGTCAGTCGATCGTTCAGTCATTCGTTCGTTCAGTCGATCCATCGGTCGTTCAATTATTCATTCGTTCAGTCGGTCAATCGGTCGTTCGGACATTCATTTGGTCATTCAGTCATTCGTTCGTACAATTGTGCGGTCGACCGCTCATTCAGTCATTCATTCGTTCAGTCGGCCAATCGGTTGTTCAGACATTCATTCGTTCAGTCGGTCGTTCAGTCATTCATTGGTTCTGTCGATCAATCGGTCGTTCAGTTATTTATTCGTCCAGTCGGTCAATCGGTTCAGATATTCATTCGGTCAGTCGGTCGTTCAGTCATTCGTTCGAAGATTTGTTCGGTCGATCGCTCATTTAGTCGTTTTTTTTCGGTCAGTCGGTCACTTAGTCAAACATTCGTTCAGTCGGCCAATCAGTCGTTCAGTTGTTTATTTGTTGAGTAGGTCAGTCATTCATTTTTTCATTGATCAGTCCATCGATCTTCATTCATTCGCTCAGTCGATCAGTCAGTCGTTCAGTCATTCATTCATTCAGACGGTCAGTATATCGTTCAGTCATTCATTCCTTCAGTTGTTCAGTCGATCGTTCATTTATTCTTTCGTTCAGTTGGTCATTTATTCATTCACTCAGTCGGTCATTCATTCATTCGTTTGTTCATTCATTCATTCAGTCGGTCGGTCAGTCCATCGTTCAGTCATTCATTTGTTCATTTGGTCATCGGTGGTTTATCGTTCATTCGTTCAGTCGATCGTTCATTTATTCATTCGTTCAGGTGATCATTTATTCATCCGTTCAGTCGGTCGGTCACTCGTTCGTTCATTCATTCATTCATTCGGTCAGTCCGTCTTTGAGTCATTCGTTCGTTCAGTCGGTCAACCAGTCGTTTAGTCGGTCAACGGTCGTTTAGTCATTCATTCGTTCAGTCGGTCGTTCGATCATTCGTTCATGCAGTCAGTCGGTTGTTAAGTCATTCATTCGTTCAGTCGGTTCTTCAGTCATTCGTTCGTGCAGTCAGTCAGTCGGTCGTTCAATCATTCATTCGTTCAGTCGGTCGTTCGGTTATTCGTTCGTGCAATCAGTCAATCGGTCGTTCAGTAGTTCATTCATGGAAGTCGGTCACTCGCTCGTTCAGTCAGTCATTCGTTCAGTCGGTCGTTCAATCGGTCATCCATTTATTCAGTTAGTCGGTCGTTTAGTCTTTCATTCCTTCAGTCGGACAGTTTTTCATTCGTGCAGTCAGTCAGTCGGTCGTTCAGTCATTCATTCGTGCAGTCGGTCGTTTATTCAGTCAGTCATGCCGTCGGTCGTTCACTCATTCATTCATTCAATCGGTCAGTCGGTCGTTCAGTCATTCATTCGTGCAGTCGGTTGTTCAGTCATTCAACTGATGAAGGGCGTGACATGGTGGATGTTTTATTGGGGTGAAGGGGCGCAGATGCAATGCATTACATAGGTGGACGTATTGGGGCAGAGGGGGCGCAGGTACAGGGTTTAACATGGGTGGCGAGGAGGATAGGCGCAGACGCAGGGCGTGATCTGGCTGGGCGAACTGAAAAAGGGAGGTGATCGGATGCCGCGCGTGAAATGGATGGATGGATGGGGGGGGGGGGGGGGGGGGGGGGGGGGGGGGGGGGGGAGCGTGTATCCACATCGGTTGGCGTACTGAGGAGGAGGGAGCGTGTATGCAGGGTCTGACATGAATGGGTGTACTGGCGGGGGGGAGGAGGGGGGGTTGCACGGATGCATGATATGACATTGATGGGTGAACAGTAGTGGGGGGGGGGGGGGTGGAGAGGGGATAGAGGGAGAGAGGCACGTACGCAGGGCGTGACATGTATGGGCATACACAGGAGCTGGATGGGGAGGAGCAAATGCAGAAATGACATGGTGAGGTACGGGCACAATGCAGAAATGACGTGGTGAGATACGGGCACAATGCAGAAATGAAGTGGTGAGGTACGGGCACAATGCAGAAATGACATGGTGAGGTACGGGCACAATGCAGAAATGACGTGGTGAGGTACGGGCACAATGCAGAAATGACGTGGTGAGGTACGGGGACATGGATACAGGCAAAACCATGCGTAGAAATGACATGATGAGGTACGGGGACATGGATACAGGCAAAACCATGCGTACAGTGGCGTGGATGCAGGTTGTGACATGGATGGGGAGAGGGGATCACAGATGCAGTGCACAACATGGTGGCGAGTATGGAGGACGCGAAAACATTATGATATCGGTGGGGAGCACGGCGGTCGTGGACGCAGCGCGCGCTATGGGTAGGGGGAGGGGGATTTGCAAACATAGGGCATGACGTGGGGGAGGGACAGGGGGGTTGATGTCGGGCGTAACATGGATGGGGTTGCAGGGGCCACGAATGCAGGATGACATCGGTGGAATACAGGGAATGCAAAATGTGGGACTTCACATGTGCGTCAATTTTAGGACGTGACATTGGTGGTACTGAGGGGGGGGGGGGGGGGGCGGGGAGTACCTGACATGGTTGGGGTGGTGGAAGCGGGGGGGGGGGGGGGGGGGGGGGCATGATTTCAGGGCATGATGGATTTGGGTATGGGGCAACGCAGATTTTAAAGCATGACGTAGATGGGTGTAGGATATGGAGGATGTAGTGCATGACATGGGTGGGCGTACAGACTGCACAGAGTTCAGGGCGTAACATGGGTGAAAGTGTAGGACATGACATGAGTTGGGGGGGAGGGGGGGACAGGAAGTGAAGATTCAGGGCCTGACACGCATGGGCGTATGGGCGGTGTCCATGCAGGGTGACATGGATGAGCGTACTTGGGGGGGGGGGGGGGGGGGGGGAGAGGGCGCGAATGAAGGGCGTGACGTGGGTGGGCAGGCGTATTGGGGCAGAGGGGGCAGATGAAAGAAAGGACGTGGGTGAACGTATTGGCAGAGGGGTCGATGAAGGGCGTGAGGTGGGTGGGTGTATTGTGCGGGGAGGTGGGGGGGGATGAAGGGTGTGAGGTGGGTGGGTGTATTGTGCGGGGAGGTGGGGGGGGGGGTGGATGAAGGGTGTGACATGTGTGGGTGTATTGTGCAGGGGGGATGGTTGGATGAAGGGCGTGACGTGGGTGGGCACATTGGAGCAGATGGGACGCGGATCAAGGGCATGATAAGGAGGGCGTCTTCTGCAGAAGGAGCGCAGATAAGGGTGTGACGGGGATGAGTGTATTAGGGCAGAAGAGGTGGATGAAGGGCATGACAATGGTGGGCGTATTGGGCAAGATGGGGCGCGGATGAAGGGCATGACAATGGTGGGCGTATTGGGCAAGATGGGGCGCGGATGAAGGGCATGACAATGGTGGGCGTATTGGGCAAGATGGGGCGCGGATGAAGGGCATGACAATGGTGGGCGTATTGGGCAAGATGGGGCGCGGATGAAGGGCATGACAATGGTGGGCGTATTGGGCAAGATAGGGCGCAGAGGGGGCGCGGATGAAGGGCATGACAATGGTGGGCGTATTGGGCAAGATTGGGCGCAGAGGGAGCATGGATGAAGGGCATGACAATGGTGGGCGTATTGGCGCAAAGGGCGTAATGCATGGCGTCGTTTAGGGGCAGAGGGGTCGCGGATGAAGGGCTTGACATGGTGAGTATATTGTGGCAGAGAGGTGCTGATGGGAGGTGTGACATGGGTGGGAGAGGACGGTGGGCACAGATGCAAGGCGTGACACGGTTGGGCGAACTAGATGGAGGGCCGGGAGGGGGGGGGGGAGAATGAAACGGACGCAGTGTTAGAAATAGATGGACGTAAGGAAGGTGGTGCGAGGAAAGCATTGCTGGAAATGAGTTGGCAGAGGGAATTGAAGGTAGTGTGTACGCAGGGCGGACATGGGTGGGTGTATGGAGAGTAAGAGGGGGGAGGGGAGCGTGGGGAAGCACGGATGCATGATGTGACATGGATGGGCAAACAGAGTAGACGGGGGAGGGGGGGTAGAGGGAGGAAGGAGAGGCACGTACGTAGGGCCATGACATGTATGGGCATACGTGAGGGGGAGGGGGGTGAGGGCGAGCAAATGCAGGGTATGACATGAGGGGTCACGGGGGGGGGGGGGGGGGGGAGGGCTGCAGGAAATGGCATGGGTAAGGTGTCGTGAATGCAGGGTGTAACATGCATGAGGGTAAGGGAGTCGCAGATGCAGTGTATGAGGTGGTGGCGGGTATGGAAGACGCGAAAACCGCCCACGATTTCGGCGATGGTGAGGCAGTCTCGGAGGCAGGGCGTGGCAAGGTTGGGGGGGGGGGGGGGGCAGGGGTAGGGGAGATGCAAACACAAGGCATGACTTGGGTCAGGGGATGAAGGACGTGGATGTGGGGCACAACATCGGTTGGGGATGCAGGGGGCGCGGATACAGCTTGTGAGTTTGGTGGAAGGACAGGGAATGCAGAGTTGGGATTTTCACGTGGGTGGAGGCAGGTGGCGCGCATTTTAGCTAATGATATAGGTTGGGAAACAGGGAAATGGCTGGCTTGGTGGGGGGGGGGGGGTGGTGGACGTGCGTCAATTTCAGGGCGTGACACAAGTGGGACTGTAGCGGGGATGGGGTGGGAGCACGGATAAAGGGTGTGACGAAGATGGGCGTATTGGGGCAGAGGGAGTGAATGACTGACATGAGGTGTGTGGGCGTATTTAGGCAGAGGAGGCGCGGATGAAGGGCGTGACTTGGTGGGCGTTTTGGGGCAGATGGGACGCGGATGAAGGGTGTGACTTGGTGGGAGTATCGGCGCAGAGGAGACGCGGATGAAGGGCGTGACTTGGTGGGCGTTTTGGGGCAGAGGGAACGCGGATGAAGGGCGTGACTTGGTGGGCGTATTGGGGCAGATGGGACGCGGATGAAGGGCGTGACTTGGTGGGCGTATTGGGGCAGAGGGGACGCGGATGAAGGGAGTGACTTGGTGGGCGTTTTGGGGCAGAGGAGACGCGGGCGAAGGATGTGATTTGGTGGGCGTTTTGGGGCAGAGGGGACGCGGATGAAGGGCGTGACTTGGTGGGTGTATTGAGGCAGAGGAGACGCAGATGAAGGGCGTGACCTGGTGAGCGTTTTGGGGCAGAAGGGACGTGGATGAAGGGCGTGACTTTGTGGGCGTATTGGGGCAGAGGGGCCGCGGATGAAGGGCGTGACTTGGTGGGCGTATTAGGGCAGAGGGGACGTGGATGAAGGGTGTGACTTGGTGGGCGTTTGGGGTCAGAGGGGACGCGGATGAAGGGCGTGACTGGGTGGGCGTATTGGGGCAGAGGGGACTCGAATGACGGGCGTGTCGTGGCAGGGCATATTGAGGTAGAAGGTACATGGATGCAGGGCATGCATGACATTGGTGTGCATATCGGGCAGAGGGGGCACAGTGAAGGGTGTGACATGGTTTTCGCATTGGGCCGTGAAGGCGCGAATGAAGGCGTGACGTGGGTTGGTATATTGGGGCAAAGGGGGCAGGTGAAGGGCATGACATGGTGAGCGTATTGGGCAAAGGCACACGTTAAAGATAAACGCATGAACACATAGTTTATAATCATATTTTGTGCGCACACTTAACACACACACACACACGCGCGCGCACGCACGCACGCACGCGCGCACACACACACACACACACACACACACACACACACACACACACACACACAAGAGGCATGAAAAGCCCATGGTTACCAAACTGGAGTCTAATGAATTTATTGCATATCCCAGTGTGTGCAACACACGTTACAAATAAAGAAATAAAGTCACAAATCAATAATCATATTTTCTGCACACACACACACACACACACGCACGCACACACACACACACACACACACACACACACACACACACACACACACACACCACACACACACACAGACGCGCGGGCGCTAGCGAGCGCGCACGCACACACAGAGGAAGTTAAGACATTCATACATACATACAAGAGAGAGAGAGAGAGAGAGAGAGCTGTACGGACATTACACGTATGCATCAGAGAGAGAGAGAGAGAGAGAGAGAGAGAGAGAGAGAGAGCTCTACGGGCACTCCACATTACACAAATGCATCAGAGATAGATAAATAGAGAGAGCTCTACGGACACTCCACGTTACACATGCATCAGAGAGAGAGAGAGTACTACGGGCACTCCGCGTTACTAGGCATCGTATGATATGAACACAATCACGAGTACACATGTATCTTCAGTAAATAAAACGGGCTATCCTGAGAGATTCGATGTCTTTTATCTCAGGTGAAGTTTGTTTAGTCATTTGTATTTGCTATTGAAAAGCCATAAATGAGTTTGTCCCATTTTCTAGGAGTCTTCGCAAAGCTGACCATGAGATTATTCTGATATCTATTTGTTTGGCGATGTTTCCTGCTCATCTTTTTAGTCTAGTTGTGCGGCCACGTCCTCTCTAGATACTGAGTTCATATCCTAGGTTTTTCCGACTGAAGGCTGCGCATTACTTCGTGCCATGTAAGGCTTCCATTCAACGTTCCACATTCTGTAGCAAGTTTATGGAATCGGTCAGTAATATGGCTTGCTGACTTCAAAGCTTATCTATGGATTAAAGTCGGTGAAGCGCTTCTGTCACTGCCACTACGTCGACTGTTGGGCTGAAAGTTGTTGAATTGTACGCGCCATTGTCTTCCTGGATTGTTTTGGCATTTGGCATCAGTGTGTGTCCTCAACTCGACTTACCCGTCGGTGTACATGTAAATCACGATGTCCTGTGTTATGCCGAGGATTTCCATCTGCCTGCTGTCGCCCATAGACCAGTCAGTATACAGTTTGAGACTATTGAACCAGTCATTCGTGCCATCAGTAATCTGTGAAAGCCTTAGGACTGGGGGAGATCAGCTCCTAAACAGAAGAGAACAGTAGGGGGCTCAGTTTAAAAAGAGGTACTACCTTAGATTGTTATCAATATCTGTATATTTGTATGTTTTCGTTTACCAAAGCTTTGACGGTTTTTTTGTTGTTGTAAAAAACGTTTTCAGCTATCGGTCACATAAACTAGCAAGTAAAGAACATGCTTAAATGTAAATCAAAACAACAATGACAGCAAAAACAACAACAGCAGCAACAGCAGCAGCAGCAGCAGCAGCACACAACGACCAGAAACCCGTTGAATCCTCCCGTTGTTGATAATCATATTTTGATCACCCAAACAAATCTAATGTCTTTGGATCTCCTGATTTGTGTCTGACACACTCCCCCTCCCCTTCTCTTCCAGTTGTGTTTTTCATCATGTGTGATTCATGATAG